>JAZHEH010002791.1:2997500-3505687 GCA_036589455.1 Ateles fusciceps | reverse complement strand
GTATCTCCAGCTGGTGATGGGAAATGTGGTGTTTTGTCTTGACTTCACTGCGTATTGTCCGAGCACCCTTTGATGACCAGGAAAGCCATGTGCAGCACATGAGGTAGCCCACAGTTTCAATCATGCTGAGACTCAGCAGCCCTGCCTTGAACAAATCTTTGGGGTGGGGGGCGGTTCATGTTCACAGGCACCCATCTAGGCATTGGGGATAGGCTGGTGACTAAAAGAAGTTCCTGTTCTCATGCAGCTTAAATCCCAGGGGTGGGGTGGAGGAGGCAGACAGTCAGTAGATTAAGGAGATCATTTTAGCTTCTGCAGTAAGGAAAATTAATCAGAGAGACGTGTGGTAGAGGTGCCTGGAGGGAAAGACGCAAGTCAGAGTTGTTGAGGAAATCCTTGTGGGTGAGGAAAGCGAGAGTCAGGACCGACAGCCTCTGAAAGTGAGGAAACGTGGCTCACCGTGGCATACACAAGCGGGGCTTCATTTTTCACTTGATCCGTGGTCTGGAAGTAGGCAGCTGTGACATTGGGTCAGGACCAGGGTCTCTTGTTTTATTTTTTTGTGACCTCAGGGTCACAAAATGATTGCTGTAGCTCCAGGCACTGCATCTGTGCTCATGGTGGGAAAAGTGGCTCCAGCCTCATCTAGCCCGTTCTGCTTTTCTGTCCTATCAGAAAAGTAGAAGCCTTCCCAGCCTGTGTGGTGGCTCATGCCTGTAATCCCAGCACTTTGGGAGGCTGAGGCAGGTGTATCACCTGAGGTCAGGAGTTCAAGACCAGCCTGGCCAACATGGTGAAACCTCATCTCTACAAAAAGTACACAAGACTTAGCAGAGTGTAGTGGTGGGTGCCTGTAATCCCAGCTGCTCAGGACGCTTAGGCAGGAGAATCGCTTGAACCTGGGAGGCAGAGGTTGCAATGAGCTGAGATTATGCCACTGCACTCCAGCCTGGGCAACAGAGTGAGATTCCATCTCAAAAAAAGAAAAAAGAAAAGTCTTCCTAAAGCTTCTTTAACAGACTTCTCATGGACTGGTGGGGGGGGATTTATGCCCCATGGACAACCATAGCTGCAAGTGGGGGGCACCGTAAGCATTCTCCCTTCCAGCCTCTCTAGAGGAGGCAGTCATGAGGGAAGGATGTCAGGTTGGCAGCTTCATGGTGCTGAGCAAGTGTAAACTTTATGCTGAGACCTCAATATATATAAAGTTGGCTAAGGAGCTGACCGTGGGAACACGTGGAAACATTGAGAGGGAAGGGTGTCTCAGCAGGAGGGAGCTGAACGTACCAAGACCTTGGGCCTAGAGCTAAGAGAGCGAGCAGGCCTGGCGTGTTAATGAGACCCCACGTGACCACTGCCCGCTAGTTTCCCCGAGACAAAATGCTCACACGTGGGTTGGTGCCAGGAAGATCCACTTCTCCAAGCCTCCCTAGAACGCCCTTGAGTAAGAAATCACCATGAACATACAGTCCTAAAACTTCAGCTCTGGAGATCAGAAGTCTGAGGTCCTAGGGCCGAGATCAGGGTGCTGGCGGGGCTGTGCTCCCGCCCAGCGCTCACGGGAGGGCCCCTCCCTTGTCGCCCCAGCTGTAGGCATTTTTGGGCTCTGGCTGAACCACTCCAGCCTCTGTCCCAGGGGTCACGTTGCCCTCTCCTCTTCTGTCTGTGTGTGTCTTCTCCTCTGTGGGTCTCTTATAAAACAGCCGTCATTGGATTCAGGGCCCACCTGCGTCATCCAGGATGCTCTCCTCATCTCAGGATCCCTAATTTAATTCTACCTGCAAAGCTTCTTTTCCCAGATAAGGTGGCATTTATAGATTCTGTAGAAAAAGGCCTAAACGTGCCTTACTGAGCCCCGAACTTCAACCACCACAGATCCCAAGGATGGGCCCTTGAAGACGGTGCTTGCTAGTTCGTGGGTGGTTTTTACAGTCAGTGGCTACACTGCTTAGAGAGAAGCATCCTGGCACACTGGGAGAGGGTATTGTGGCCACAGGCACCAGGGGGAAGACTCCTGCACTGCTGGTGTGTTTGTCCGTTCTCACACTGGGATGAAGACTTACCCAAGACTGGGTAATTTACAAACGAAGAGGTTTAATTGGCTCACAGTTCCACCTGGGCGGGGAGCCTCAGGAAACTTACAGTCATGGCGGAAGGTGAAGGGAAGGCAAGCTTGACCTTCTCACAGGGCAGCAGGAAAGAGAAGAGTGAGCCGTGAAAGGGGAGGAGCCCTTTATAAAACCATCAGATCTCGCGAGAACTCCCTCACTCTCACGAGAACAGCATGGGGGAAACCACCTATGATCAGGTCACCTCTCACCTGGTCTCTCCCCCGGGCACGTGGGGATTATGAGGATCACAACACAAGATGAGATTTGGGTTGGGATACAGAGTGAAGCCATCGGCTGGTCTGTCTTCCCTTGGGCCTCATCTTGTTAGTACAAGCAAACATTCCAGTTTTTAGCCTATTTCTTACATAATTATCAAGCCTGTGCTTTGTGTGTGCTGTGCTGTGAACCCTGCCCCACCAGCCAAGCATGAGTCCTGCTGCTTCAGCCACGTCTCTCTTGCCATGTTCTTGTGTCCCCTTCACCTCTGTGCCCTGGTTTGGGCTGTTCCTGTGCAGAATTCTCTTCCCGCTGGTCTCTGTAAGGTACGTGGATGTGCTTTGGTGAAGGAGAGCTTAGGCAGCTGTCCGGCCAGAGGGACTCAGTGAGTTTGGCACGCAGGTGCACACACCTCCACTTGTTATATAACCTGTTTGTTTACGTTCATACTTGGCTCTGAGCCACTGTTATCTGCAAAAGGTATAACTGCCCTGCTAACGCTATACAAGGGCTCTGGAGGTCTGGCTTGACTCAACATGGCTTACCATGGCGGGTGCACTGGCACCCAGAGAGAGAGAGAGAGAGAGAGAACCAGAGCTGTCCCTCTTGCAGATAGACAGAGGGGAGCCAGGGCACAGCTCGGCACGGCACGGCATGGCATGGCAATGCTCGTGCCTGGGCCCAGAGAAAGAAAGTGTCGAGCTGCTGACCCTGAAGGAAGGGGAGAGCTGGCCCTGCAGCTGCGTGTGGGAGCCACTGGCTCAGGCAGCCCAGACAGGGCGGATGTAAAGAGCCAGCGTGAGAAACCTGTTCATGAGAGCTGCTGCTGAATAGATCCATTTCACTCCCTGTGGCCCCCCGAGTGTTCTTTCTGCTCATCCACCCACTCCCCCTCTGACCTCAGCATGGGCTGGACCCAGATGCCGGGATCTGAGCGTCTCCATTGCTCTCATCCCACACACGCCGCCTCCTTTGCCCCTGTAGCTCCTCAGGTGCATGAGGCTCGCAGGTCCACCCGCCGTGTCTTCTGTGCACTCTGCAGCCATCCTGTGCAGCCTCCCATCCCAGACCCATATCTCCCTGAGCCACGGGCCCTGTGTCTGTAAAATTAGGGGACGAAGGATGCCCTGCCATAGGGGCTGCTTGTGGGGGCTAAGTAAGGCCCGGGGTCAGGACCCTGCACTTTGGAAGCACTAAAATGTTAGTGAGTGCTCCTTCCTCCCTCCCATCCTCCCTTCGCTCTGAACTTGGTCTCAGTGCAGTTCTAATGCTCACCCCTCAGCATTAGGTCGGGTTTCACAGGTGAAGGGCATGGTCCACTGAGGCCCCTTCACTGCAGACACCAGTCACAAGAGCCAGGAGCTTCAGGCTACTCGTGCTTCTGAGCAACTGGCTGCAAACCTGAGGAATTCCCACAACCCCCCCCAGGTTTGAAAATCCCGCAGAATGGCTCATGGGACTCACGAAAGTGCTATGTTTATTACAGCTTTGTTATAAAGGACACAAGTCAAGAGATACACAGGGCCGGGTCTGAGGGAGACGAGACGCACAGGGCTGGGTCTGAGGGAGACTCCCAGATGCGCAGCTTGTTATCCTCAGGACACGGCACCACCCCCATCTGTCACTGGCAAGGGAGCTCCTTGAGCCTCAGTGGCCAGAGGTCTTACTGGGGCTTCATTCCATGGGCGTGATTGATGGAGTCATCGCCAGGGGATCAAACTCCAGCTCCAGCCCCTGGCCTTCCTGGGGGTCGGGCTGATATCACCTGGCTGCCAGCCCTGAACCTCTAATCACAAGGTCAGCCTTTCCCTAACGACCAGCTCCCCTGTCTGCAGCTGTGCAGGGGCTCCGCATGATACCCCCACTAGGGGTCCTGGCTGGAAAGGGGCAGAGTGGTGGCTGTTTCCTCCCTGCGGAGGCCTCGGCCCTTCCCCGAACCCACTGCAGCGCCTGCCCCACATTGCTCTCCCATGCCGCTTCATCCTTCTCTTCTCATAAGGGCTGAGCTTCCAGATTTTGCCAGCCTGTGGGAACGTCACCGTCTTTTTTATTCCTGTACCCTGTGACAACTCTGTAAACAATTCCTCTATTCAGTGCTCTTCAAATTATCCAATTTAACTGAGCCATCTGTTTCCAGCTGGGGCAGAAAACCATCAAGTCTCTTTTCTCCCCTGAAAGACAGGGAGGTTGTCTCTCTTTTCTCCCTCCCTCCTTCCTGCCTTCCTTCCTTCCTTCCTCCCATCCTCCCTTCCTCTCTCTATTTCCTCCCTTCCTCCCTCCCTTCCCTCACTCCTTCCTTCCTCCCATCCTCCCAACCTCCGTTCTTTTCTCCCTCCCTTCCTCCCTCCCTCCCTTTCTCCCTCTCTCCTTCCCTCCTTCCTCCTCATTCCCTTGTCCCTCCCTCTTTCCTGCATTCCCCCCTCTTCCTTTGGTAAACATTATTGACTGGTCTTTGTGTGCCAGCATCTGTGTTGGGTATATTGACTGATCTGCGTGTGCCAGCATCTGCGTTGGGTATGGGGGACAGTTACCACCTCTCCTCTGCAGGACACGGGGTTGAACTCGCAGCAGGTGACAGAGAAACTGGGGTGCATTGGGTGATAACTTTGTCTCGCTAAGGCAGTCCTGCCTTTAGCAATATATGCATTTTTTTGAGCATTAGGAAGACAATACTGCTTGGTGCCCTTGTATGGCCGAGTGCCTCACGAGTGGCCTTGGTGGGTAAACAGAGAGCCCTCCAGAGATTTGTGACCTGTGCCAAACCCCTTAGAAGCGAGCGGTGTGCCACGTTTTAGACTCCCCCTTCTCGCAGACTTGCGGCTTCCATATCCCTTGCAGAGTCTTGATGAAATAACAACTTGCCAGGTGTGCCTCTGGGTTCATTTGTTTTAAGTCCTTTAGTATTAATTTTAGAGAGAATGGGGAACTTCTTTTAGCAGCTTTTAATGTTGAT
This sequence comes from Ateles fusciceps, assembly GCA_036589455.1. NCBI lineage: Eukaryota > Metazoa > Chordata > Mammalia > Primates > Atelidae > Ateles > Ateles fusciceps. The sequence continues at coordinate 3,500,407 of JAZHEH010002791.1, read as the reverse complement.
ATAATTTCACACTTACAAAAAATGTGCCGATATAGAGCCCATACACCTCCCCTGAGGCTCCACTCACTGCCTGCCTTGGGTCCTGCTGGCTTTGTCTTTCTCTCTTTCTACAAGTCGCTGTCAGATGGTTCAGAAAAGAGGGAGAGAGGATGAGGCAAACGGTATTTGAGAGTGAGTTTCAGACCTGATGCTCCCTTCACCCCACACACGCCCAGCATGCATTTCCTACTTACGGAGCCTTCTTTGCAAAACCACAGGAAGCAATCAAGAGGGGGAGTGTGCCATTGCTGCAATGTTGTGATGAGTCTGCACTCAGACAGGTCTCAGCTGCCCCATAAGGTCCTTCATAATCGTCTCTGTGTGTTTCCTGTCCAGGATCCAGTCCAAGACCACGTGCTGCTTTTACTGGTGGTGTCCAGTCCATCCCCTTTAACCTGTAACATTTCCTTGTCTTTCTTCACTTGACCGATTTTGAAGAGCGCAGGCCAGTCGTTTTACAGAAGGTTCCTCCCTGAGGGTTTGTCTGATGGTCCCTCACAGTTACATTCTGGTGTTTTTTGTTTTGTTTGTTTTGAGGCGGGGTCTCGCCCTGTCGCCCAAGCTGGAGTGCACTGACACGATCTCGGCTCACTGCAGCCTCCACCTCCCAGGTTCAAGTGATTCTTCTGCCTCAGCCTCCTGAGTAGCTGGGACTACAGGTGCACACCACCACGCCCGGCTAACTTTTGTATTTTTAGTAAAGATGGGATTTCATCATGTTGCCCAGGCTGGTCTTGAACTCCTGACCTCAAGTGATCCACCACCTCGGCCTCCCAAAGTGCTGGGATTACAGGCGTGAGCCACCGCACCCGGCTACGGTGTTGTGGGTTTTTTTGGGGGGATTTGCCTCCATCTCCGAGCACGGCATCAGTAAACACGTGATTTCAGGATGTCACGGTGCTGGGGATGTTCACTGGATCACGGGGTTGAGTTGCTCCGCTGTGAAATTCCCAGGGCCCCTCTTCTCTTAGCCAGGAGTTGTGGGAGGGCTCGGTGCGTGCGAGGAGACTCCTGTTCCGTGTCGGACTCCTGCGTGCTGCTCACACCTGCCGAGGGCGGCTCCAGTCCGGACCCCTTGCTGTTCCGGCGGATGGACTGGCACGAGAGGCGGTTCTCCTGTCATTCCTCCAGCCTCTGTGAACTGGCCCATCCTCGGCAGGGAAGGCCCCCTTTGTCTATGCATGTTCATTTATATCAGTATGGATGGATGGATTCTTATTTTATTCCACGGTTAAATTTATTGCCATCATTTTACAGTTGAAATTAAAAGTCTGGCGGGAGCTCCTTCAAAGCTGGTTCCCACGTCTTTTGGACACGTGGCTGTCATTTCTGAGACCCTGTTTACTTTCTACGAAATGAGATGCTCCAGGACCAACCTGTACTTTCTCTGCCACAGCCGTAGAGTTTGCCCCTTCCCGAAGGAGCCCGTGCTTCTCTGGGTGGAGAGGGATATTTAGAAACCCAGACCTGGGTGGAGGAGTGCTCATGACAACCGGGTGTCACCACCTCCAGGTCCTACAGTAGACAGAGCGTGGGGTGTGTGTGTATGCCTGTGCATTTCTATGTCTACTTCCAAATCTGTGGATCTATTCATCTCTATTTGATGCTTTCAAATCCAGTTTCATCCCACAGGTTTTGTTCTAGCCTCTCCCCCTTTCTGTATTTCTAACTCCCTCCTCTGAGAGTGAGAAACTTGGATTATATTTTATGCAACATACGAGTTTATCTGCTTAGTCCTAGGGGAAAAATCTTTACCAAGTATGGTTCAGTATTTGTTCACACTTATTTTTTTGTTGTTTTGTTTTGAGTTTAGGGGTTACTGTAGATATATATCCAATTTTTTTGTTAATTAAAACAATATTCTGGAAATATATATAGCCTGGAAATTGCTCCATGATGGTTCGCAGAGACCTCCCTTCCTGAGATCCTGCACAGTTCTCTGCCGCGTGAAGGCAGCGCCTAACTCCACCTGCTCCTGTGTGTGAGCATTTAGGCCGTTTCCGGTATTTCACAATTGTTAACAACCCGGTATGGAATAACCTGTGCATATGTATTTGCATGTCATTAAAGGCCATTTTCATGTGTCTTGAGGGTAAACTCCTAGAAGCAGCGTTGCCGGTCAGGACGTCAGTGAAGCTGAGGCTTCGTTTCAGGACCCAGCAGGAAGCTCGTTCCGACTCCTAACCTCCCAGAGGTGTCTGGGAGCGCCCATGTCACGTGGTGTTGCTAGGCTGGGTGACTTGCCAATTTGAGAGTATCTCAGTGTGGTCTTAATTTGCATTTCTCTTGTTACAGGTGAAGTTGAACATCTTTTCATTTTTTGAGTGGCATTTTAATGTCTTTTGGTGAATCATCTGTTTATGTTTCTGGCACCTTGTACTTTTATAAATCGAATTTTCCGTCTCTTAGTTGTGTTTCTCCCTGTTTTCAATGGAAAAGGCAATTTTAAGAAATAGAAGCTTTTTGACTGCTGCTGAACTTCCCTAGTTGAAATCACTATTTTATTCGTTGGCAAGGCATGTGGATTTGAATGGAAGGCCAGAAATTCTGTCAACAGGTGCCTGTCCCTGTCCCAGACTGTCCCATGGCGCATGGACAGGGCTATCTCCTGTCTGTCTTCAGGATGGCTGATAGCAGCTTCTGAGGGGGTGGAGCAGGAGGGGGAGGAAGGCGGCAGATGCTTGACCTCCGACCATCAGTCAGCCTGGCCCTCCCTCCACCCTGACTGTCATCCTCTTGACACTTGGCGAAAATAACCCAGCCGGACCCTCTTGCTTGCAGAACCTGCTGGTTGAAGGTGGCAGAGCCAAGCTTGGCCCCACATGGGCACCACCTGGGATGGTTTAAAAATATCCAGCTGCCGCCTTTCCCACTCACAGAGATTCTGGTTAATTATCCTGTGAAACAGCTGGGACATCCAGATTCTTTTTATAGACAGGTCTTACTCTGTCTCCCAGGCTGGAGTGTGGTGGCACGATCACGGCTCACTGAAGCCTTAACCTTCTGGGTTCAAGCCATCCTCCCAACTCAGCTTCCCAAGCAGCTGGGACCACAGATATGGCATCACCATATCCAGTTATTTTTTCTCTGTGGGGTAGAGATGGGGTCTTGCTCTGTTGCCCAGGCTGGTCTCAAACTCCTGGGCTCAAGCAATCCTCTTGCCTCGGCCTCTTACAGTGCTGGGATTGCAGGTGTGAGCTACCACACCCAGCCTGTTCAGATGCTTAAAAGCTTCCCAGGCGGCTCGCTGCTGACACTGGCTGACCTGGGAGCCATAAGCAGGAAGCCTGGCCAAGGAGGAGACGCGAGACTTGGACTGTGCAAGCCCCCATGCACCCTTCCCATTGGTGAGAATTGCCCCTAGACTGGCCTCTCCCCCAGAGCTTGATGGGTCAGCTACAGGCTGGATTGAGGGTGAAGTTTAGGGGATTTGTTGGAGGGGCCTAGGAGGGGAATCCAGGTCTTGTGTGATGAGCAGGAGAGGATGCACCTGGGCCAGAGGGTGCAGGACAATGGAGTCCGTGTGGCCCAGTGATGAGCAGGAGAGGATGCACCTGGGCCAGAGGGTGCAGGGCAGTGGAGTCCGTGTGGCCCAGTGATAAGCAGGAGAGGATGCACCTGGGCCAGAGGGTGCAGGGCAGTGGAGTCCGTGTGGCCCAGTGATGAGCAGGAGAGGATGCACCTGGGCCAGAGGGTGCAGGGCAGTGGAGTCCCGTGTGGCCCAGTGATGAGCAGGAGAGGATGCACCTGGGCCAGAGGGTGCAGGGCAGTGGAGTCCGGTGTGGCCCAGTGATGAGCAGGAGAGGATGCACCTGGGCCAGAGGGTGCAGGGCAGTGGAGTCCGTGTGGCCCAGTGATGAGCAGGAGAGGATGCACCTGGGCCAGAGGGTGCAGGGCAATGGAGTCCGTGTGGCCCATGCTGGGGCTTGGGGCCGGCTGCAGCTGCCGAAGCACCTGGTGCAGCCACTTCGCTCCAAGCAGGGAGGCCCAAGTGATTTCAGTCCTGCATGGCTGAGATTCGGGGGCTCCAAAGGGTCTTGTTCATGTGACAGGTACTCACAGAAATAGTGCAGAAAAGAGGGAACACAGCTCAGACTTCCAGAGTTCTGGAACCTTCATTTACACAACGGTGACTGGGAACAGAGATGCATGCTCATAAAGGGGCTCCTCTGTGCAGGTGCGAGGCTCGGGTTTTTATCTAGGTGGCTTCATTTATCTTCACTGACGCTGGTTACTGCATCAGCTCTGACTCATCAGTTACCAAAAACTCCAACCCAAACTGTGCTTAAGCATACAGGGAAATTTATTGGTGAGACTGACCGTCACAGGCTGGGCACTGATAGGGTCACTGCATGTAATTATGTCAGCTTTATACCACGTCGAATGCTAAAACCTGCCTCCATACCACGGGCATGGAGATTTGCTCACCTCACTGGACAGCTGTCGGCAGTCAGCACCTCTTTTTAGTTTGTACAAAGGAGTGATGTGACCAGTGATGGTTTAGGAGCTCAAATACTGTGCATAGATCCTTAGTCTTTCTGCAGTTCTCAGCCAATGGTTCACATGCTTCTGGGCTACAGGCCCATGGAAAGGAGCCTCTTTGTACAACTCCTTCAACAATGCTGAGACTAGTCAATTACTAGTTAATTACTAGCTCAGCTCACCTGCCTAGACCTGAGCCAATCACTGCCCAGGAGAATGGGACCCTCTGATTGGCTAAGGAGTGGTCACATGACTGACCCTAAGCACCAAGGGCACCCAGATCACCGGGGACTCAGTTGAGGAGCAATAGATTAGTCCCCAAGGAAAGCCAGGAGTCCTTGCCACCAAGAAGAGGCATGGCTGCTGGAATAGATTGCAAATGGCAGCTGTCCACCATGGCTGTTATTCTGGTTTTAAGAAAAGAAAATTGAGAATCTGAGATATTATGTAATTTTTTTGATACAGGGTCTTACTGTGTTGGCCAGGCTGGTCTTGAACTCCTGGGCTCAAGTCATCCTCCTGCCTTGGCCTCCCAAAGTGCTGGGATTACAGGCGTGGGCCACCGTGCTCAGCCAATTACATTATTTTTAACATCATGTGGCTTGTAGAGGGCAGGCGGGTGGTGTGTCTGAATACAAGTCTCCCTGACGCAGTGCAGGTGGACTGTGATATAACTCCGGCGGTGATGCTTCAGAGCCCTGGTGCACACCACCATGTGAAATTGCATATGGTTAAAGAGCGCTGGCATCTTCACCTCAAATGCTCAGTTGGAGAAGCAGGGTCTAGACAAGGTCCCCCACCTCTCCCCACCAAAGAGATGAACCTGGGGGTAGGGGTGCAGACAGGGTGGACCCACTCCTGCAGCCTCCAGCATGTGGCAGGAGGGTAGTTTCTGTCCCAGGCCCCAGAGTTCGAGGCAGCTGGAGTCCATGCTCACCACCTCAGAGGCCACGGCTCTTCAACCCCGAGCTTCCAGCATCATCCACATTTCCTCATATTCACTTATATCCCCCTTTCAGGCCATGCCCGTCTCCCAGGTCCCATCACACAGTTCCCACAGAATCCTGCCCCGCTCAGAGACCTCTGTCTTCCTTGACCCGTGGTTCATGTGGCACCTTGTATAAGAACAGTCACCAAGAGGAGAGTCCCATGAGATTCCAGAGAGGAGAAGGGTAGAGAATGAGGAGAGGAGGTCGCTGGCAAAATCTTTGGGCTTATTTATTTATTCACTTGATATTTTTGAGACAGGGTCACCCTGTCGCCCAGGCTAGAGTACAGCAATGTGATCGTGACTTAACCTCTGCCTTCCAGGCTCAGGTGATCTGCCCACTTCAGCCCCCTGAGTAGCTGGGGCTACAGGCATGCACTACCATGCCCAGCTAATTTTTATGTCTTTTGTAGAAATGGGGTTTTACCATGTTGCCCAGGCTGGTCTCAAACTCCTGGCCTCAAGTGATCCACTGGCCTTGGCCTCCCAGAGTGTTGGGATTACAGGTGTGAGCCACTGACCCCAGCCTTCGGGCATGTTTATATCCCAGTTACCAAAGCCAAGAGCTGTGGGCAGTTTTCACGCTTCCCTGGAGGTCTCCCAGATGTCCTATATCAGCACCTGCTCCCTTCTTGAACACATGATGCAGTCCCATCTAGGCTTTCCTCCTGTCTCTTAGACACAGGAGCCATGTGTGGCCATCAAGCTCTGGAACTGTGGCTCATGATGGAACAGTGTGTCATGATAAGATTTTTGAAGACGTAGTAAAAGAGCGGGCTGGGTGCAGTGGCTCACGCCTGTAATCGCAGCATTTTGGGAGGCTGAGGCAGGTGGGTTGCTTGAGTCTATGAGGCAGAGGTTGCAATGAACTGAGATTGTGCCACTGTACTCCAGCCATGGTGACAGAGCGAGACCCTGGGGTGGGGGGGAAGAGAGAATGTAAAATAGCATTAATAACTTTTTTTTTTGAGATGGAGTCTTGTTCTGTCACCCAGGCTGGAGTGCAATGATGAGATCTTGCAGTTCAAGCGATTCTCCTGCTTTGGCCTCCCAAGTAGCTGGAATTACAGGCACATGCCACCACACCCGGCTAATTTTCATATTTTTTTGTAGACACAAGGTCTCATCATGTTGGCCAGCCGGGTCTCAAACTCCTGACCTCAAGTGATCTGCCCACCTTGGCCTCCCAAAGTGCTGGGATTACAGGTGCGAGCCACAGCGCCTGGCCGGCAATAATACTTTTTAATTATTAATTCATTCCATGTTGAAATGGTAATATTTTGGATATATTGAGTGAAATGAAATGCTACAATTAGTTTTATCTGTTACTTTCTACTTTTTTTTAAGGTGGCCACTAGACAGTGTGAAGTTATGCAGGTGGCTGACACTGTGTTTCTCTTGGCAAGCACAGCACAGCCCCTGCCTCCTTGCCGTCTACAGATCTTCAGTCTTCTCCATGAAGGGGGATTAAGACGATTTATGGGAGTCCTTGTGCTGGAAGGGTGGCGGATGGAGTTGAGTGAGGTGAGGATGCTGGGAGCAGGGTCCAGAGCTGAGAGCTGAAGCATTTTTTCTCACGTGTGTGCCTGCGTCTCCACCTGGTTGACTGCCCACCTGCCTCCCTGTGCAAGGGCCACCCCTCACATTCTTCCAGGGTTCAAGACACAGCCACGGAGGCTCAGCGGGTGCCAGCTGGTTGCAGGAGCTGAGTCCTCTCCAGTGGAACAGCTGTGCAGGATTGTCTCCTGCCCAGAGCCCCGCTCAGGAGGGAACTTGTTTTTTCTCATGAAACGGCCCCAGCCTCGCCCCTCTGTGGACTCAGGGCAACCGGAGGCTGCAGCCACCGCGCTTGTCTATAAATATTTAAGTGGCAGTGTAGCTTTCAGACCAGGCACATCAGTAGCCAAGATCAAGCTTTTTGACCTTTGGTCAATTTACTCAGTGAAATATGATTCTCCTGGTCTCCTTGCTTCAAATGGTTGTCTGCCGTCTCCTTTTCTTTCATAGCTGAGGTGGCTGCGTTCTCCGCCAAATGCAGCATCGAGACTGTGTGAGAGTGTTGGTGTCGATTGCAAATACACAAATGCAAATGATAGATTCGTGTTCCTGCCTGGAAGTTAGGTGCGTGTTGGATGCTTCGGAGATGGCTGGACTGTGTGGCGTTTCAGGACCTGTGGCCGCTAGACAGTGGCCAGCACAGGCTGTGTGTGTTAGTCTTTGTCCAAGTGGGACTCAGGGAACCCTTCATGTGAACACGCGAGCCCCAGGCTCGTGCTGTCCCCGTCCTCTGGGCTGACCTCCCTGCCTCAGGCTCCTGGAAGCAGTGTCCTTCTGGTCACAGAGCTGTTCTCCTGAGCTCGGGTGTTCACTGCTAGTTAGGGCCATCTTTTTTTAAGAACTGGGAAGGTCAGATGGAGCAGTGGAGGGAGGATGGGGAAAAAACATGAGCACTTGGGAGGCAGCCTCACGTGGCTGAACGCTCTGCTCCTACACAGATGTGCATGTGGAATACAGGTTGCCTTGTGTCCAGCCGGGCTTTCTCTGATTTTACACATTCTCAGCCAGACATATTTAAAGCCGGATAAATGAAATAAGCAAAAGGCAAATGTGAAAAAACAACTCGCTGGGTAGCTGCCTCCAGGTAACGTCAGAGGCTGGAGATCGCACACTCCGAGATGAGCGAAGCTGTTGAGTGGAAGGAGAGACCTGGTCTAGTGCACTGGAGCCTTGTCCTCCGGCCACCTCGTCCTCACTGCCCCGCAGAGCCCTCTGCAGGTCCGTTCTCCCCTATGCCTGGACGGAGGTGCAGGTGGGTGCTGTGACATTGTTTAGATGAGGGATCTTTCTCCCTGTCTTTCAGACCCTGAGCTCTCCCAGTTTAGTTATGAGAATAGCCAAGCCACATCTGACCGAGTCTAAACTTAGAGCTTTTCTTTTCTCCTCCTGGGGCTTGCTTTGGGCTGGGAGCCTGGCGTGTGTGTTGGGGGTGGTCTCTGCTTTGTTCCTGGCTGTTATGAGCTGAATTGTACTCCTCCCACCCCACAAAGGTGTTGAAGTCCTGACTCCCAGTACCCGTGAATGTGGCCTTATTTGGGAATAGGGTCTTTGCAGATGGGCGAAGTTAAGATGATAACATTAGCATGTGCCCTGATCCCATATGACTAGTGTCCTTATACAAGAGGGACATTCGGTCAGGTGTGGTGACACACACCTGTAATCCTAGCTTTGAAAGGCCTGGGAGGATTGCTTCAGCCCAGGAGTTTGAGATCAGCCTGAACAACGTAGCAAGACCCCATCTCTAGAGATAAAAATGTAAGAACTAGAGGGCATGGAGGTGCCCACCGATAGTCTCAGCTCCGGAGGAGACTGAGGCAGGAGGATCACTTGAGCCTGGGAGTTCAAGGCAGTGAGCTATGGTTACAGCGCTACACTCCTGCCTGGGTGAGAGAGTAAGGCTTTAAAAATTGTTTTTTGACAGGGTGGCGCTCTGTTGTGCAGGCAGGAGTGCAGCAGTGCAATCTTGGCTCACTGCAACCTCCTCCTCCCAGGCTCAAACCATCGTCTCCACCTCAGCCTCCCAAGTGACTAGGACCACAGGTGTGCACCACCACACCCGGCTAATGAGACCTTATTATTATTTTTTAAAATAAATAAATATTTAAAAGTTAATAATATAAAAAATTTAGAAAGGAGAAGTTTGGGCACAGAGATAGACAAACGCGGAGGGAAGACGCTATGAAGCCTCTGGGGAGGTCACCCATAAGCTGAGGAACGCCTGGGGCTGCCAGGAGTCGGGGAGAGCCCTGGGGCAGATTCTCCCAGCAGCCTCAGAAAGAAACAGCCCAGCTGGACCACTTGTTCGCAGACATCCAGCCTCCAGAGCTGAGAGAGTACATTTCTGTTGTTTAAGCCATTGAATCTGTGGCATTTTGTTTGCCTCAGGACACATGCACTGGCTTAGTCCCTGGAGAGGGAACATGAAAGGGAGAAGCTTCTCTGTGTGACGCTGTCAGGAGCTAGGCCAGCCCCCACCAGAATGGGCAGAATTCCAGCCCCTGCCTGCCAGGGGTCCCTGGAGATTCTACTTCCTCCTCCTCTCCCCTCCCCTTCCTCTTATGAGAGGGAAGGTACATCCTCAGATGGGTCCCTTGTGATTCTTGCCAGGGTCCTCCCACTCCTTTAAAGAACTATCTTCCACAGAACATTAGACAAACCAAGGCCTGCTGTCTCGCTCCGGGGCCTCCGGGTCCCATACACAAACCTCTCCAGAGCAGCTGGCCACGTCCCCTCTCCCCATCCTCTGCCATGTCCCCAGCCCCAAGCCTGCAGGCCGGCCTTGCTGGAGCCCACCCTCAAAGGGGTACAGGAGGGAATCCCCTCTTGCCCCCAGAAGAGCTGGATTCCAGGACAGCGCTCCCACCAGCCTCCTCCTTCCCCTTCTCCACTCTCCCGGCATCTTCCCTCCTATCCCCTCGCTGTGGGCTGCGTGGTGCGTCCTCCCCACATTCCCGTCACCTGTGCCCTGGCCTGAGCTGCTCTGTCTGAAGCCAGCGTCCCCTCCCTTTTCATCCTGGCTGACTTCAGGATGGTGCCCAAACAAGGACAAATTTGAGGAGCCGAGGGAGAGCTGAAGTGGATGGTGTGAGTGAGTGTGTGTGCCCGTGTGTGCATCTTTGAATTGAACTCTGTTCTCTGTGTGTAGTAACCACCATTTTTTTCTGTGTCTATGCAGCATTTACAAACATACAGCATGTTTTTAGTGCATAAAGAAAATCTCAGTAAATTCCCTAAAGCGGAAATAAATGGTTTGGGGCCTATCTGTGACCCCAGAGCCTCCGCTGATGGCATTTCTCTGACTCTCTTCCCTGCGCACCCCTCCTTGGTCTTTTCCTCCCTCTCCTGTGTCCTCCTCAAGTCCTGTCTTCCTCCCTCCCACAGACGTTTGAACACTTACAATGCTTCAGGCAAGAGAAATAAGGTCCTGACAGAGTCTGCATTCTCACCAAGGGGCAGACAGCTGGTAAATGACAAGGTAATTTCAGACAGCAGCAAGGGCAGGGAAGAAAATAAAACAGGGAAGTGATGCTGGCTGGGGGAGGTGATGTTACATGCAAGGTTCTCCTTCGCTGGAGGGGCCTTTGCTGCCCTGCCCAGGGCATGCGCCTCTTGTCCTCTGTCCAGCACCCCGTTCTCTTCCTGTGGAGACCTTCCAGTTTGTCATTTGTGTTACTGATGTCTTCTCCATCCAGATTGCTGGGTTATGGTGATATGGTTTGGGTGTGTGTCCTCCAGAAATCTCGTGTTGAAATGTGACCCCCAGTGTTGGAGGTGCGACCCGGTGGGAGGTGTTTCGGTCATGGGAGTGGATCCCTCATGAGTGGCTTGGCACCATCCCCTGGGTGATGAGTGAGTTATTGCTCAGTTAGTTTGTGTGAAATCTGGTTGTTGAAAAGTGTGTGGCACGTCCTCCCTGGCTTTCTTGCTGTTGCTCTCACTGTGTGACATGCTGGTTCCTCTTTGCCTTCCTCCATGATTGGAAGCTTCCTGAGGCCTCACTTGAAGCTGAGCAGATGCCAACACCCTGTTTCCTGTACAGCCTGCAGAACCATGAGCCAATCAAATGTTTTCCTTACAAATTACCCAGGCTCAGGTATTTCTTTATAGCAATGTAAAAATGGCCTAATATGGAAAATTGGTACAGAGGAGTGGGGCACTGCTATAAAGATCCCTGAAAGTGTGGAGGAAGCTTTGGAATTGGGTAACGGGCAGACGGTGGAAGAGTTTGGAGGACTCAGAAGAAGATAGGAAGATGAGGGATGGTTTGGAACTTCTTAGAGGCCAGTTAAATGGTTGTGACCAAAATGCTGACAGTGATTTTGACAATGAAGTCCAGGCTGATGTGGTCTCAGCTGGAAATGAGTAAGTTAAGGGAGAGAACTGGAGTAAAGGTCACTCATATTATACCTAAACAAAGAACGTGGCTACACTGTGTCCTAGGGCTTTATGGAAGTTTGAACTTCACAGTGATAAACTAGGGTAATCTGGGGGGAAAAAATTTCTAAGCAGCAAAGCATTCAAGAGGTGACCTGGCTGCTTCTAATAACCTGTGCTCAAATACAGAAGCAAAGAAATGACTTAAAGTTGGAACTTATATTTAAAAGGAAAGCAAAGCATAAAAGTTTCAGAAATTCACAACCTAGCCATGTGGCAGAGAAGAAAAAAGCATTTGCCAGAGAGGAATCCTAACGGGCTGTGGAGCGACCACGTGCTGGAGAACCTGGCATGACCAAAATGGAGCCAAGTGCTGACATCCGAGACAGCAGGAGAAAGGCCTCCGGGGCGTTTCAGAAATCTTTTAGGCAGCACCTCCCATCACAGCCCAGAGGCCTAGGAGGAAACAATAATTTCAGGGGCCAGGCCCAGGGCCCCGCTGCCCTGCACAGCTTCAGGACACTGCTCCCTGCATCCTGGGCACTCTGGCTGCAGCCTCAGCTCAGAGGGGCCCAGGTATAGCTTGAGCCACAGTTCTGAGGGTGCAAGCCATTAGCCTTCGTGGCTTCCACATGTTGTTAAGCCTGCAGGTGCACAGAATGCAAGCATGAAGGAAGCTTGACGGCTTCCACTTAGATTTCAGAAGATTGATGGGAAACTCTGGGTATCCAGGTAAAAGCCTGCCACAGGGGTGGAGCCCTCACAGAGAAGCTCCAGTAGGACAGTGCTGAGGGGAACCGAGGGGTTAGAGCACTGCCTAGTGGAGCTGTGAGAAGAGGGCTACCCTCCAGGCCTCAGAACGGGAGATCCACTAACAGCTTGCACTCTGAGCCTGGAAAAGCCACAGGCACGTGACTCCAACCTGTGAGAGCAGCCGCAGGAGCTGTGCCCTGCAAAGCCACAGGAGCCTACCCCTTGCACCAGTGTGCCCAGGATGCCGGGCATGGAGTCGAGGATTATTTCAGAGATTAAAGATCTAATGACTGCTCTGCTATGTTTCAGAGTTGTATGGGCTTGTTACCCCTTTGTTTGGCTAATTTGTCATATTTGGAATGGAAATCTTTACCCAGTGCCTAGACCAACACTGTATCTTGGAAGTAAACAACTTGATTTTACAGGCTCATAGGTAGAAGGAACTTATCTCCAAATGAGACTTAGAGCTTGGGAGTTGAGATGTGGACCTTCTGAGTACATGCTGGAATGAGTTAAGACTTTGGGGGGACTGTTGGGAAGGCATGATTGTATTTTGCAGTGAGAAGGACATGAGATTTGGGGGGACCAGGGGCAGAATGATATTGTTTGGATGTTGGCCCCCTCCAAATCTCATGTCAAAAGGCAATCTTCAGTGTTGGGAAGGGGCCTTGTGGGAGGTGACCGGATCATGGGGCAGATCCCTCAGCAGCGGCTTAGCACCATTGTGAGTTCAGGTGAGACCTGATCGTTTAAAAGGGTGGCACCTCTCCCCTTGCTCTGTTGCTCCCATTCTTGCCACATGATGTGCCGGGTTCCTTTTGTATTCCACTGTAATTATAAATTCTGTGAGGTCTCACCAGAAGCAGATGCTGGCACCATGCTTCCTGTATACCCTGCAGAACTGTGATCCAATTAGACCTCTTTTCTTTATAAATCACCTAGCTTCAGGTATTTCTTTATAGCAATGCAAAAACAATCTAATACACGTCGCAAAACCTCAGAGCCTTTTGAGACCACCGAGATGCCCGATACCCTCAAGGGAATGCAGTCGGGGCCCTATATAATCCTTTAAGAAGCTGATAATAGAAACCCCCCACTCAGCAAATCTGACCACTGGACATTAGTAACAAAAATGAGTGTTATGTATTAAAAAATTAGGGGACCAAAGAGGGAAACAAAACTACAAGCCTATTTAGAAGTTACGGGCAAGGACCTTACGTTCTAAGGGTTGGCAAACTTCTTCGGAAGAAAGTCAGATGGTAAACATGCCCAGCTTTGCAGGCTGGACAGTCCTTGCTGCAACAGCTAAACTTTGCTGGTGTGTACGAAGTCAGCCACAGATACCATGTGAACAAGCGGTGTGGCTGTGTTCCAACAAAGCTTTATTTGGAAAAACAGGTGGTGGGCCAGATTTGCCTGCAGGCTATGTAGTTTCCTGGGTCCTGCTATATACTAATACCTAAGGTTGTGCCAAAGCTACACTCAGAGGAAAATACATAGCTTCATGTCCTCTTATGTGAAAAAGAGTATTAAAAAACCCCAAATTAACTAAAATGTTCAATGCTGGAAACTAGAAGACTAACAAGATATAAAGCCAAGGCAGGAGGAAAGAGTAAATAAAGAGAAAAGCAGAATGTAATGAATTAGCAGACAACAGCAGAACCAGCAAACAACCTCAGAGCCTGGTCCTTTTCAAAACTTATATAAAGGCCAGGCACGGTGGCTCACGCCTGTCATCCCAGTACAAGGCAGGCAGATCATGAGGTTAGGAGTTCAAGAGCAGCCTGACCAATATGGTAAAACCCCATCTCTACTAAAAATACAAAAATTAGCTGGGCGTGGTGGCGTACGCTAGTAGTCCCAGCTACTCAGGAGGCTGAGGCAGAAGAATCTCTTGAAGCCAGGAGGTGGAGGTTGCAGTGAGCAGAGATCCTGCCACTGCACTCCAGCCTGGGAGACAGAGTGAGATTCTGTCTCAAAAAAAAAAAAAAACAAAAAAACAAAAAACAAAAAACCAACAACAAAAACCCCAAAAAACATATAAAATAAAAATTTTTAATACCTAAACATGTTTTTTTATATTAAAAAGCTTTCTAAAAGCTATAATATGATAACTGCTAAGACACAGGACTTGTTCAGTCTCTCAGCGAAGAGTAGAACTGGTACATAATCCTGCAGATATTTAAATTCCAAGCGCAAATTCATAATGTGAAATGTGTTAAATTCACGAATGCGCATCACTAGAAATCTTTAAAGAGTCTCACAAAGGGCTGGTTCTCTGAAAAGACACACAGAAATGAAAAGATTCAGTAGGAAGTGTGTTTTCAGATTTCACCCAGGTGATGTGTTGGTCTCTTCTGGGTTCGACGGTGCATTTTCTATTAGCCCGGGATGGCTATGCCTGGACGGCTGTGCTGTGGGCAGGCTCTGGCACTGCTCGTGGTTTTCTCCTCTATACAGTAGGAATGACCATCTCATCTGCCTAAGAGGGGAGTGGTGAGCATGAAATGACTTCATACGTACGCATCACAGGCTCAGAGCCCTGCCTTGCACATGGGAAGAACTCTGCGATGTTGACAGCATCCTCCACACCATCGCCCTGCCGTCTGTGTAATCATAGTCCTTGCATTCCCCCTCTCACAATGGATGCTTTGAAACGTGTCTTTCAACGCCCCCTGAGACCTCCCCCGAAGCCAGCACGACCTGCTGATTTCTCTCTACCCCTGCCTCCAGGGCTTGTGCCCTAGGGCAGTGCTAAGTTTGTCATGTTTCCTTGAAGAATAATATTGAAAAGCGCTGAGCTCTGTGGGACCCCTGACGCTGGTCTTTTTCAGAAAGCATCCCTGACAAGCTTCGCTTGGATGTAGAGATGCTTCCAGAAGCCAGGCATGGAGCCTCAGTCCTGACCCAGACTGTAGCTCCTGACCCAGGCTGTAGCTCTTCATTCTCAGCAGAAAAAGTGGCTCCAAAGCGTTGTCAGCCTCCGCCAAGCATCCTTCCTGTGACATTTACAAAGAGTGTCTTTTTTTCTTTAAAAAAAAAAAAAGGGCTGTGTAAATTTTTGTTCAAGAAAACGCTGCTTGAAATCTCTCTGATATTTTCCTCCAAGGTCAGCAGGCTTGCATTTATTACCAGCGATTTTCTTTTAGGGCATAGGCATAATTTAAATTATAAAAGCAATTGCTTGTTTTGAGGGGAAAAATCTCTCCCCCCTGCACTCCACTCTGCCCCCCAGAAAACAATGATCGCTTAAGAAAACAACTCAGACTCTCCCTTGTTTACTGAGTTGGTGGAAAGGGGTCTCAGATAATTAGAGTAAATCTGGGCTTGGACTGAGGTCAGCGTTTGTATTTGAAAGCACAATTTTCAGAAGGCTTCCACAGCAGATTTCAAATGCTAAGATAGGAGCACGCGCTGGGGGGACCCACAGGCTCATGTGTGCTGCTGGGGGGCACAGGGAGCCCCCCCAGATGGGCAGGCCCCTGTGACTGGGTCTTGCCCTGTGGGAGGGCTTGCTGGCTGAATCCACAGATAAAGACGAGTATTGTGAGATGCTTGCATTTAAGCAAGTGGTAGCAACGAGCAGAAGGCTGGCTGGAGTAGGGAGAGCACAGATGTGGTGTTAAGAGCAGTTCTATTTAGAGCCCCAGGCTGGGAGCTGGTAGCACGTTGCGGAAGGCTGCCCAGAAGTCCCCCGGAGGTTCTGAGAATGGACCCGGCAGCTGGCTGCTGGGGGAGCTGGGCGCGAGTCTGCCCCCAGGAACCACGCTGCACATGAGGGGTAGAAATGTACCCTTCCGATGGCTTGCAAGCTGCCCACCAAGCCCCGTTGGTGCTGGGGCCCAGGGACGCGCTGCAGTGTTCGGGGTAGACTGCCTCCTTGCCCCGCCGCGTCTCCCCGAGGGTTCACCCCACACTTGAGGGACAGGTCCTCGGGGTTGCTTTTCTCGGCTTCAACAATGTCCTCTACACGTCCCTCATCTTCTCTGAGGGTCTCGTACTCCCCGTTCCTGTTGAGTCTCCGACCTGCAGGCAAGGTTTGACGTTAGACTCTCCTGAGCCTGTGGGCTGAAGGGAGGTGGGGAGGCTTCTCCAGGGCCCGCAGAGTGTGAAGGGCTGCGGGTCACTGAGTAGGGAACTCCAGCGGCCCCACGTCCTCTGCTGGGGCCGGGGTAGCTGGGGGACGCCCCGTTCGGTTGCTGTCTCGGTGGAACTGTGAGCAGGCGGCAGGGGGACCACAGCCCGGATTTTCCCGGGACTGAGGGGCTCTCCAGAGCTGAAACTGGGAAGATCCAGGTCTACAGGGCGACTGAGTTGATCCTCCTGGCGTGGGGTCTCCCCCGTTGTTTGTGGGTCTCTGCCACAGCCCGTGGCATCTCTCCCAGGAAGAGTCAGCTGGCCTTCACCCCTGACGTTTCCGCATGGCACAGAGTGGCTGTGGGAAGCTGCGTCTCAGGAAGGGGCGCACTTCCCAGCAGCCCTTGGGCCTGGGTGGCCACGTGGCTCGTTCTGGCCAATGGGAGAGCAGAGCCCTGAGTCTGGGGAAGGCGCTGTCCTTCTCAGTATCCCAGTGGCTGGATGCTGAGGCCGTGAGGCCCCAGGCGTTGGGGAGCCACGAGGGAAGGGGCCTGGGTCCCTGAGTCACTGCATGGAGGGGGAGCTGCCACCGGCGAGGAGCGCTCATCTCTCCTCTGAGGAAGACAGAAATGCACATTGTAGCAAGCCCCCGCATGTCAGCCCTTACTTCCTCTAGAGGCTGGGTTTGCAGTCACACACACACGGCATGGTTCTGTCCCCTTCGTCTAGAGGCTGGGTTTGCAGTCACACACACACGGCATGGTTCTGTCCCCCTTCAGTTGCTCTCTTATCCGTCAGCTTCCTCCTGCCACCCCCACCAACCTCCAGCTGAGCCTGTCGGCCGCCATGAAGGGCAGGAAGCCGGGAGATCTGCGCCTGTGCCTGTAAGTCAGGAGGTCATGGAGGACCGTGGAATCCACGTTGCCGGGGTAATCTACATGAAAATGCCGTTCAGGGCCCGCAATATTTAACCCACGGTGCTGCAAAAATTGCTGTGCGTGATCCATTTCTTTTAAAAATGATACTAATTTTAGTTTTTCACTTGATTATGGTTACTAGAGTAATATATATTTATTGTAGCAAAAGTTTAAAAGCACACAAAATAATTTAGAAAAATTCATATCACTCATAAACATATCATTAAAAGCATCATGGGTAACATCAGATGTTTATAGCTTGAATTTTATTTTGCTGGGGGGATGTGGAAAACGTATATTGATTGAATGTATTTTAAGGGGATTTTCTGAAGTTTTTATTTTCTCCTTTATGCTTTTCATTTTTTTTTACAATGAATATTTTATGTGCATAAATTCTGAAAGATAACATGATTCAGTCGTGTCCATTATTATCCTTTCAATAAATTTATGAAGGTGGAACTTCTGGGTCAAAAAAACATGTTTTTAGAGCATATGATAAGTGAGAGTTTGTGTCTATTTCCTCTTCCATTAGTGATACATGAAATGGGCTTTCCCCTTTTCCCCTAATGGCCTTGAGAAACATTTGTTTCATCTTTAGTATTCACTGTTGAAAATTTAGAAAAGAAAGATGTGTAAAAGTTTAGGAAATTGCAGTCTAGGGATGCATCTGCTCAGTGATGATCACCGTGTGACTCTTGTCATGGCCTTTGGCTTTCTATACTATGTGAGGCGTGTGTGTGCACACGTGTGTTCACGTGTGTGTGCGCATGTGTTATCCAACCGAGCTGGGGTCCAACTCACCCACTGCAGTAAGGCCAAACAGCCACACCGAGGTTTGCAGCGTAAGAAAGAGAGGCATTGAGTGCCGGGCACCTAGCGGGTAGAACGAGGCAGCTCATGCTGAAGACCCAGACTGCCTGATGGCATAAAGGGGTGGGTCTTTAAAGGCAGGGAGGTGGAGGTTTCAGGCAAAGTCACATGCCAGTACGTGGAGGTTATGCATTTGTTTGATCTAAAGGGTGGGATCTCTGGACGCAGGGGCTCACAAGCTGCAGGTCGATGCAAAGATTTTCCAATCGTAGTTAGGAGGATAAACTTTGTGTAAAAATTTGGGATCAGCAGAAAAGAAGGTTAGCTCTGGCTCATGAGTGTGGCCTCCTCCAGGCCCCTCAGGAAGAAATTTAGAACAAAGAATGGTGCTCAGGGCTCAGTCCTCAGCTGCCCCGTAGGTAAGGTCTAGGTGCGGATGAAAACCTTTGGTGGGGGTCTGGGTTTCTGAAAACAACTTGGGGGACAAATGTGATGGTGCTTCAGCTCCTATAGGGAAGCAAACGTCTGCTGACTCTAACTCCCTTGCCTGTTGTTTTATGTGACTGTCACTTTCTTTGTTGTTTTTGATACGGAGTGCAGTGGCGTGATCTTGGCTCACTGCAATCTCCACCACGAGAGTCTCCCGCCCAGCCTCCCGGTTAGCTGGGATTACAGGTGCACACCACCACGCCCGGCTAATTTTTATATTTTTATTGGAGACAGGGTTTCATCGTGTTGGCCAGGCTGGTCTCGAACGCTATTACCTTCTTGCTTCTCGAGTTGCTTATTTATTTCCCAGGGCTGGCTAGGTACCTGGAATTCCCCCTGGAAGGAACCCAAGGTTTTCCTTTATTTTCATGCTGGGGCTGGGGGGCCCACTCTGCCTCACATGCACACATCTGTCCCGTGAGAATTGGGTAGGCTAAGGCCGGGCCTCTAGGCCAGGAGAGGGGGGAGTGGGCGCAGTGGGCAAACCCCGATGTGGCTCCTGGGCTGCTGGATGTCCTCACCGCTGTGATGCCCGCGGCACCTGTGGGTCCTGGCTGCAGATTCTGAACTGCTGGGTTCTCAGGCCTGGTTCAGGGACTCTGCGTGAACTGTATGACCTGCAATAAATCATTCACCCTGGACTCATCTTTCTCCTGCCCTCTAGGAGGTGACCTCGAAGAGTTTTTCCAACGCTAGCTTTGTACAATTGTAGGTTTTAGATGGGGCATTTCTTTTCCTGATGATAGGACACACATAAAGCTCCCCCAGACCTCTAAGATTGGTTGTCATTCTTCTTGTGGAGATGTGTGTGCTGGAGACCTTGGACTGGGGCAAGAAAGTGTGTGAAAACAGGACCTCGAGGAGGAAGTAGGAGCAGAGAGTCATTAGGAGCTGTGAGAAGCAGTCTCTCTGCTGCCGTGATGGAAAAGGCCGCACCGCAGATTTCAATGCTTGGGTGAAACGCAAAGTACTGTTCCCTGTTTTCTTTCTTTAAAAACTTAGGAGTGCAAACAAAGCTATTAGTGATTTAGTAATTGAGAAGAACTTTAATGAGTCCATTTAGTTAAGGTAGGAAGACTAAACTGTAAAGACTTGGTTTCAGATTTCTGTTGGTAAGAAACATTTCAGTTCAAAGATAGTGAATCTCCCAGCTTAAGTGTAAAAGGATGTGTGGATTTAAATAACCTCAAAGTCCCACGATAAGGAAGAGCTCAGGCACGGTTTGATCCAGAGGCTTTATGTCATCTGCGAGGACTTCGTTTCTTTTCCTCCTTCTCTCTGTTCTTTGGGCTAAAGCCAACTCCTCTTGTAGCCACAAAATGGCTTTGACCTTCTCCCTTGGGCGGGGTGCTTGCCGCAGTGGAGAGGGATGGCTTTCCCCAGTGCTAAAGTTCGCTTTGGACTGGATTGAGTCCTATGCCTATCCCGTGTTCTGACTGTAGGGGTGGAAGGTGCTGGCTGGTTAACCCAGCGCCACATCCAGCCAGTGCTGGGGAAGAGCGGTGAACTCCAGGGGCCTGGAGGGAGTGCCTACAATGTCTGTGGCATAGGAATTCGGTCCTGGTTTATTTTCTTCTCTGGATAATCAAAGTTGGTTTTGGGGGAGTGGTGAGTTGGTAAAAGTTCTGATTTGTAGAGACCGCCCTGGCCAACGTGGTGAAACCCCGTGTCTACTAAAAATACAAAAATTAGCTGGGTGTGGTGGTGCTCACCTGTAGTCCCAGCCACTTGGGAAGCTGAGGCGGGAGAATCACTTGAACCTGGGAGGCGGATGGAGGAGGCTGCAGTGAGCCAAGATCGCGCCACTGCACTGTAGCCTGGGCGACAGAGTGAGACTGTCTCAAAAAAAAAAAAAAAAAAGTTCTGATTTGTAGTGTTTGCCTGTTTCTGTGGTGTAAACACTCCAACCGTGACTGATTTCCGGCTACCTGTGGCTTAACAGGTTTACAGTGCTCCTGAGTATTTCACAGCGTGGGAGGCTGGGCACTGCTCCAGCACACGACCGGGAGAATGTCCTTGGTCACTTGCCACTGGTTGGCGCTGGTTAAGGGGCCTGTGCGGGAACCCCTAGTGGGCCACAGCCCTCGGAAGGGGAAGGCAGTCAGCCTGGGCTGCTGGGCGCTTCACCTGGTGTCTCTGTGCCGCCTTCTCAGCCCAGAGGATTATTTCAGACACACAGAAGTAACACGGTGATTGTGGCCATATGCTCCTGAGGGCTCAGGGCCTCTGTCCTGTGGCTTTTCTGACGTCACTCGCTAGCCTTGCTGCTCCTGAAGTCTGACGGTGATGGCGATCACTTGATTTCAAAATGTTCTTCATAATTCCCGGGCGTTATACGCAGACGCTGCGTTTAGATACAGGTGTGCTACCCGGCAGAAATTAATTTGCACTTGATGATAAGGCTCCTTGAAATAAGGATACTTTAAATCTTCCCCACCCCGTTGATACAGATTCTCTGTAATGGTGAAATCTTCCTAGACTGGGTAATGGATAAGGCCACAGGTAGAATCTGGATCGATAGGCAATTGTGTTTTAAATGCAGTGCGGCCTCAGGCCTGCGTCTCACCGCACCCTTAACCAGGGTTACACGTGTCTGCCCTAATGAATCAAGAGCTGAGCGCCCGTGAAAGCTAATTTATCTAAACCAAGGGCAGGACGTGGCGTGTTCCTCACAGCACCCTCTCTGCCTTCTGGTCCTGTAGCCAGTGTGTGTGTGAGTTCGGGGCCTGGTTACAGTCAGTCTGAGTGAGTTCGGGGCCTGGTTACACAGTCTGAGTGAGTTCGGGGCCTGGTTACACAGTCTGAGTGAGTTCGGGGCCTGGTTACACAGTCAGTCTGAGTGACTTCGGGGCCTTGCTATGGAGTCTGCCTCTCCACGTCCTCTCCTTCGTCTCAAAGGGAGGGGGTACAGGCCCCTGAACCAAGAGTCCAGCTTTTCTCCAGCGAGAGCCGGAGTCCTTCCTGTCCATCGGGACTGCTGGTGAGCACTGTTTCGGGAGGTGGCTGCCTGGCTCCAGCTCCTGCCTCGGGGCCTTTGCCTGTGCTGTGCCGGCTGTCTGAGGCGCGCTCTCTCTCTCGCCCTCTCTCTCTTTCTCTTTGTCTCAGCATGGCTGGCTCCTTTTCATGGCTCTAGCCTTTTCTCAGAGGACACCCTCTCAGGGGTCCCGTTGACCACACTCTCTAGAGTCGCTGCCCCTCGCAGGCCCCGCTGCCTGGTCTCCGGTGGCCTCATTCTGTTTTGCCATCGTGAGCTGAAACTGGTGCTGTTTGCGTGTTTCCTGCCTCTGTGGCTCTCCTGGGCATATGAGCTCCTCTGGGGCAGGATCTCATCCTTACCCCTGTGTTATTCGCTCACGCGTGTCCCACGCAGGTGTCCACTTAGTGTGAGTGGAGGGGCACGGAGCATGGTCCCCACCTCCGCGAAGTGCGGCCTGACTGGCTGGCTTTTCCTCTGCATGGAGAGCATTTGATTTCCCGTGTGTAAAGCGGGAGGCCTGGCCCTCTCTCTTTCCTCTCCCTGCTTGCACAGGGGACCTAGCGATTTCTTTCCCTGGTTCCATGGGGGCCTGTTCCTGGCCTAGCGATTTCTGTAGGCACCGGCTCTCCTGTCCCAGGTCCCGTGAGGGGCTGTCCCTGACCCAGTGATTTCTGTAGAGACCGGCTCTCCTCTCCTTGGTTCCATGGTCCTGGTCCCCAGGAGGTTTGGGCTCCGCCTTCTGGCCCTTCATCCTTTCCTGCTGGTCGCTTGTGGGGCTCACCTCTCCATGACACAGGAGAACGTACATGCCATGCACATTGTGGGACCTGCCAATGGGGGTTGGGAGAGGCCGCTGCAGGCCGTGCAACCCAGGGCCAGGGTGAGTGTGAGCTCCTCACGTTCCACAGCCAGGAGGTCTAACGTCTCTGTAGGGGGAGCTCTCATCGGGGCTTGGCTCTCCTCTTAAAATAAAACGTTGGCACAGGTTGGCAGGTGGCTGCTGTGGGGGCTTTGTTTAAGGATGACCAGCCGAGCTAGGACCCCTGAGGCAGCTGTTGGAGAACCATTGCCGTTTAGAGAGGAGAGGATTTGGAATGTGTCCAGTCCAAGCTCAAACTGAAGAGCAGATGGGGATTGAAATTCATGCCATTCTGGAGAAGAATTGATGGCGCTCCGTGGAGGAAAGCAGGATCCTCCTCCCAGCCTCCCTCTAGCCAGTGGCAGTGCGGTCTGGCCAAGAGGGCGCGCGCCCGCTCAGAGCCGGCCTGGGTCAGACCATGGTGCCTGTGACCTGCTGGTGTGAGCCTCAGCACGGAGCCCAGTTTTCTCACCCCCAAAGTGGAGGTAACGATGGGACTTGACTTACAAGGTTGTTGCTCTCAGGATTAAATGAGTGAATTTAAGCAAAACGTCGTGGACAGTGCCTAGTGCTAGAAGAGGATAGATGCATGTTGGTTTATGTGGGTTGTTGAAGTAATAAAGGTTGCTATTCCTAGTGGGATAGTCTGACCGATAAGACTAAACCCAGGCTGGGCGCAGTGACTCACGCCTATAATCCCTGCAGTTTAGGAGGCTGAGGCGGGCGGATCACCTGAGGTCAGGAGTTCGAGACCAGCCTGGCCAACATGGCAAAACACCATCTCTACTAAAAATACAAAACTTAGCTGGGTGTGGTGGTGCGTGCCTGTAATCCCAGCTACTCCGGAGGCTGAGGCAGGAGAATTGCTTGCACCTGGGAGGTGGAGGTTGCAGGGAGCCGGATCACGCCATTGCATTCCAGCCTGGGTGAAAGAGCAAAACTCCATCTCAAAAAACAAGAAAAGACTAAACCCAGAGCCCCAGCCAGAGCTAGGGCCTCTCCCTGCAGTGTGGGGCATCCTTTGGGGTGTCCTGGAGGGGAAGCCATCTTCTCTTTCCAGTCCGCCTTTGATTCCCACACCCCATCCCCTGAGCCCCGAGTACCAATGCAAAGGTTTTTTTCAGGCTCTTGGGGCAGGAGGCTGGGAGCGCAGTGCTTAGAAACATGGCTTCAGCACCAGGGACGTGGATTTGACTCTGGGCTCTGCTACTTACAAATTGTGTGACCTTAGACACAGCGTTTGACCTCTGGTCGCCTCAGTTTTCTCATCTGCACTATGGGAACTGCGGCTTATCTGTAGGGTCAGGGTGGGGATTAGTGATGTGCAGCGCTGAGATGTGGCCCCATCCTCCCCTGGCGAGCTGTCACTGTCACTCTGGCTTTGAGGGCCCCAGCCTGGTGCAGCCACGCCTGGCACCGCTTGCTGTGTGGCCCACGCTGTCCTGGTTTACTCCCCAGCCCTGCATACGGGGCGTGGGGTGCCCCGAGGCTGACTCGTTTTCCGGAGCTCTCAGCACGGCCGCCTCTTCCTTCCCCACGACTCCAGGATAACAACGTAGGTGCAGTTTGTTTTTCTGTTTTGCACAGCAGTTAATTCTCCGGCACTAATGAGGGGCTCTCTGCCCATGAGGCTGATTAGCAGAGAATCGAGGGCGGCAGTCATGATGCAGAAGAAAGGCGAGGTGCTGCTGCAGTCACGATCCTAAATCAAGCCTGTGACGCCAGGCTGTGTCCCGCGTGCCGCCGTCAAACGCAGGCTTCCTCCAGCCTTGGGAGACCAGGTCCTCGCGAGGCGGTCAGGACTCATGATTTAGCGTTCTGTCCTTGAAATGGCAAATGAAAGAGGACTTGGGACTATCTGACCCTTCTGTGATCTTGTAATTATGACGCATGCCTTCCAGTGGCTGGGAGTGGGGCATGGCGCTGGCGTTCCAGGGCACGCGTTAGAGTCGGTTACAATGGTGGCAAGACTGCGGTTTCTCCTTCTCGTCCACAGAGCCAGTGCTGAGTGCCGGGGCAGCTGCTACGCTCACCTTAGTTAGCTTTCATGGGGGCGTGTCTGCCCTTTATTTTGTTGATAGTGTTCCCAGTAGTTTCCTAGTATTGAAGTTATCAATTTAATCTTTCCAAAGGCCCACTTAGGTTTTTCTTTGATATCTGAAAAGGGAATAATTTTTCCTTTGAACACCTTAGTGGCTCTTCCCTTGATCTGTACTGATCCTGTAACTTATGGGGCGGCTCAGGAGGGGGCAGAGGTGAGGCCCAGTGGCTGTGTGTGGTCCCTGGGGCCAGATGCCCAAGTTCAAATCCCCACGCCTCACCTTTCGAGCTGCAGGACCAGGAGGTGCCTGAAACTCTCTGGCCATGGTCTCTCTCCTAACGTGCGCAGGTATCACAGTGCCTACCTCACGGGCTCTTTTGAAGCCTCAGTGAACACTTTGAGTAAGATGCTTTGAACAGTGCTTAGTACAGAGTAAGCTCTCAAAGGGTTGGCTGCGATTACGAACACGGTATTAATAATTAGCATTAAAACAAAATAAAATTCTGAACATAATTTTATTTTAGAAAATAGCATGATACACTGAACTTTGATTTGAAAATAAGTAATTGGGCTGAAGATAAGCCTCATCTAGGATGGAAGTTTCCATACGTAATTGTTCAAGGCTTTCAGTGAGAGCAAAATTAATTTTCGTGTAGGATGATTAAGCTGATGAAATTGCTCTTGAGCAGTAAATGTGTTTAATTAAATGCGAGACGTTGCTGAGCTCAGGTACACATTGTTCCCGGGGGAGTGTCCTGTTCTCTGAGCTGTTTCCTTGAGCAGCAAGGGTGGTCTGGGCGGGGGGTTTGTTCCCCATCTTTTTCAGTAGCTGAAATGTCTGTGATCGAGAGTAACATGGTGAGATGTCTGTTGTGCTGGGGGAGGTGTATAGGCGTGACCTCTGCAGTCTGCAATAATTCAGACCAACTAGAACTGACTAGAAAGCTAGCCAGGTCCCCCACAGCGTTAGACTTCCGGGAACAGAAACACCGGGAAGCTGAGGGGAGCCCTCACACGCCAGGAATTTATGGAGTAATCCAAGCGTCTTAAGTTCTCTGCAATTATTTGATTGATTTACATCTCTGGAGAACGGGGCAGCCTGACTACATTTCCTGGGGGAGGTTTTTATCATGGCTTTCAATTTTCGGTTGGTAATCTTCTGTCTGTCATTTGGATCTACGTGGAGACACAAGAAGTAAAATCTTCATTCAACAAAATAGGGTGCGGGTCCCACCAGTCGGGTGCCATTCGAGGACTGGGGGTTTGGCAGGGGTGCAGTGGTCTCAGCCCCGAGCTGCTTGGACTCATCTGAATGAGCCCAGCCTGCTGACCAGGAGGAAGTCCACTGGCCGGGAAGGGTGTAGACGCTTGCTGTGTACAAAAGAACAGCAATTAGACGCGTGAGATCAGTTTTCAAAAAAATTTAATACTTAGTTGTTTTTTTTTTTTTTTGCAGGGTTTTGTCTGTTGATGAGACTGGAGTGCCTTGGTCTCCCAAAATGCTGGGATTACAGGCGTGAGCCACTGCACCTGGCCAATAGACTTCTTTTTTAAAAGAGCAGTTTTACGTTTACAGAAAAACTGATGAAAGAGTACCGGGAGTTTCCAAGCACCCCCTCTCCCCTGACCCCACAGTTTCCCCTGTTATTAGTGCGGTACATTTGTTTCAGTTGATGATCCAATATTGAGATTTTGTTATTAGCTAGAGTCCATAGTGCAGGGTTTACGCCTGGTCTTGTGCACTCTATGGCTTTTGACCGATGTATCTCTGCTATCACATCAGACACAGAAGTTCCACCCCTAAAAATCCCTCCTGTTCTACCTGGTTTTCGCTTCCTCCCCCTCTAGCTGGTAACCACTGATTCTTTTTCTTTGCTGTCTCCATAGTTTGCCTTTTCCACAGTGTGATACAGTTCAGTGGCCCCAACCTTTTTGGCACCAGGGATCGGTTTCATGGAAGACGATGGATGGGGAGGGGGAAAGGTTTTCGGATGAAACCTCAGATCATCAAACACTGGATTTTCGTAGGGAGTGGGTAACCCAGACCCCTCCCATGCACAGTTCACAGTATGGTTTGTGCTCCTATGAGAAGTAGTGCCTGATGATCTGACAGGAGGCGGAGCTCAGGCAGTCACGCTCGCTCACCCACCATTCACCTCCTGCTGTGCCACCCGGTTCCTAACAGGCCACCCGTACCGCTCCACAGCTTGCGGCTTGGGGACCCTGATATAGTTGGAGTCATAGAGTTTACAGCCTTTCCAGACAAGCTTCTTTCACTTAGTAACGTGCAGTCAAGCCTCCTCTATGTTGCTTTGTGGCTTGAGAGCTTAATTTTTTAAAGTGTTGAATTATTCCAGTATCTCGATGTACCATTCATTCGCCTATGAAAGACACCTTGGTTGCTTATGGGGGTAGTTCTAAGTGGAACCTAGTCAGTGTCTATTCCCAAACAGGGTGGCTTTAACATGTGTCCCTCTGGGGAGGCCCTGGAGAAATCAAGAGGGCAAGACATTGGCAATTTCTGTGCTCTGGACACCAGTTTCGTGACTCACAAGTTATTCATCAAATGCTATCTCATTCTAGCAACTAGATGTAGGTGATGTCATTGTACCAGCGCAGCTGGGGCTGGGTTCGGAGGACATTATAACTCACCATCATTACATTTTCGTACCAAGAAGCCTGATTTTCCCAACTGTCTACATGGTCGATGCCAAAACATTGGCCAAAGTCACCGAATAACTTACTAACCAGAACGTTAATGTCTTAATAACCAAAGTCAGTAAAGCCAGCAGGACTAAGGGAATCTGCACATTCCTCCTTTCTTTTCTCATGAGCTGCATGGACGGTATCCCAAGCCAGGGCCCAAGTTTTCTGGATAAACAACAAATGAGAGAGGACGCTGTCGCTGGAAGGACATTTATACCAGGACGTCTCGGCATCACCTCATTCTGTTAAGCACCAGGACTGGCTCTAACCAAGTCCCACAAATTCCCTTGCTCCCAGCAGGCAGCACAGGGGATACGTTGATCAATTCTTCATCTTCCTTCATTTTAGGGTTCCTTGACTGTGGCTCCAAGGTTTGGTTCTAATCACATTACTCTTTTTGTTTGTTTGTTTGTTTTTTGAGATGGAGTCTTGCACTGTTGCCTGGGCTAGAGTGTAGTGATGCCATCTGGGCTCACTGCAGCCTCCGCCTCCCGGGTTCAAGCAATTCTCCTGCCATAGCCTCTGGTGTAGCTGGGATTACAGGTGCCCGTCACCAGGCTCAACTAATTATTTGTATTTTTAGTAGAGACAGGGTTTCACTGTGTTGGTCAGGCTGGTCTCAAACTCCTGACCTCGTAATCTGCCTGCCTCAGCCTCCCAAAGTGCTGGGATTACAGGTGTGAGCCATCGCACCTGGCCTTCACATTAATTTTATGTTCCCAGAGTTGGTTTATGTGACTTTCATTTTAATGGGGGCTGCTTCTTGAACTCACTAATTGCATGACTAATTACACTAAGGCATTGTGGATTCTCCAGTCCGATGTGCTGTCTTGGGCACCCATTCATTCATTCACTCGACATGTGTTGATCACATGTTTCCTACGTTCCAGGCATTGCTCTAGGCTGGGAAGGGCACCATGGGCTGTGAGATCTACGTGTGCTGCACTCCTGGGGCCTGCCATCTACCTGGCCACTGGTGAGAAGCATTTTAAGTGGTGCTGGGCTGGGGAGATGCAGTGGGACTTGGGTGTCTACTGAGAGGTGACCTGAGGACAAGATGAGGCAGCGGAGGCAGAAGACAGGACGCAGCTCTGTACGGCATCTCAGTGCAAAGGTCCAGGGGCTGTGGACTGTGGAATTTTCTGTAGATACTACCGTGAACACGTCTCCGTTTTGATACTCGAATGCAACCTGGAGCCAAAGAGATGGTACTGAACAAGCAATGGCGTACACACCCATCATGACTCTCTGCTCTTCCGTACCCAGAACAAGGCTACCAGACGCCCTCCCTAAGACATTACTAGGTGTGTGTTAGTTCGGGTTTGTTTTTTACTAAAAGGTGGCAGAAACCTAATTACACTGACTTAACCCGAAAAGGGAATGCATTGAAACACCGCTGAAAAACCCAGGTGTAGGTAGCTTCAGTTACAGCTTGATCCAGGGGCTCCAATAATGCCATCAGGACTTGGTGTCTCCTCATGGCTCAGCGCTGCTCTCTGCAGTGCTGACTCCACACCCAAACTCGCAGTAACGCCAGGCTAACGTTCCTCCCTTGCTGGGCTCATGTCATGGAGATGGCTGACGGTTTAGCGTTCACTCATTCTCACATCCATTCATTTCTTCAACAGTGTGTGAGTATCTGGCACATACTCAGCACTGTGCTAAGGTCTGTGTGGTTATTACCTCATCTGGTCCATTCAGCAAGCCCTTGGATTGGCGGGTATTGTGATACCTACCTCACAGCTGAGTCCACTGAGGCTCAGTGAGGTCTAAGGAGCATTCAAGGTTATTCAGCTGGTAAGAAGCGAGGTTGGGGTCCTGGCAGCTGCACAGAACCAGCTGGTAAATCACATAAATACGTCTGCCAATCTCCAGTTGGTTGTAGCTCTGTGAGGATCACCAATAGGTAGTTAGGAAATTAGGAATCTGTGTGGCGCTCGGGAGCGCGGGTAGGGAGGGAAGATGGTGAGAACACAGGTGAGAGGTCTTGGAGGGAGGGCTTCCTGGGGAAGGGACATCTGCCTGAAAGACAGTCGAGCCAGCTGTGTCGGGACAAGGAGTGTGGACCAGCCTCGCTGGGGAGGGCGAGTGTTCGGTCTGACCGAGAGAGGCCACAGGCTCTGTTTGAGATCTTGGAAGGAGTGGTTCATCGTGGAGCGTGGAAAGGGAGGGCGGTGGCAACAGATGAACCTTGAAGACTTAGCAGAACCAGGTCATGAGTGGCATGGCAACCTTTACTCCGAGACTGGAAGGCAGAGGGGCTTTAACAGGGGAGGAGTGTAGGTTTCCTTTTTCAAGTCGGCTGTGTGGAGAAGGCAGTGGGGGGCAGTGGAGTGGATGTCGGGGCCCCGGTAGGAGAACGTGCAGGTCAGGGATGACAGAAGCCGGTTGTAGAGCGGGAGTGGGTTGGAAGAGTGTTAAGATGTATGTGCATTCATCAGGTCCCTTTCAGATGTGAGGTGGGACTGCACCCCAGGGCCCCGTCTTTCCGTCTGGGCCTGTGCCTGATGCGTGGAAAAGCAGGGGTGCCTCCTGGGTTGCAGCATTCGATGCCCCCAGGACGCCCTGGAGCTTCTCCCCTCCCTCTGATGTGCAATGACCCGGGTGGTAGCTGGTTCGTCAGCCTGGGTCCCAGGTGGGGGATGATGTGGAGCAGAGCTGCAGACACAGGGCAGGTGCCACCAATGCACCCAGGTGTCTTAAGCTGCTGTAATCTGGGGATTATTCGCAACCACGGCATAGTCCAGCCTATCCTCACTGCTACATATGGGAGGGCGGCAGAGAGGTGGAAGACTCATTCGGCGTCTCAGCACGTGTTTCAGTCGCTCCTTGGCCCGACGCTCTCCTGGGTGCTTAGAATACGATAAGCAGGTCCCTCCCCCTCCTGACCATCTGTTGGGGACAGAGGTAGGTCCAGGCATTGGCCCGCCTACTTGTGGTTTTCTGCAGTAGACATCAGCCCATGCAGCGAGTGTGGAGAAGATGGACGGCTGGGCTGCCTGAGGCTGGAACAAAGCAATCTGGTGAAAGTCGGGTCCTTAATTCTCAAGAAACATCAGCACAGGCACAAGCAGCAGGATGAGAGCGCAGAGGGGATGGGCCCCGTCCCGCTGGCGCCCTGGGGCAGGGCAGCCGGGCTCTGTCACCTGGCTGTGGGCTTCTCATTTCTGAATCTGGGCTCATTTTTTTGTGCTTTGGATTCTGTGACTTTATTAATGTGCTGGAGACCCTGTTATTGGAAACAGAAAATGATTCGTTTACAGGTAGAGTCAGCCGGGTTTGGTGGCTCACAGCTGCCAGCCCGGCACTTTGGGAAGCTGAAGCGGGCGGATTACTTGAGCTCAGGAGTTCAAGATCAACTTGGCGACATAGGGCGATCCCATCCCTACAAAAACATATTTCTTTTTAATTAGCCAGGCCTGATGGTGAGCACCTGTAGCCTCAGCTACTCTGGAGGCTGAGGTGGGAGGATAGCTTGAGGCTGGGAGGTCGAGGCTGCAGTGAGCTGAGATTGCGCCATTGCACTCTAGCCCGGGTGACAGAGTGAGACCCTGTTTTTTTAAAAAGAAAAAGTCATCTTTAAAGAGAGGCAGGTCTCTTCTGACTGGATGCTGTTACTTGGTGGACCAAAGGCAATACCTGGCTTGTGGTATGAGGTGGAGCAGGGCTCACAGACCCCGAGCCGGAGACGTGGGTGTGGTTGTGAACCTGCCTCAGGCTGATTGATGGGAAGCTGTAGCAGGAGGATTACTCGAGCTCCGAGGGTTTTGATGAGGACTGGGTGAGATAGGGCTAAAAAACCTTAAACCCGAGCACTCCTGGTGCAGGTGAGCCTTTCCTCCGGCATTCTTCACATTTCTTGCTTCACATTCCTTCCCAACGCTTCTGTCTCCTCTCTCCGTGGATACAGCTCGAGAGAACAGGTGGCATTTCCCCACCTGCCTCCTTGTCCCTGCTCCCAAGGATATGTAATTCTGTGTCATGTGTCTCCAGGAGAGTTGATGTGGGGCGGGGAGATTCGGGGGAAGAGAGCAACTGAGGAAAGGAAGGTGGTGTCTTGTGACACTGCTCGTTGTGAAAGCCCAGGTTCCACAGGCTCAGAACGCCGGGCACTTGTCCCCCCGTGACTCATTATGACAGGCGTGCTGTGTGCCAGCCGCTCCCATTCGCAGATTGAATTACCATCCTATTCAGCTGACACAAAGCAGTTCCTGGCCGGCTCGGGCAGCCCATGAATAAGTAAATAGCCTTCCAGCCTGGTGCGGAGCACAAACATCTGAGGCTTGGAGAGGCTGGCGTTCACGGGGACGGGAAGCGGGGCTGCCGGGGAGGCCTGGACCTGTCTGTCTGGTCCACTAGACCACGGATCTCCGGTGCCTTGTAAGTACCTGCTTTTGGGGCTGGGGAAAGAGCCCGGTGGGTTAATGAGCTGTAGCTTAGACACAGATGGGAAATCCACCACCTCCTAGGCTGCTGGCTGGAGAGCAAGGGCTGTTCTCTGGACTGAGGTGGGAAGAGGCATTTCCAGCCCTGGGGGCCCGTTTCTAAACCTTTGGGTCTTAATTGCAGCTCAAATAGCTGTTACTACCCTGTGGGTATTTCTTTCCAAGTCTGTCCTCAGGCCCTGTTTCAGGCTAGAAAGGACCTTTAGTCCCGGGGGTGAGTTTTGGGTAAGTTGCGGACAGGATGTGGCTCAGGGGGAAAGGCAGCGGGTTTAACCTGCCTGAGGGCTGAGTGTTCCTTACTTGGCCCTCCAGCTTTCGCCCCTCGGAAATCACTGTTCTGGTGGGAACAGGTTAGTTTTCCAGCGGGAGCATCACAGAACTGGCATTAGAAACAGCATATATTCAAAGGTGTGAAATCTCAAGTGGAAACTCCGACACTGTATTTGATTTTTGTGCAGCAGTTTCAGTTCTTTGAGCTTAAAGGATGACACGAAGTTGAACATCCTTTAGATAATGAATGTAATCAGACAATGGATGTAATTGCAGCATTTAATTTGGTGTAAGTCCGCTGTTAGTTGAGATCATATATGGTAGAGATGTGAGGGTGCTCACTCTCGCTTAAGACCCGGGGGTTCCTTTTTAATTTCTTCTATACAGCGAGAACCTTGCAGTAAACAGGTGAAGTGAACTGCATCTATGCGTAACATTAAACAGCAACACTAGCTCTTCCTTCGTGGCGGAAGGCGTGATTCTGTGCTCCGTGATGAAGATGTTTATGGGGCAGAGCAGGTGGCCGGTGTTTTATGTTGCCTGGCATTTGATGACGGCAGTAAAATATACATCAATTAATCATTGTTTTTGTTTTCCTCTTTGCCTAAATGGCTCTGTTAATTAAAACTTTGTGTAAAGTGGTCTTTGAGCTCTGCACTCAATTTTACTTGGGCTCATTAGGGTTGGTTATGCACAGTGCCATAAAGCCTTTATCTTGCTGGACCACTTTTGAATGAATAATCATCATACTTCACAGGTAACCATACGGAGTAGTTTTTCATGTCCTATAACCATTAGCAAGCTCTCCAGTCAGCCTGGTGAGATATTAGAGCCTGTTAGTCTCTTTAACGATTGAGCAGGCCGAGCAGGGGGCTGGAGGGGTCCAGAGCAAAGGTGGTTGGAAAAGCGCAGCCCCAGAGCCCGGGAAGATGAGGGGAGAAAGCAGTGGGTTTACTTACTCTGTGCCAAGGACTCCGATGTTCACTACATGCGCTGAGAAGCCAGGAATCATTGCCCCACCTAAAATTTTTTCTTCTTTTCCAGAACTAGAAAAAAATGGACACAACTTGCAGATTATCATGACTTCTGTAATCTTGTTTATTCATGTTACTCTTAGCGATTTCTCTGAGAGAACGGGATTCCTCAGAGGCACAGAACAGGGTGTGTGTTGGCAGAGGTAAGGACTCGGGTGGTTGCATTAAGAGGAGGAGGTGGGATGACCAGTGCTTCTGCCTGCGGGGATCTCCCTGGAGGTCTCCGCCTTGATTCCTTTGCCTCCAGCCCACCTGATCATGGTTAGAAGCGTCTCTGTGCCTTTCATTGTTTACTGAAATCATCCCACAGGGAAGCAGGTGGACCCGTGGTGTCGCATCGATGATTTAGGAGATGTATAGACTTTTTGAAATGTTTTTATGTGATAGCTGTTTGTTTCTTGTAGTTTAAAGAAAAGACATAAGCATATCAAGGTAATGTGATAGTGTAAGGTCTCCTTTGAGACAGATTCGTAGAGGAAGACTTCAGTGAGTTTCCAAACTAGACAGCATGCTTTCTTTTGTGCTCCAACAGTATTTTTTAACTTGAAAGTGCATGCATATAATTTGAAAACTCAAGTATGTAAAGGTGTATGACAAAAGATCGCGTGCTGTCTCTTCTTTCCATACCCAGTCCCTCAAGCCCGCTTTCAATATTTCTGGTGGTTTTCTTCTTGAAGCTCCTAATACTAAAAATTGCCTATACTGTGACTGATTTTTTGACCTGCCAATTTTCCTAGTCAAAAATATTAGCAGCACTTTCTGGGATGATGGACAAGTGGTTCTCAAAGGGCTTGGAGTGGGCAGTTTTGCCTTTCAGGGTTGGTGTTGGGAGACACTTCTGTTTGTCATGATTCAGGGAAAAGTGCGTGCTACTGGCCTCTGCTTGCTGCTGGCAGGGATGCCGCTCAGTGCCCCATAGTGCACAGGACAGCCTGCACAAGGAAGAATTATCTGGCCCCAGACCTCACTCTGCTGAGGTTGAGAAGCTCTGTGGTAGCTGAAGATTTAGCCTTAGATTCCCTCCCCCAGTTTATATACATCGTTAAACTGCTACTTTATTTAAGTGAATAATTAGTCGTCACACTGTTATTGTGTGTATATTGTTAGTGGTAGCACAATTAGTGACTGTGAGGACATTTTTTCATTGTATGGCTTTTTAGCTTTCCTGGAGTTATTAATAGCCTGATTTTCAATTGTGCCATTTGCAATCCACATATTAAAAACTCTTCTCCAGTTCTTTCTGATATCAAAAGCCTTTCTTGAGTCTCTCTTTTCTCCCAGAGTTTTTATTTCTAAAGCCGTTTGTCGTCTTGTTTCAAACTGATTGCTCTGGAGAGCTAAGGCTCAGCTGTCACCTTGGAATTCTTCTCTATCCCAGTTTAGGGCAGGGTTTGTTGTTTCTGCGATTCTGCAGCTTTGCCTTCACCTTGGAATTCTTCTCTATCCCTGTTTAGGGCAGGGTTTGTTGTTTCTGCGATTCTGCGGCTTTGCCTTTTATCTTTTTATTTTTCCCCGCTTGTTTTGCTGCAGCACATCTTCTGGTCATTTCCTAAGAAGGAACACACCGTGGAGGTACATTTTATGAGTCTCTGTGTGTCTGGAAATTGCTCTACTCTGTCCTCACACTTGATTGACAGCTTGTTTGGGTATAGAATCTTAAGCTGGAAATAACAGTCGATCAGAAGTTGTGGGTTTTTTTTTTTTTTTTTGAGATGGAGTTTTGCTCTTGTTGCCCGGGCTGGAATGCAATGGCGTGATCTCGGCTCACTGAAACCTCCACTCCTGGGTTCAAGTGATTCTCCTGTCTCGGCCTCCCAAGTAGCTGGGATTACAGGTGCATGCTAGCACACTTGGCTAATTTTTGTATTTTTAGTACAGACGGGGTTTCACCATGTTGGCCAGACTGGTCTCGAGCTCCTGACCTCGTGATCCGCCCGCCTTGGCCTCCCAAAGTGTTGGGATTACAGGCGTGAGCCACTGCAACCCAGTCAACCAGAATTTAAGACATTCTGTTGGCTTCCAAGATTGCTGCTGAGAAGTCTGATGCCCTAACCCGTTCTTTTCCTTTTCGAAATTCTACCTCTTCCTTCTAATCGTTATGGGAAGTATTTGGGACCTTCTCCTTATCATTCACCTTCTCGAATCTCATGGTACTCTCTGCTTTAGGTCTGTTTTCATCTATCTTTCAGAGCAGTCATGAGATCCTTTAATCTGGAACATGTTCTTCTGTTTTCCTGACAATGTTCAATTTCTCATCTATGATTCTGGGCAGTTTAAAAACTTAACGAAGCAGAAATAAAGGAGTTTCTGATATTTTGATTGTTTATGTCAACATGAAGGTCTACTGATACACAGGAATTTTTGTTTTTAAATATTTGGTGGCCCAGATGGGAATTCCCCGAGAGTTTGCTATGTGTGGCATGCTTGTTGGTTTTTATATTAATTTTTATTAATTTGACCTATAATGACTTTCTGTAATTGGCTGGGCAGCAGTCAGCCGATCGTTACTGTTTTCTCTTTCTGAAAACCTTACTGGTAAAAGTTAGACCTCCTGGATTGACAGTTTCTTTTTTTCTTTAATATTTTCTAGCACTTTGGAAGATTTATCATCCAAATCTGCCATTAAAATTTGTTATTTCAGCAACTCTCGTTTTCATTCACAAGAGTTCTCTTGTCCTTCGTTGGTCTTTTCAGCTTCTCGGTAACTTTTATGTGCTTTCTGAAGATACTTAATAGAACTGTTGCTTTTTTTTTTTTTTTCAAGCTTGTTTTGGTTGCCTGCATGATCTCTCTCTCTCCTGGGTTTTATCGCTGTGTTCTTTTACTCTTCCACATGAGAGGTTTTTTAAATGAAGCTGTATGCCTTGGTTGACTGGGTTTGGAGCACAGTCTTGACAGGTTGGGGGAGGTCGGTGGTGAGCTGACTCCAGGGTGTCCCTGAGGGGTGATCGTTTTGTTCTAGAAACTCCTAATGCGTGGTCTTTGCTCTTCGATTGTAGTTTTCTACCAAAACATTTCCAGTCTCCTGCCCAGTTTGAACGCGGTGTGGGGTAGCATCCACCTACATGCCTAATGCACTGGGCCTGGGGAGGGGTATCTGCAGGCAGACTGATTTCTGTTTTCGGTGTAATAGCACTTGACTGTTATGACTGCTACCCACTACCTCTGAGTCCTGGGCTCCCTCATTAAACATCTCTAGAAAATAAACTTCAGTCTCCTGCCTAGATGTCTTTCTCTCACAGATCCCTTGCACAAAATTCTAAATCCTGTGAAATTCTAGCTTGAACTAATGTTATGCATGCCTGTTGTGGTCTTCCCTGTCAGACGGAGAGTCCTGGGAGGCCTTGATCTTACTCATGCTTGGGCCTAACAGCTGTCAGGAACTTTGCAGTGCTCAGAAAATGTTTGCTAAATTGAAATACATTGAATTTTGGCTATACAGATGGTTTTTTAGCTCCAAGGTCTGGGATAGAGCTCATTTGCTTTTTACCCTTCCTTTCACCCCTGCTGGTTCATATGGACACAGGATACTAGCAAGCTTTTTGATAAAACCTAAGTTAATTTATCTTCTTATTTGGTGATTCTGAGCAGGTTAATAACTCTTTTTAACAGAATAGAAGTAAAGGAATTTCTGATATTTCAATTGTGTATGCCAACATGAAGGTCTGCTGATACACAGGAATTTTTGGTTTTGAATATTTGGTGGCCAAGATGGGAATTCCCCAAGAGTTGACAATGTGTAGCATGCTTATTGGTTTTGATTAATTAGTTTGACCTATCATAACTCTTCCTGCCATCTGCTGGGCATCAGTCGCGGCTTGCTAGTTAAGGGTATGTGCAGTGCGTGCCCAGATACTGACTTTGTCCTCAGTTCTGTCCCCTCACTCTATTCTGTCTAACCTGGATCATTAGCCCTAAGTGCCTTTTTCCTGGCAAATTCAGGAACTTGACGGTCTACTCAAGGAGTCATGAAATCTTCGCATCAATGACTGTGTGTATTTTTGCATTGTTCTATACCAGGACATTTGGTTGAAGGGAAAGAAAAATCTCAGGCAGGGAGGACCATGAGTTCAGTTTCGAATGTGTCCCTCACTCAGTCCTCAGTGTTCTGAACTGGAAAATGGTAGCAGAATTCCTGCCTCTCCCTCGCTCTTAGGCATCAAGGAAGGTGGGGGGAGACAGAGAAGCCAACTTGCGAGTCATTCTTGGTGACAGAAGATTGTGTCTGCTTCTTCCTGCAGCTTGGAAATGACCCGCCACACCTGAAGCCTGCGGGTGCGGAGGCCACATTCGATCAGACCCAAGCTTTGGGAGGCCCCTGGGGAAATTTCCCACTTTGTGTCCTGAGACCAGGAACTCAGCAGAGAAACTCTGTGGTAAGTCGTGCCTTCTTTTTTCTGAAGCAGCATTCCTCTGTGTCCGTTAGGGGCTGTGTCTGCTCTTTCATGGCTTGCTGATTCATTCAAGGCATATTTATCGAGTGCCAACTGTATGTCTGCGAGTTAAGAGTACAGAGTGGTAAACAGAGCAGGTGTGGTCTCTACCCTCAGAGAGAGGCACATCATGGGGAACAGCCGTGCAAAGGCCCCAAAGCAAGAAATAACTTGATGCATGAAAATCTGGGTGTCTGGAGCGCAGATGGGGACAGGTGGACAGGGCAGTTCATTCAGGAGCTTAGGGCTGGCTGTGCTAGGGGATGGATTCTAAATCTTAGAACAATCACTGGAGATTAGTGATTGATTTTAGGTGGAGAGCGACATCCCATTTTTATTGTAATAAGATCACTCCCAGTTCTGAATGGAGGTGGAGGTAAGCATGGGAGCAAAGAGGCTTAGGTGGCGACCGTGGAGTCCAGTTGACTGGCAAGGGCGGCCTGCACCGGGATGGCAGTGGACGTGAGGGTCACTGCGGAGGTCAGGACCTGCTGGCTGTTGTGATAGATTGGGTGGGAGGGAGTGTGAGGGGGGTGACAAACACGACCTTCATAGTTTTGGCATGGGCTGCGTGGCGGACGGGGGAGGACCATTTCCTAAGATGAGAAAAACTGAGAGAGCAGCAGAAGTGTGGGGGAGATTCACATTCAGGTTTGCACTGAAGCCCAGTTTTGAGTCTGAGTTACCCGACTGACACCTAAATACAGGGAACAATCTGCAGTTCAATGGCCAGGTTCAGGGTTCAGGAAAGAAATCTAGGCTGGCTTCTTCATTCCTTGTGAAATGTTTGGTTTGAGGTCTCATGTGCAGAGGTGTGATCTGAACTCAGGGCAGGAGTTCCCTGTGTGATCATGAGACAATCTTGGGTGCTAAGAAGAGCAGCTGCTTTCTGTCACCAAAGGTTTTCAATCCCGAAATGGCTGGCCAGGCACTGGTGGTGGTGACTGTTCCACCTGCATTTGATCGCGCAGCAGAAGGTAAACCAGCTGGACCTTTGCTGCCCCTGCTTGGGCTCGACGTTGCCTTTGATAGCAAATGAGTCTGAGTCTCAGATTCCAGTAAGCATGGTGGTGGTGGAGGAGATGGTGGTGATGCTGGCGGTAGTTCTGGTGGTGGAGGAGATGGTGGCGGATGCTGGCGGTAGTTCTGGTGATGGAGGAGATGGTGGCGATGCTGGCGGTAGCTCTGGTGATGGAGGAGATGGTGGTGATGCTGGCGGTAGTTCTGGTGGTGGAGGAGATGGTGGTGATGCTGGCGGTAGTTCTGGTGGTGGAGGAGATGGTGGTGATGCTGGCGGTAGCTCTGGTGGTGGAGGAGATGGTGGCGATGCTGGCGGTAGTTCTGGTGATGGAGGAGATGGTGGCGATGCTGGCGGTAGTTCTGGTGATGGAGGAGATGGTGGTGATGCTGGCGGTAGTTCTGGTGGTGGAGGAGATGGTGGCGATGCTGGCGGTAGCTCTGGTGGTGGAGGAGATGGTGGCGATGCTGGCGGTAGCTCTGGTGGTGGAGGAGATGGTGGTGATGCTGGCGGTAGTTCTGGTGATGGAGGAGATGGTGGTGATGCTGGCGGTAGTTCTGGTGGTGGAGGAGATGGTGGTGATGCTGGCGGTAGCTCTGGTGATGGAGGAGATGGTGGTGATGCTGGCGGTAGTTCTGGTGATGGAGGAGATGGTGGTGATGCTGGCGGTAGCTCTGGTGGTGGAGGAGATGGTGGCGATGCTGGCGGTAGTTCTGGTGATGGAGGAGATGGTGGTGATGCTGGCGGTAGCTCTGGTGGTGGAGGAGATGGTGGTGATGCTGGCGGTAGCTCTGGTGGTGGAGGAGATGGTGGCGATGCTGGCGGTAGCTCTGGTGATGGAGGAGATGGTGGTGATGCTGGCGGTAGTTCTGGTGGTGGAGGAGATGGTGGTGATGCTGGCGGTAGTTCTGGTGGTGGAGGAGATGGTGGGGATGCTGGCGGTAGTTCTGGTGGTGGAGGAGATGGTGGGGATGCTGGATGCATTCATTTTCCGTAGAAGGCGGAAAGGGTGCGATGTGAAGCTTAACTGTTTCCAGTGTAGGATATGCACTTGGTAATCACTGTTTCTCATTACAATAGAGTCACTAATTATCACTTAATGAGTAACGGCAGCGTCCTGGGAGGTGAGTAACATTCCTGGAAAATATTTCAAAACCTTTTAGTTTTCATTATTGTCAATATAATGGTATCAGTTTCTTCAGTGAATATCATTTATGACAATGTGTTTATCTGTATGCCCTAAAAAGACAAATTGTGTCATTAAGAACACTTTCAAAGAGTGTGTTTCAACTGAGTGGTGTGGGTTATTGTTTGTAATTTTTTTCCAGTGCATTTATTATACTTGGCCTATGGGATACAGAAGCCAGTCTGTTCTCCTGGAGATCACAAGCAGATTATTTTGAGGGCTTATTACTTTTTTTGATATTTTTCAAGTTTGGTCATTCAGGGTTGGAAGCTACAGCATGCAGTGCTGTATGTGTGTATGAGTCTTTCCTATATTTGGAATGAGCTGGTCTTTTTTTGATAGATTGTTGGCTGCTTGGAATTGCAGATGCATCATTAAGTTTTTGCATATAAATTTAGCTCTTGTTCTCACTCTAGAAGGGAATGGAATCTTTGAAGTGTTTCACCGTGAAGGGAGAGCAATTAGGAAATAGGTCCTCATGACTGTTTGAAGGAGTGGGTCTAGTCGGTGAGTCTGAGGTGGCCTTCACATTTGACTTGGAAGACGAGGCTCTCTGTGAGTAACTCCAGTCTAAGCACACCTCAGTGTTACTAAATAGTAATCTCCAAAGGCAGCACTTCCCGTCTAAATCCAGTGACCATTCTCAACAGCCCTGTTGTTCGGTCCATCCAGACAGGCCTCAGCATCTCAATAAAACATATTAAGATGCTTATTCACAGAGCTGAGTAGGATCAATTTATCATCAACAACTTTCACAGGGGTTGTGAGTATCTGTGAGCAGCTTTAAAGTTATGCTCATTTCAAAATTGCTACAACAGAATAATTTGAACATGCCTAGTATAAAAAAGATTAATGTTTGAGGTGACAGATATCCCAGTTACCCTGATGTGACTTTTACACATTATATGGGTGCGTCAAAATATCACATGCACCCCCCGATAATATGTCCATCTATTATGTATCAATTTAAGAAACCCAAATATATCAGCCAGGGTGGTGGCTCATGCCTATAATCCAAGCACTTTGGGAGGTTGAGGCCGGCGGATCATGAGGTCAGGAATCTGAGACCAGCTTGGCCAACATGGTCAAACCCTGTTGCTACTAAAAATATAAAAATTAGCCAGGTGTGGTGGCATGTGCCTGTAATCCCAACTACTCAGGAGGCTGAGGCAGGAGAATTGCTTGAACCAGGGAGGCGGAGGTTGTAGTGAGCTGAGATAGACCTACTGCACTCCATTCTGGGCAACAGAGCAAGACTCTTGTCTCAAAGAAACCCAAATATAATCCTAATAAAAGTGAATTAAATCAGTACAGTAAAAGAAAAAACAAAATTATTTTACCTTGTCAGATTTGAAGGGCAATAGATGCTCACTGAAAAAGTCGCACCTCTCAGAGATGTGTAAAGTAAAACATTCAAGTCTCCCCATAAATATTTCCCGTTCCTAATTTCCATGGAGAATCATTATTAAGAGTTTGGTGTTTCTTTTCTGAATTCTCAGACCTTTCCCCACGCATACACAAATATACACACAAATACAACATCTTCATGTAAAATAGATGCACGTGCAGAGACAGAAGTGGATGTTGTACACAGTTCTACGTGTGCATGTCCAAGCACACACATAACCTCCTCTGCAACTTTTAATTTTCGTTACTTATGTACTAAATTTATATATTTAATTTGCAAAATCTCATGTGTCTTGACTCTTCTACCAAGCGAACCACTGTCTTCAGTTTGGTCCTTCCAGATGTACACAAGCATAGGTGAAACTCCATCCTGTAATTTTGTATGTGCTTTAAAGAAAACGGTATTTTTCTGCAGATTAGTATTTTCCATTTCCAGAACATTTCTTAGAGACCTTTGCCTGTTACTTCCTGTGAGTACGCTGGCACCCGACCTCAGCTTTGTAAATCGCCATGTATCACCCAGCAGTGTAGCTACACCGAGTGTCTTGGCGTGGGCTCTCCCAGAGCAAGCCCAAGGTAAGGATTCTAGCAAAAGTGACTTCACAGGAAGGTGACCCCAGGAACTTTTGGGAGGGGGAGTGTGGAAGTGAGACAGGGAAGGGCAGGAAGTGAGTAATGGGTGTGTGTTATCCAGCCAGTTGCCACTGTGGGCGATGGGGGCTCAGTCCTGCTGTAGAACCTCTGGAGACTTTGTGGTGTGTACCGTGGGATTAGCTGCTCGTGGGATGAGGGAGCTGGGGTATTTGTCCACCAGTGCTCTGCATTTGGCTGAGGTGGCCTTGCAGGTGCATGGAAGCTCTAGCATGTCTTCTTGCCCTGCATGTAGGCAGGCTTGGGTCTCAGCTAGACTTAGCCCCCAGGCACAGAAATGCAGGTGTTGGTGGTAACCAGCTTGGCGTGCATGGAGTTGAGCGCTAAGGGGTTGTGGGTGGCAGCTCATGCCCACTGAAGGCACTTGCTGCTGTTGATGAACAGTTGTGCTGTGTGTAGATGCACACATAGATGACGACAGTTAACTAACTGTCCCCTCACCATGCCTGATTATTACCAGCACTACTGCAGGGAACCCATTTGCCCGTGCTACCTGTGTAGATTACTCTAGAATCTGAGCAGATGTGCTTCTATTTTGGGGGTTGGCAAGGGGAGGGGGGGAGCATTAGGACAAGCTTGGGGGCTTAAAGCCTAGATGATGGGCTGGTAGGTGCAGCAAACCACCGTGGCATGTGTATACCTATGTAACAAACCTGCACATTCTGCACATGTACCCCAGAACTAAAGTACAATTTAAAAAGTGCTTCTATTTGTATAAGTGTTGAAATATGCATAAAAAGCTAAAGGGAATATGTGTATGTGTTCATAATCTGCTTTTAAAATTCAACAATGCATTATGGAATCACCTCAGTCTTCAATAGTTACTTAGTAGTCAGTTTACCTTAGTTTTATATGCATCTGTGTATGTGTGTGTGTAGTCCAACAGTCTGACTTTGTACACTGCAGGTGCTTGGCAAATATTTGTTGAGACAAGAAACCACTGATACTAAAAGGAAATGGCGCCACCAGTGTCCCCGGACCTTGGTCCGCACCATCTGTTCTTTCATTGTCCCCGTTAGATGAGCCCTGTTGTTCCTACCTCCAGGGCGTGGTAGGCAAGAACTGTTTACTCCGTGCCGTGAGCTCTGGAAATGGAGATTACATCTAAGCGTTGGGCAGGGTCAGAGAGAGAGACATTTTGTCATCTTTGCCTTTGTGGAGAATTTTGTGACTGTCATCCTAGTGGAGGCATTGCCTAAATCTGCCAACTAACCCGATATTTCCAAGAGTGTTGTACAGGCAATAAAATAGACAAAAACAATCAACAAACCCTAGCTAGCTGTGGTCATGTATTCATCAGAAAAAATACAATTAGGAAA
Source organism: Ateles fusciceps (assembly GCA_036589455.1). Classification (NCBI taxonomy): domain Eukaryota; kingdom Metazoa; phylum Chordata; class Mammalia; order Primates; family Atelidae; genus Ateles; species Ateles fusciceps. The sequence goes on along the minus strand of JAZHEH010002791.1, from coordinate 3,457,575 downwards.
AATGTAACAAGTAGGCCAGGTGCAGTGGCTCATTCCTGTAATCCCAGCACTGTGGGACGCAGAGGTGGGAGGATCGCTTGAGTCCAGGAGTTTGGGACCAGCCTGGGCAACAAAGTGAGATGCCGCCTCTATTATAAAATATATATTACATACAAATACATAAAAATACTGGTGAATTATATATACAATTAGCGAATAACCAACAAATTTATCTCTATGTAAAATAACTAGTGAATTACCAGTAGTTTTGTTAGTCATATATAGTTTCCTTCTTCAGTATAATTATGTATGTAAAACACAGAAGCTCATTGAAGAAAGAGGGTCAGTTATTAGTTGGCACAGAGTCGGGAAAACTTGTGATGTTTGGGGAATCCCAGTTACCTGGAACCTCCGTGCAGCCTTGTGGGGGCCTCAGGGCTCCCCCAGCGAGCCGCAGGCCGTGCCGCTGCCCAGGACCCCACCTGAAAACAGGCAGGCCTGCAAGTTCTAGGGCTCCCCCAGCGAGCCGCAGGCCGTGCCCCTGCCCAGGACCCCACCTGAAACAGGCAGGCCTGCAAGTTCTCAGGGCTCCCCCAGCGAGCCCAGGCCGTGCCGCTGCCCAGGACCCCACCTGAAACAGGCAGGCCTGCAAGTTCTCAGGCTCGTTTTTGGCCGGAACCCCAAGACAAACTGTCTCGACCTAATGTTATTTGTGCGGAAATGTCTAGTTAAAATGGCTCTTAATGTCATTACTCCTCCTGACTAAAGCAATTATGTGTTTTAAATTCCATTTCGTTTGTTTCATTTTGTTCTGTTTTTATTTTTTAAAGTAGACAAGTCGACATGGGATGGGCTCTGTTGGTACTGAAGTCTCAGTGCCAGCTACGGTCAGACGAGGCACGAGTGCTGCCCTGGGCCTGTCGAGAAGGGCGTGTGCGCTGGCCTGCTGGGCTCGGTACCGCCTGGTTCTGCAATGGCTCCAGGTTTACCCGAGAGGGCAGCGAAAGGGGAGAGTATGAATGTATTTGGCAAGAGCTTCGGAAATGGCGAGGAAACAGTCACAGTTACAGCTGTGGCGCCCAGGTCTCCGTGTCGTCCATTTCACTCCTGTCTCTTGCAAACTCGGGCCCTGGGACATCGTTTACTTGCTCCTTTCGTTGTGCAGGACAGAGAGAGAGCTGCACGTTCAGAGAGGCCTTGGGGCTTGCTATGCCCTGTGGTGTCACATTATGTGTGTTGTGGTCTTCAGATTTCAGATGAGAGACAGCTCAAACTAGCCTTAGCCAAAATGGGAGTTACTGACTGGTGTAATTGAAGAGAGAGGCGATTCTAACTTCAGGAATGGCTGGATCCAGGAACTCCGCTGATGTTTTGGGAATCTCCATTCTTTTCCTCTGTGTTGGTGTCAGTCTTTAATCAGCGTCCCATAATCGTGCACTTAGATCTCACAGGCCTGGCGCTGTTTCTGCATTGTATTACCATATCTACAACGACGCCCAAAAAGCCAGCAGGGCTGTGTATGACCATGGCTTGGGCACCCTGCTTTTCTCTCATGGAAGGATCTGCCTGTAGTCCATCACCCTAACCCTCACCTTTCAGAAGACCCATCTCCTGAGCCTGGCGACTGAACTCAAGGGTTTCCAGCTCACCTAAGGTTACTTTCCACATAGGAATGACCAGCTCCCAGGGGGCTGGTATCAAAAATGAACCCACCCTCACTAAGGGATGACCTCTGCGTCCTTACAGAGGTGTGTGCATGTTTTCAGGCCTTCCCATCCAGCCAGACCTCAAGGCAGGTTGCTCACCTGCCCATGGCTAATGACGATGCCAAGGGCCGCCCACAGGCCTCCCAGCCACGCAGGTGCCATAGCCTGGGGTCCATGTCCACCGGTTCCCAGGTGCTCACCACTGCTGGGTGGGGTGGTCAACTGTGGGTCATGTAGAGGTAGGTCTTGTTACATGTAAATTTTCAGTGCTGCAAAAGAAGTAGCACTTGAATATGAATTTCCTCAGCAAGGCAGTTTACATCTGTAGAAGGGGGCATTGCACAGATGGAGCAGTGGCGATCACACACCTGGATGAGGGCAGGGAAGGGGCTCTTATTCCTGAAGCAGGTAGCCCCGACTGCTGCGTCATTTCCCGGTTGGCTGGGGTTGGACCGCGCAGTCTGAGCTAGTTCTGACTGGCTGTTTTAAAGAGAGCAGGAGTACGAGCCAGAGTGGCAGGGTGGGTAGTTTGGTGGGAAGGACAGTTACCAACAGGTCAGAACAGGTGACTAGAGGTGACTCGGGTCAAAGCAGGTGACCAGGGCAGGTGATTGGAGCAAGTGACCAGGGCAGGTGACTGGAGCAGGTAACTGGAGCAGGTGGCCGGGGGGGACAGATGTGAGCTACTGATTAGAACTGGTGGAAAAGGTTGTTTACTGAAACTACAAGGAAGTTAAACTGTAAAATGCAGAATTAAAGAAGAAGAAAGCGGAACACACTGACATACTGATTCTTTGAAGAGAAAGTTGGGGTTTACCGTATCTGTCTGTTACAGTTTCAGTGGCATTTCCCACAAAATGGATGTTGGAGGCCCAGCCCTCAAAATGTGATCTTCTTTGGAGACAAGGTCTTTATAGAGGTGACCAACTTCAAGCGAAGTCACTGGGGGTTGGCCTTAATCTGCTATGACTAGTGTCCTCACAGAGGGGAGTGTTTGGATGCAGAGAACACTGGCGGGGACTGGGGTGATGCTTCTAGGAGCCATGGAATGCCAAGATTACCAGCAAGCACAGAAGCCCGGAGAGGCATGGGCAGAGCCTCAGGAACCAGCCCCACCGACGCCCGGGGCTTGGCTGGCCGTGTGGCCCCTGGGACTGCGGGGCTGCGCACGTCTGTTGTTCAAGCCTCCTGGTTTGTCGTACCTTGTCACAGCGGCCGAGGGAAGCCAGCGTGAGGTCTCTGGTTTCAAGCAGCAGAACCTGATGCTGGCCACCTGAAGGGGAATGGGATTTGCTGGAAGGACCAGTGGTGAGGCCAGGAAGCGTCAGGGAGTGGGAGCAGGCGTCAGGGAGGAGGAGAGCCGCGGGATGACCCACTAGGGGACGTGCTCCGGCTGCTGGTTCTTTTGTTTTCCTTGGGTCCCTCTGCTCAAGATTTAAATTGGCACCCCTTGGGTCTTGTGCCCATGCCTTGGCTGGGGAGGGTGAGGCACCATGGTTGTCCTCAGCAGACCACTTCCAAAGCAGAGCCCGGAAACTCTGGCCAGGCGGGTGAGCCTCTGCCTCGGAGGCCCTTAGCAACCGTTGCCGCAGGGGGTCCAGGAGCTTCTACATCAAGTCAAGTCTGCACAGCATGTATCGGTGGGCAGATTTCGGCCCAGCGCCACACACCTGCTCCATGTTGGCCCTCCGTGTTCTCCCTGGCGCAAAGCATCAAGGACAACACGCTGTCCACAGGGCCACCTCTTTGCCGACGCAATTCAGTCACTGTCCCTTTAGGCGCTTTGACCAGCTGTCCACCCCGGGCCTGTGCGGTCTCCAGAGTTACCCGGCAATGGAGGCGTTGGCTGCTGATAGACATCCGCGGAGAAGCCGGCCCCAGCTCCCAGTGCAAACAGAAGGGCTTTGGTTAGGAGAGGACGTTGATAAGGGACCGTGAGCACAGCCAGAGCTTCCTCTTTAACCTGGGGCCGTGGTGTCTGTGCGGTCCCCTTGACGACAGGCCATGCTAGATTAGAGATCCACGCTAATCACTCACCGTGGAAAGAGTAACAAGTACTTGTGCGTTTCCTGTTTTGTGTGAACATCTCCCAGACCCCTTCATACAGACTGGGGCTTTCCAAAATCACAACTTGATTTAGCATGGGTAACTTACATGCATAATCTCCACTCTAAACTGGGAAGTTTTAGATATCTTTGAATTTGAAGGGCCGGTTTCCCAAGGAGTAAAAAAAAATCAATAATACGATTAATAAAGAGCATGATTACCTCAGTCCTGGAAGAGATGAGGGAATTACAGTTCCAGTGCCTGTATCGCATACACCCCCTACCTGCACCTGTGCGTGTGTGGCATACACCCCGCTACCTGCACCCGTGCCTGTGTGGCATACACCCCCTACCTGCATCCGTGTGTGTGTGGCATATACCCCCCCAGCTGCACTCGTGTCTGTATCGCATACACCCCCCACCTGCACTCGTGCATGTGTGGCATACACCCCCCCGCTACCTGCACTCATGCGTGTGTGGCATACACCCCTCCACCTGCACTCATTCCTGTATTGCATACACCCCCCCCCGACCTGTACTCGTGCGTGTGTGGCATACACCCCCTGCTACCTGCACTCATGCGTGTGTGGCATACACCCCCCTACCTGCACTCGTGCGTGTGTGGCATACACCCCCCTACCTGCACCCGTGTGTGTGGGGCATACACTCCCCCCTACCTGCACTGGTGCGTGTGTGGCATACACCCCCCGCTACCTGCACTCGTGCGTGTGTGGCATACACACCGCCACCTGCACTCGTGCCTGTATTGCCTACACCCCCCCCACCTGTACTCGTGCATGTGTGGCATACACCCCCTACCTGCACTCATGCCCGTATCACATACACCCCCTACCTGCACTCGTGCCTGTATCGCATACACCCCCTACCTGCACTCGTGCCCGTATCGCATACACCCCCTACCTGCACTCGTGCCCGTATCACATACACCCCCCTACCTGCACTCGTGCCCGTATCGCATACACCCCCACCTGCACTCGTGCCCGTATCGCATACACCCCCTACCTGCACTCATGTGTGTGTGGCATACACCCCCCCCACCTGCACTCATGTTTGTGGCCTGTATGACCCACTAGAATGTGTACTTCACTGGGGAAGGAATTTCACCTTTGCTCACTTACTATTCCCAGTACCTACAAAGCTCCTCTGCAAATAGTAAGTGCAGAAGTTTGTTGAATTAATAATTGAATGATTGAATAAAGAAGTGAATGAATAAATACTAACATGATAGGAAAACACATTTCTTCAGTTTTGCCTATTGGGTGCCATAATTTGAAGGTTGCTTGCTACCAAGTAAGGGGCGTGTGTGTATGTTTAATGTAGAAAGTCCATCAGCAATAAAGCTGTTAACTCACTTCTGGCTTTTGGATAAAGACCCCTCTGTGATGAAAGTCTGGGTAGAGGGCCAAATATCCATCCTCCCTTCCACCCTCCATCCTTTCCTCTTTCCTCTCTCTTTCTAGCTGGGCTGAGGCTTGCACTATTAGACCTTGTACAACTGGGTGCAGCTAAAATCTCTTCTCCATCCTTTTCATGCACAGTCTCCCATTTATATTGTTTTATGTTGCTGAAATTTTGACTTTAAGATTATTTACATTACAAAGCTATAAAGGTATTTCCGTCTAGGCACTTTTAAGAAGGCATTTTGCCTGAATCTCTTCCTGAGGAGTCTCCCACCTGCCTTCAGGATGCTTGTTCGGGCATGGCTGTGCAGCAGGAAGAACCACAGAGCTCCTGCGAGCCCAGAGCACTCCCCCAGAAAGGGCTGCCCAAGCCCCTGGATTCGGCAAATGCCATCCTCCCCCACCTGCTGAACACCAGGATGTTTCAGGGAGGGCGGGAAACCTGAGACTGGAGGGAACCTGATCCTTTTGTCTTTACCAAAAGGAAAGAGCAGGAGGATTCCGCTGTGGGGCTCCTCGGACCAGGGCCCGTGGAGCAAGACGAAGATCCTGCACCATATGTAGTGCTGGATGCTGTCTTTAAAAAGGATCATTGGGGCTGGGCACGGCGGCTCACGCCTGTAATCCTAGCACTTCGGGAGGCCGAGGTGGGTGGATCACCTGAGGTCAGGAGTTCAAGACCAGCCTGGCCATCATGGTGAAACCCCATCTTTAAAAAAAAAAGGAAAAAAAAATGGATCATGAAGACGTGTAACATTCTAATCTACGTTCTCTGGGAAGAGCTTTTTGTGTTGACCTGATCAAATCAGGAGTGAATATAATTAGACAAAAGCCTTGAGTGCTGATCGTATGAGGCAGGAATGATTATTTAGGTAAAACATTTGTATTAAGCCTGGCATGGATGCATAGCTATATTCAAGCAAACTGCTCTCGAGGGGACTGGAGAACATTGTCAACTCTTCATTTGAAAAATCGCTTTGGGGATCTGTGACTCTTAGGAGAGTTAGATTTTCTTCTTTCCCTTTCCCCTTTCTTTTTTTCTTTCTTTCTTTTTTTTTTGGTGAAGATGAGGTCTTGCTGTTTTGCCCAGGCTGGTCTCAAACTCTTGGGCTCAAGTGATCCTCCTGCCTCAGCCTCCCAAGGTGCTGGGATTACAGGTGGGAGCCACCACACCCAGCCGAGTTAGATTTTTCTAAGTATCTCTGAGTTCTAAAGAGACCTGGTAATCTGAAAATCAGCTGATGCAATCAACATTTTCCAATGACTGGACAAGATCCCCAAGTAGCCCAGACAACTGAGCAATTCCTGTTCTACCAAAGTAACTGGGATTCATGTGGCTCTGTGGATTCAGAACTGGGGTGCATCTGTGGACCTTCCAGGGCTGGAGATGCTGGGCTGCTGAGGGTCAGATCATGGACGCTCGGATCTAACCAAGTAACCAAGTCCCTCTCGGTTACTCTCTGAAGCTTCAGCCGAAACGAGACCCAGCCCACCTTTGCTAAAGGAAAGGCCTCCTCCAAGCCCTTCTCAATACCTCCCGCTAAGCAGCCTCTAGCAGTAACGAAAGCGTGTCAGGGGAAACCTACGTGTCATTTCTGCGGGAGCTGCAACTGGTCTGGAGCCTGTGGGGCCAGAGCATTTACTGAACTCCCAATTGGCGGTCCAGGGCAATGTGTGCTAGGAAAAAAACAGGGTCTGGTGAAGGGAGCTGGTGACTCACTCCTTCCAGTGAGGAGGGAAAGGAAATGTCAGCAAGAGGCAGAGGGCAGGGATGGTACCATTCGGAAGCAGATGGACCTGGGCAGCTCCCAGTGGCAGGGCGTGGCCTGGACTTCAGTTCCCTGAGCCCTCATGTCGTTGTGTGCTGGATGGAGGTGGCAGCACTGTCTCGGGTGGGGGGTTTGTTGGTGACAGTGAAATGCAGAAGAGACTGGTAGGGTCTCAGCCCCAGGCTTGGCCCACAGGAAGCTCTCAGAACAGGAGATGTGAGGCTGGGGGTCTAAAAAATGAGAGATGGGGTGAGCCTCTCATCAGTGGGACATAGGGGGCTGTGCAGAGGACAGGGGCCCCAGCACCCCAGCTTGGTCAGCAGCTGACACCAAGGCCCATGTTGTGGGTCCCACAGCCCACACAAGCAGTCCTCTAAAACCTTTCCTTCCTGCTCAGGCCTCTGGCAGAGCTCCCCAGGCCCCTGTGCTGGAAACAAGTCACTCTGTGTCTTCTCTTTCCTGTGGTCTGGCTTGTGCCCAGCCAAGCTCTTTGCTGGCTGCCACATGGAGATGTAGAAGGAGCTTGCCTGCCACTGGGAGAGACTCCCGAGCACCGTACTGACTGGGTCTCGGGACATTCGTGTCTTCCTGCCAGCCCTGGGCTCTGCCTTGATGAGCTGGGAAGGCCGTGGCTTGGGAAGATCCCTTAACCTCTCTCTCATCCATTGTTTCCGAGGATGGTGTCCTGCACATCTGGGTGCTCAGTAAACATGGCTGATGGGTTGGGCAACTTTTTTCTATGCCTCAGTTTCCTTAGGTCTTAAGTGGGTTTAAAAATAATCTTGCCTTGTAGACAGGTTTGAGGAGAAATCCACAAGCCCTCAAGAAGTGATTTGCGACTGTGGTAGTTGCTCAGGTGATTCTGCACTGGCCTGAGCTGGGAGCCCTTCTGAAAATGGCAAGAGCCAGAGAAGATGAGAGGAGGGAGAGACAAATAGGGAAGGTAGAAATAAAGACGGAAGGAGAGAGGAGGAAAGGGAGGGGGAGGAGGGGGGAGTGAGCCACGCAAGGGAGGAAGAGAGAGAGACATGGGGGGAGAACAGGCGGGTACAGAAAGGAGAGGAGAGCCGGGAACCAGACACAGAACGTTGCATGCGTCTAGTCCTCTTCAGATGTCTAGGGATGAAAGGGGACACCGTGAACAGCTTCCTGTTCGTCTGGTGGGAAACTTACAGACGAAATGTTGTGATCTGTAACATGAGACATCCTTGCTCTTGGACACAGAGCCCCAGTATATAGAATTCAAAAGGTTGGTGTGCGTGTGTGCATCTGACGGCTTCACCCTCCTGCCAGGCGGGGAGACTGGTGCCTGCCAAAGGTGAGAAGCAAACGCTGTTGTCTGGACCACATCCCCTCCCAGAGCAGGAGGGTCAGGGAGCCATCTAAGGGGCATATGGGGACTTCTCCAGGTAGCTTGTCTGGGTGGGCGCTGGGGCTTCCGAGTGTGATGGCAGAGGCTTGAAACCTGTGCCCACCACTGCAGGAAGATGCCTGTCACTGCTCATGGAAAATGGTGCGTTTAAACTGATTGGGCATTGGTTTTCCTAATTCTCCTCTCCCAATTCTTATGCAGTATTGCATTCCATGGCCCAGGTAAGCAATGCATGTCCCTCCACCCCTGTTTCCCTGTCTATAATCAAAGACAAGCACCTGTATCCCCCACAGCTAGGCCTTGGGGGGTTTGTTGCTTTATTACCATGAGAATCTAGGCCAGGCATGGTGGCTCACGCCTGGAATCCCAGCACTTAGGGAGGCTGAGGTGGGCAGATCACTTGAGGTCAGGAGTTTAAGACCAGCCTGGCCAACATGGCGAAAATCCGTCTCTACTAAAAATACAAAAATTAGCTGGATGTGGTGACACTTGCTTGTAATCCCAGCTACTCCAGAGGCTGAGGTGGGAGAATTACTTGAACCCAGGAGGTGGAGGTTGCAGTGAGCCGAGATGGTGCCACAGCACTCCAGCCTGGGAGACCCAGACTCGGTCTCGAAAAAGAATCTATATATGTAAGTGTATATATGTATATGTATCATGTATATATACACATGTATATTTTATAGACATACACACATGCTTCACCCCATCTCATATATGCAGGTGTATATATGTCTATAAAATATACATGTGTATTTATGGGCATACACATATAAACACACACATCTGCACGTTTCCTGCCAGGTAAATGGGGAACTGTCCAAGGTGTCCCATTTCGTACCTACACATCTGAAGAGAGTGAGATGCAAACGTTATCAAAAATATGTATATAAAATACAAAACATTTTATAAAATACATATCAAATGTATGTGTCTTGTATATATACATTTGAATTTTTTACTCAGAAGTGTGTCATAAACACGTAGAATTCTAGCTTGTGATTCTGAATTGCTTCCTTGTGGTCCGTGGCTCGGATACACCAGTTTTATTTGACCACAATGAAAAGATGTTCCTTTGCAGACCTGCAGGATTTACCCTTTTCTCTTTGCCTCGTCAGTGCTATGCTAAAGATCTTCATGCATACATTCTTATGTTTTTTATTTTATGGAATCCATTTCTGGGACTCTCTGGGTCAAAATTTGTGTGTATGCTTTTTAATTACGCCTCCAAGAGATTGCCTCTCAGAAGACTCTGGGAATCAGCATTCTCACTGGTTCTGTATGGAGGGACCTATTTCTTTTTCCTCATACTCCAGCACTGGCTGTCACCACCGGTCTTCAGATTTTTTCCATCTGACACGTGAGGAGTGTTGCGTTGTTAGGGCGTAGGGAATGTTGTCTGTCTGTTTACGTTGCTCACTGAACGTCTTCTGAGGATGAGAGAGCTGAGCGCAAGGTTGGTAATTAATTACTTGGTTTTCACTGATTCCTGTGGGTGCTGCCCCAACTCATAGCTAGTCCCTGGCCATGAGTAACTTGTTTCTTTCCTGTGCTCTTTAAGGAATGGGAACCGTGGCATTGATTTCTTCTGCTTCCAATCAGGTAGTATATGTGCAACTGTGTTACAAGTCTCAAGTGCTACCAAACCATGAAGTGTAGGCCAGCCCTCTGTATCAGGTAGGACTGCGTTCAACTGCAAGTAACAATAGAACCCACTGACAGGGCCCTGCAGAGACCGGGCTGGCCTTTCTCATGCAGGAAGGCAGAGGCCACCACGGCAGGGGTGGTCCGAGGGCTGGAAGGACCCCACCTCCCTCTCTGTCTGCGGTCGTTGGGGTCCTGTGGTGGCTGTGGCACCTCCTGGAATCGTACCTGCATCCCAGCAGGAAGAATGGAAAAGGTAGACAAGGGCTGTCTCTTAGTGAGACTGAGTCTTTTTTTTGAGACACAGTCTCACTCTATTGCCCAGGCTGGAGTGCAGTGGCGTAATCTCAGCTCACTGCAACCTCTGCCTCCCAGGTTCAAGTGATTCTCCTGCCTCAGCCTCCCAAGTAGCTGGGTTTACAGGTGTACCTGCCACCACACCTGGCTAATTTTTGTATTTTTAGTAGAGACGGGGTTTCAGCATCTTGGCCAGGTTCGTCTTGAACTCCTGACCTCATGATCCACCTGCCTCGGCCTCTCAAAGTGCTGGGATTATAGGCATGAGCCACTGCGCCCAGCCTGTGAGACTGAGTCTTTACTGAAGAAAGGAAGAACTCTATGCCGGGCCTTCCCTGCTTGCCTCCCAGATCTACCCTGTACCACCTTCTGTGCTGCGTTCTGCCTGCGGGGTGGGGGCTGGGTGCGCTGGACTTCCTTACTCGGGTTCCCTTGCCCCGTGGCTTCCAGGCGGTGTGGCCCACGGGGTTGCAACAGGAGCCTGGGGGATTGCGGCAGGAGTATCTGAGGTTTCCCAGTGGCCCTCAGGCGGGGTAGTTACAGCTCCCACAGCTGCGAGTCCCTGGGGGTGGTGTCCCCGACCTTGCTGGCCCGTGCAGCCCACCAGTACAGCTGTCAACTCTCCCTCCATCCCCTCTCCTCAGTATTCACCAGGCATGGCCTTCGTTTTGTCCTGGATTCTGACAGATGTGACTTTCCTAAGGACACCCGTGTGGTCAAAAATGTCACCTAGCCGTCCTTGCTGGCGGGAGGATGGGGGCTGGAAAATGTATACCAAGGAAGGCCAGGGAGAAACAGCTCATGAGTGGGGTAACCCAGTGTCTAAGTGGACTGGTGCAGGTGGCAGTGACGGGGCACTGGAGACTAGATGGAGCCTGGGTCATCATCAGGGGTTACCTGGGAGGTTCTGGACTTGGGGGAAGGTGGAGGGAAAGGAGAAGCTGTTTTACCCATCCGGGCTCTTCATACTGCAAGTGACAGATCCCAGCTCAGTCCTGTAGACTGTGTGCCTTGCTTCACCCCATGGGGTCTAAGCCCAGAATGAGGTACCAGGGTCTGCATCCAGGTGAGCCTGGCGGCTCCACATCCCTTGGTGTTGGCAGTGATGCCTGGAGGCTGGAGTCTACGTCAGTGGCCTGAGGCTGAGGTCCGGCTCTGTCCCCGGTGGGCGGCGTGGCTAGAGGCTCAACACTCCTTCCTCCTGGCCTTTTCGAGGCCTCCTCTGTGAAATGTGTTGGGTGAAATGAGGGAACTCAAAGGCTGAGTGGCCGGGGCTCACTGGGCGCAGCAGTCTCCAGTGGACACGAGTTTCTGAGACATTGCGGGTGTTATTGGGGGAGGTGACAGCAAATTTAAAGCAGTAAAATTAGTTTAATGAGTCACAATTGGATGTTAGTCTCGTATAGGATGTTAGTCTCGTATACATTGCTAGGACACATTACCTAGTTTTTACCCTTTTGTTTTTATTTATCAAAGAGAAAAGTGTGTATTAAATCTATTAAGTATTAAGCATGGAGAGGTGTTAAAATCACCTGACTTTTGGGGTCACACAGGTGGCGGAGGCCCTCCCTTCAAATCGCAGCCATCAGCCCTGGAGATGGAGCGAGACTCCACAAACAGAGGACCCTGGAGGCTGCCCGGGCAGGAGGCCCCAGAACGGGAAACAGCGGGAGGAGCAGGCTTCCACTTGCCCCGTGAGGGTTGACTTTGTGCCAGCTTGACTGGGTTGAGGGATAGCCAGAGAGCTGGTCAGACACTATTTTTGGTGGTCCCTGTGAGGGCGTTTCTGGAGGAAGTGAGCGTTTGGATCAGGGGACTGAGTAAGGAATTGTCACAAACATGTGAGGGCATCCTCCGACCCATCGAGGGCCCCAGCAGACCAAAAGTCAGGGGAAAGGTGAATTTACTCCTTCTGGAGCTGGGACTTCTGTCTGTCCTGCCCGCAGACGCTGGAGCTCCTGGGTCTCCGACCTCTGGACTCCAGACCTCGCTCCAGCACCCTACCTCCAGTTGTCTTACCTGCAGCCTTGGGCTGGGAGTGATAACGTCAGCTCCTGCAGTTCTCAAGCCTGCAGTCTCAGACTGAATTCCCGCCGTCGGCTTTCCTGGCTCTCCAGACGGCAGACAGCAGATCATGGGACTTACTGGCCTCTGTAATCACACAAGGCAACTCCCAAAAGAAGTCTCTTCATGTGTATCTATCCTGTCCTGTTTCTCCAGGGAACCCTGACTAATCACCCCTGATCCATCCAATAGAAGAAAGTGACCCAGGCCCAATGAGAAGCCCCACTGGGTGGCTCAGTTCTCCTCTGGGTGGGTCAGGGTCCCTCTGACCATATCACCAAGGAGGGTTGATCAAGGGCCCTGCCAACACTGGTGTCAGAATTTCATTCTTTTTGATGGCGGAACAGCATTCTGTTGTGTAGAGAACAATTTTCTTGACCCATTCATCCATCGATGGACACTTAGGTTGATTCCACACCTTGGCTAGTGGGAATGGTGCTGCATAAATCTGGGGGCGCAGCTCACAACAGGCTGCGTTTGTGCCCTCTGGGTCGACGCCAGTGGCATAGTGGGCTCATAGTCGTTCCATTTGTAATTTTTTGAGGAATGGAACCTCCATACTGTTTTCTGACAACATGGATGAACCTGGGGGATACTCTGTTAGGTCATAAGCCCGGCACAGAAAGACACATACTGCGTGGCCTCACTCATACGTGGCAATTGAAAAGTTGATCTCGTGGAAGTAGAGTGGAATGGCGGTTGCCAGAGGCTCGGGGGGTGTGGGGAGATGCTTGTTAAAGGATGTGTAATTGGCGTTAGACGGGAGGGTGCGTTTCAGGGGGATCGATTGCACTGCAAGGTGACCATAATTAATGGTGATGTATTGGTAAAATATGTTAAGAGAGTGGCCATTAAGTGCTCTCGCCCCAAGATAACTATGAGATAATGTACTTGTTAATTAACTACATTTAACCATTCCACAATGTACGTATATGTTAAAACACCATGTGGTATACAATAAAATCATACAAAACAAACCAGAGTCCCAAAGAGGAGTGGCCTGGGCAGTGCTCCGTCCCCACAGGGCCTGAGCCTCCCCCTCCCTAGAGGAGATGCTTCTCCCCCTCTGCCCACTTCCCCCCAGGAGAAGGGTCCCATCCCAACAGCTCTGGCCTGCGGAAGCCTCTTCATTCCTGGGAAGCTGAGACTCACCTCCCCACCCCCAGTAGAGACATGAGGGTGGGTGATCAGACCTGCAAGAGGGACGCGTAGCCTGGACGGAAGGTCTCTTTGACCCTGAGAACTTGCAACTTCCCTGAAATGCCCAGAGAAACCAGTGTAGCCAGGGGCTGTGCAGTGCCAGTCGGCTGTGCATGGGGGACGCTCCCTCCACCCTCTGTGCTGGTGCCGTTGGCCTGCCTGCCCGGCATCCTCTTTTCCTGAGGGTCTTGGTTTCCCTTTGTCCTGTTCTGTGTTGTTTTATTCAACCATAAGCTTGGATAACTTCCCCCATTCACAAAAGAAACCAAAGCGTTTTCTAGCAGCTCTTTCCACTGGATATTTTTCCTTTTCCCGCCCTGGTTCCCAGGCAGGAGCCGGGGGGTCAGACATGGAAGGTTGAACAATCAGAAGCACTCTCCTAGGATGCTGAATCTTTGAGTAAATCAAGGGAAAAAAAAATCAACGTTTCGAGCATATTTACTTCAGTGGCAAGTTCCCAGGTTGGGAACAGGAACTTCCAGCAGGTCCTTGGGCAGGGCTGACCGGGGAACCCCTGCCTTCTGCACCTGGCCCCCCAGGCCTCTGAGCCCCACACATTTCCACATCCTTCTGGGAGCGCCCCTTCTGGTGGAGTCCTGACTTTTTTTCCTGATGCTTTCGCCCAACGCAGAACCTAAGCAGCTGTAAAAATGGATGCTTCTGCTTGGCCAGCCTAGAGAGAAAAGTGGCGAGGAGGAGATGGAACTTGAGCCTGGTGGAATGAATAGTTTTCCAGGGCTCCCCTCACTGAGCACCCTCAGCGGTTTCTGACCCGTGCGGGCTCCTGCTTGCTGGGGGAGTCAGATTCGTGTCTGACTCACTCTCGCGCTGAGTGTGGAGAAACAGTCCCCGGTGAGGATGTCTTGAGGCGGTGTTTTCCTGCCTCTCCCCGAGAAACTCGCAGGAGATGATCAAAGTACTGTGAATAAGCAGCCTGTTCCCCCCGAGTGTGTGGAAACATGGTCCTGGGTGTGGAGACGTGGCAGAAACCCTGTGAGAAACACACGCATGCACAAGAAGCCATGATTAGCCAGGGTGCTGTGTGGCAAATTTGAGGAAACCTACTAAATGGAGGCACCATCTATTAAATATGGTCTTAATCAGCCTGTTAAATTGTGATCTGAGCAGATGCGGTCACGGGTAGGGCCCTTTCTCCCCTGAGAGGAAACATTAGGAAACGTTTGACGGGACTCCTTCAGCACCTACCCACCCTTCACTCCCAGAAGCATCTGTGATATTAGGATAGTGGGATCTTTTCAAGTTGTAAAGTATACGTTCCCCGTCCTGTATCCTGAACAGTGGGGTAAGTTCTGAGAAATGCATGCTGGTGGTCTCGTCATGGGAATACTGCAGTGCACCTGCAGAAACCTAGCTGAGGGGAGCCCACTGCATGCCTCGGCCATGTGGTCCAGCACATTGCTCCTGGGCTACACACCTGTGCCAGGTGTGACTTACTGCATACTGCAGGCAACACAGTGGTAAGTGTTTGTGTATCTGAACATAAACAAGGCAGGTCTGTGGCTGAGCGCTTGGCCCAGGCTTCTCACAGGATTGAAACCGAGACTATTCACAGAAATTAAACTTGAAGAAGGAATACTTTCTACACCTCAGGCTCACGGGTGGGGCAAGCTGTGTTTACAGAGTGTGAACTGGTGGTGTGGTGACTTGGACTATTGCAGCCTTGAGATATTTTGCTTTATTTCTAACTTCAGTCGAAGGCCAGGCTCTAGCAGCAGGGCAGAGTTCATATTTAGAAGCCGAGGAGGAGGCTGGAGATACCCGGTTCGTGATCTCCACGCTTGTGCTAAGAGTCTACAGCTCAGGATGTGCAGACTTTCAGATGCGGTTTGGATGGAAGCCACTATGCGTTTTGCTATAAACGGCGAATCCCAGGAGACACTCCACAGAATACCTTTTGGGACATGTTGGCTCCGCTTCTGCCTCTTCAGCCTGCACTTCTCCCCCACCTCCGCAGCGCGGGTGTGGTGACAGCCACCTGAAGACCTGGCTCCTTGCTTGGAACTGGGGAGCTGTGTAGACGTGTGACTCCCTTCCCACGCGTCCCGCTCCTGCCTCTCTGCAAACCCCGTGCTTCCTTTTCTATGGCCTAGCCCAGGCAGTTAGTGGCAGGATAATGGTGAGAGGGTGGTAATCCCAGGAATGCAATGTTCTGACTGGTTTTTAATTCGGGAGAATTTTTTTTCTTAGTACAGGGAAGAAAACCCTGTGTGCAATTCCCATCACATAGACTCTCAGGCAAGGCCGATCTTTTTTTTTTTTCAAACCATCTTTACTTCCAGTTGTTATTATTGTACATACTTTCAAAAAGTTACACATTAACCTTTCATTTTTAGCTTTTTTTTTTTTTTTTTTTTTTAAACACAGAGTCTCACCCTGTCACCCAGGCTGGAGTGCAGTGGCACAATCTCTGCTAACTGCAACCCTCTGCCTCCTGGGTTCAAGTGATTCTCCTGTTTCAGCCTCCTGAGTAGCTGGGATTACAGGCACACACCAGCACACCCCATAAGGGTCCAGTCCTCACATACCACCCAAGAGTACCCTGAGTTCGGTGGCGACAAAGAAATGAGAAAAAGACAGGTTAAGAATGTATAGTGGGACCAGGGGCCAGGGCATAAGTAGGGTGCAAAAGGCCCCAAGCTCTGGTCTTCCACAGTGTTTATTGGCTACAGTCACTTTGATCTATGGGGTAGGGGTGGAGTGACGGTGGAGTGAGTCAGTGAGCCGGGGCTGGTGTGTCATCCTACGGATTAATAACAGTGGCGGTTTGCGAGTTTCACAAAACAAGAACATGTGATTCTCTTTAGCCTATTATCTATGTGCAGCTGGTGGGACGCGGGCCTTCCAAGGAGCCCACAAGTCTGGCTATGTCTCAGTGCTACAAAGGGGTTTTAGTCCTGTTGATGGTAACAGAGCCGAGGTCACCCTGCACGGGAACGTGAGGCGTGGAGAAGTTTGTCTCCCCGGAGGCCTCCCGCAGTTTGCCGTGGTTTGTCGTCCCCAGTTTATATGTTACTCATAGCCAATTTATGTAGGCACTCTGTAAGTCCTTTCTCCTTTGCTGCTTCCCCCAACACACTCGGTTAATTTTTGTATTTATTTAGCAGAGACAGGGTTTCACCATGTTGGCCAGGCTGGTCTCAAACTCCTGACCTCAGATGATCCACCCACCTCGGCTTCCCAAAGTGTTGGGATTACAGGAGTGAGCCACCGTGCCCAGCCTACAGTGATTTTTTTATAAGTAGGAATACACTCTAAAGTAATGAGATAAGATACTATAGTGAGATACCTAAACCAGTAGCATAGTTGCTAATTATCATGTGTCGAGTCTGATATCTGTGCTTAATCGTGCGTGCTGGCTTCCATGGGGCTGGTGGCGCAGTGTGCTGGTTTACGCCAGTGTCAGCACTCACGTGAGTCACGTACTGCGCTGGGATGTCACCTTGGCTGTGAAGTCACTGGGCGACAGGGGAGCTTCCAGTTCTCTTGAAGTCTTATGGCACCACCATGGCCTGTGTGTCCCTCCCTGACTGAAGCGTTGTTCCTCAGCTCCTGGCCGCAAGTGTGTCTCATGCCTGTACTTACCCATCTGTCAGCCTCCATAAAAACGGTGGTTTTATGTAAATTTTTTTCATGAATATCATGCTGGGCGCACAATTCCACATCTTCTATTTTTCGTCTGCATTGTGTTTTGAGATGCGCTGGGGCTGATGAATTTTCCTTATCCATTTCTCTGTTGCGTTTTTTCCACTCATCCACGATGCAGGTTCTTGCACCTGTCTTCCGAGCGTGTGTGTGAATCCGCGGAAGTGAGTGGGGTTATGGGATCTGCTCACTTCTATTTCAACAGATACTTCTCAGTCCTAGCAGCTGGGCCAACTGACTAACGATCCTGCCAGCTCCCTACAGGTGAGCATGCTTGCCTGCCTTGTCAACACTTGGTATTGTTTATTGGTAAAATGTGCACATCTGATGGGACATGCATTGTTTAAATTTGCATATCGTGGATGACTAGTGATGACCGTGTTTTCATGTGTTCATTTGCCACTTGATCTTTTGCCTGTCTCTTTTTCTGAGTACCATTTCTTGATATATCTTGAATATGAAATATGGTGCCGGTTTTGGTTTGAAAATTGCAAGATAGACAAGTGGGAACTGTATTGCTTCACTGAATAATGCTACAACCGAAAACCTCATCTCTATAAATGAGAAATATATTCTTCTCCTTTTCCGGGAGAGGGCATGCAAATGATTCCTGATAGACCACTTGCAGGGTGAATTCAATTCTCATAACTAAAAAGTTTCATTGTAATAATTCGGTTTTTGAGCTGCCAAAATAGCACTTCTCTATTTGTGCTGAAAGAACACCAAATCCCATTAAAAATGGAAACAGATTCTTAACATTGTTTACTGCAATATGGCGCAACAGAACCACCGTTTGCTAATTCTTCTGTCACATGACCATCTACATCGGTTTGTTCAATTCTTTAATGGCTGTTACTTGCACACACATAAGACAGTGATCAAAGTATACGTTTACGCGCCAAAAAAGGAAAGCAAAAGAAGTCAATGGCAGCCCTGCCCATGGTATACAAGGTGGAGCCATACCACGCTTACAGGGGTCCCTGGTGAAACAGCCCCCAGTGTTACCACACCACAGGTGACTTGGTCTCTGAGACATGTGCACACCATCCAAACTGTCCTTGGAAGTGCGAGAAACCTCCCAAATGAATGGAGGGTATTGAAGGACACATTCTCCTAACTCCAAAGGGTGTGTCTAGAGCATGGCCAGCCCCATGTACAATGCTGAATGTCCCTTTGGGACCTCTGGGCTGCAATGGTTAAGGTAGGTCAGGTGTTTGGAGAGATGGGCAGCAGAGTGCCTGTCTCATCTTCTGCAAAATGTGAATGATGTGGGTACCGACCTTAGAATTTCTCTGATTATTACGAGGATTAATGTTTGTCACATGCCTGGCACAAGTTAGCACTTTATAAATATTTCTTAAAAAAAATCTCTGGAGACCTTTCTTGGCCAGAGGCTGCAGGGGGTGTGATAAGGAGCTGTCTCTTTATTCCTTCTCACTGACATTCCATTTAGTTAAAACGTTGGCTGAAAGCTTCTACAGGGATAATGTCACATTTATTTGCATACTGAACATATATAGTAGCTGCTCAATTAAATGTTTAATTAAATTAATGTGCTCCTCCAAACAGTGCCTTTCCCAGCAATAGGATCAAATTCTCCTGTCCTTTGAGATTCAAGACTGTTGAGCGTGTCTTTGAAGAAGTAGATCAATAACTCCTCCTAGTTACACATGCACAAAGGACCTGGGATGAATTCAGAGTGACTCTGGAGATAAGCGTTGTATGTGTGCTGGAAGATAATTGCATTACAGAGCTCATAAACCTCTCCCCAAACACTGAGGTCTCCAGACCGGGCTAAATTATGCCTTGGAGCTCAGCACCACTGTAATAACAAACTTAATTAAGGCATCAAGCTGGAAGCCGGGCTGGGCAGTAAATTAATTTTTAATCCATGGCTGTAGCTGGCTTTTCAACATGATGGATGAACCACAGCCCAGAGGCTGCCACTCCAACAAGAAGTAAAAGATAATCACATTCGCCAGCTGGTTTGCTTTTTTTTTTTTTTTTTTGCCTGCCCCCTTCGGCCCCATCCCCCAGGGTGAGTGAGCAGCCCATGACTTTTAGGCAGTTGATACAGTCTGTCTGATTGCACTCAGGTGAGCACTCCCGTGGCCTGGACTCGGTTTTAGTTTGTGATCTTGATTATTTGTTGTCCTTGTGGTTGGTTAAATCACATAGAGAATTAGCCTTGGCAGAAAGAGGGTTAAGCAAACCCTAATTCCCAAACATGCTTGCTCCCCTGACAAAGTTATAAATGGCCCCCGCGAGTGAGTGTGGACTTGCAGAGAATGTGCAGTCAGGACCCTGGCAGGAAACGAAGGGTGCGCTCAGCTGCGGTTTGGAGAGGGCTATGGGGGCCACCTTACAGAGGGGTGGGCAGGTTAAGAGAACCAATCAGTAGTGATGCACACAGGCCCTAGCAGCCGCAGGAAGCTCTTACCATCCCTAGACTCGAAGGGAAGAGACAGTAGCATCGTAGCAACTCGGCCATCTCTCTTGGAGCTTTCAGTTAAATGAGTTCAGATGAACTACCAGAGAAAGGGCATCTGGCTGGTTTCGGTCAGGAGCACTCTCTCTTGCAGACTAAGGGTATATGTTGGTTTTAGGGTGAGGGGGCTTATCATAAGCTTGGAATGTTTCAGTGCAGGGGAGAAGTTGATGGTGGGGTTGGAACGTCTCTGGGTAGAGGGAAGGTTATCTTGGGGCAGACATCTTTCCGTCAGGAGGGGAGGTTATCTCAGGGCTGGTAGGTCTCTGGTTGTGGAGGGGTTTGAAATGTTTCTGGTTGGAGATGCCATTTGTGGTTTATGGTCATGCTGACCGTAGTCATTAGGTTGATGCCCTTTGGATTTTGGTGGGTTTTGATCCAGGTGAAACTTAAAATGGCCGTGCTTGTCCGAGATGGTAGTGCTCCCCGCTCTTGTGAGTCCTAACAACATGTGCCCAAGATGGTAGAGGCACAGGTTGGTTTTATACATTTTAGGGAGACAAATGAAATATTAGTATGTGTAAGATGTGCACTGGCTGAGTCTGGAAAGGTGGGGACAACTCCAGACTAGAAAGGTGCAGGCGGAGTGGGGGCTCCCAGGTCATGGGTGGATAAGAGACAAATGGTTGCATCCTTTTCCGTTTCCGAGGAGCCTCTCCAAAGGAGGCAATTGGATATGCATTTATCTCAGTGAGCAGAGGGACGATGAATAGAATGGGAGGCAGGTTCGGCCTCTGCAGTTCCCAGCCTGCCTTTCCTTTTAGCTTAGGGATTTTGGGGCCCCAAGATTTATTTTCCTTTCACAATAGTTCATTTCTCTTGGGTGAGAACTGTAGGGATGAAATGGCTGGATTATAGGTAGGTGTGCATTTAACATTTGGAGAAACTGTAAAGCTGTCAATATATTCAAATGTTACACATTCTAGTTAATTGACAAATTATTATTTAAATGGTGGGGCCATTATATATTCCTATTAACTGTGTATGAGAGTTCCAGTCATCTGTATTCTTTCTAGCACTTGTATGCCCAATTTTTAAAATTCTGGTTTAATGAGTAAGTCATGGTATTATGATGTTTGGAGTTTTATTTGTACTTCCCCAGTGACTAATGCCATTGCTCATCTTTTCGTGTGCTTATTTGCCATATGTCTTCTTGGGTGAAGTGTTTTTCAGATCGTTTTTCCCATTTGTTTAATTGGATGGCTTGTTTTCTTGAATATTGAAAATGCTTTGCGTAATCTGTGTACAGTCTCTTGTCAGATATAGTATTTGCAAATATCTTCTCCCAATATGTTGCTTTTATTGTCATTCTCTTAACAGTGTTACTCAAAATGCAGAACCTTGTGCTTTTCATGACATCTAATTTACCAGTTTGTTCTGACAGAATGTATTTCGGTGTTGGATCTAAAAAAAACGTCGTTTAACCTCAAGTCACAAGTTGATGATCTATTTTGAGTTAATTTTTGCGTATGCTTTGAAGGATGGGTTGAAGTTCATTTATTGCATATGACTCTCCAATATTTCCATCACCGTTTTTGGAAAAGATAATTCTTTCTCCATTGAATTCTCTTTGCATCTTTGTGAGCATGGTGGCTCACAACTGTAATTCCAGTGCTTTGGGAGGCCAAAGTGGGAGGATCGCTTGAGCCCAGAAGTTTGAGGCCAGCCTGGGTGACACAGACCCCATCACAAATTCAAAAAGAAAATCAGTGGCTAATACATTTGTGGATGTATTTATGAGATCTCCTTTCTTTTTCAGTGAACTATTTGTCTATCTGAAGACTACCTTACTATCTTGATTACTATAACTTTATAATAAGCCTGAAAATAATGTTAGTTTTCCAATTTTGTTTTTTTGGGGGGCCTATTTTGTATCCTTTGCATTTTAATATGAATCTTTAGGATTAGCTTATCAATTTCTACAAAAAGCTTACTTGGATTTTGACTGGGTCATGTTGAATCTACAGATCAATTTATTAGAAAATGACCTCTTAACATAGATTCTTCTGATCTACAAATGTAAGTTATCTCTCCACTTATATAGGTCATCTCTAATTTTTCTCAGAAGTATTGTGTAGTTTTTAATTTGCAAGTCATTCATATCTTTAGTCAAATGTGCCCAAAGATATTTCATATTTTTAAGGCTATTTTAATTTGTATATTTTTAAAATTTTGATTTTTTGTTTGTTGCTGATACATCATTTTTTGTATGTTGATCTCCTTTTCTGCTACCTTGCCAAATTCATTTAATAGTTCTTCCTTGTAGCTCTTTTTTTCAATTCTGTTGGATTTTCCACCTAGCCAATCCTGTTGTCTACAAATAAAGACCATTTTTCTCCTCCGTTTCCAGTCTAAACGCCTTCTATTTCTCATTCTTGTCATATAGCATTGGCTTAAATCTCCAGTAAAATTTTAAACAAGTGGTCAGGGTGATATCCTTGTCTTGTTTCCAACTTTGGGGAGAAGGCAGTCAATATTTTACCTTAAGGTTGTTAATTGCAAGTATTTCATAGACACTCTTTATCTCGTGGAGGAGGTTTCTTTTCTTATGTTACTGAGTGGTGGTGTCAGTTACAGGTGTTGTCATTTCTCAGACCCTTTTGTGTGCCTGTCTGATTAAATCATCATAGAAGTCTTCTTTGTGTAATGAACAACATTGATTGATCTTTCAAATGTTAAACTAAACTTGCATTCCTGGGATAAACTCTATTTGGTTAAAATGGGTTATATTTTTTATATATTGTTGGATTTAATTTTCTAAAATTGTGTTTATAATTTTTTATTTATGAGGCATAGTGACCTGCAATTTTGCTATAATGTCTCTGGTTTTGGTATCAGGGTAACTAATGCTAGCCTCAAAGAATGAATTGGGTAGAGTTCTTTTCCTTCAGTTTTTTGGAAGAGTGTACAGAATTGGTATTATTTTGTCCATAAATATTTGTTAGAAATCCTTAGCAAAACTATCTGTGGAGTTTTCTTTGTATGAAGGCTTTAACTATCAGTGAAGTTTCCTTAACAGACACGGAGCCACTCAAGTTGTCTATTTCTTCTTGAGTGGACTCTGGGCATTTGTATCTTAAACGAAATCCATCCATTTAGTGTGAGTTATTTTTGTAAAAAGAAATACTTAGTTTGGATATATGATTTTGACATCTTTGAAAAATCTGACTGAAGAGAGCAGGGTGATTGGATGGCCTTTCCCAATGGCACAGGAATATCAGTGGGGCTGTTAGGAGCTCTTAAATGTGTGTCGTTGTTTTATTCAACAAACGTTACTGAGCACTCACCGTGTCCCATGTACCACATCACGTGCTGTGACTGCAGCAGAAAAGGCACAAACTTCTCTTTGCTGTGAATTCAGTGGCTCTAGGCTTCAGCATTTTGTGTGCTTGTGAATTCACTCTACGGTTTTCCTACACGGTGAGTGGGTGTTACCAACTATGGGTGATGAGCTTTGGTTTTAGAGCCCCATAGCCAGGGTTGACATCTGGTTTTGCAATTTATGGACTATGTGGCCTTGGGCAAGATTGTCTGAGTTTCAGTGCCTGTGAGATGGGAAGGTGGAGGTGGGTCCTAGTGCCTCTTCCTGGGCTTTGCCAGCATTGTATGAAGAGATGAAAGTAACGCCCTTGGCATAATGACTAGTGCACAGTACGTGCTCAATAAATGCAGGCCGTCAGCATTATTACCCATTGCACCCATCGCTTCCTGATGAATGGGTTTCCACGCATCCATTTTCTGCCTTCCTGCCTACCTGCTTCCAGACAGTTGTGAGTTTAAGAACAAAATCAGCTGATTAGTTGAAACCGTGTGCACATTGAGAGTGAGTGGATGTGAAGGGAGGGTCTCAAATGGCTCTCTAGAAAGTAAACCATGTGACATCAGGGACAATGGCTTTGCAGCATCTGTGTTGGTTCCTGGGATGTCTTTCTAGCCTACTTCTTGGCTAAAGCAGTGTGTTCAGAAAACTGCATAGCAGATTTTCAAAAAGAGGGAGGTATCATGGTATCAGTGTGAGATTTCGGTGTTGGAAAACGCCACCAGTATCCACACGGGTACGTTGTGTCCTTCTGCCTTGAAGCACCTTGCACACTTGATTTCAGAAACTCAAGCTCTTTGTTCCATAGCTGAACGCTGGCTGAAGGCATCATGCTGGGCTGTCTCCTGCTTCCTGGCACAGGACGTTTGCCCTGCTCAGCCCCAGGGGTGCTGATGAGCTAAAAAAAAAATTGCAGAAAAACTCAGTGTTTTAAGAAAGTTTGTGAATTTGTGTTGGCCTACATTCAGAGCCGTCCTGGACTACATGTGGCCCACGGGTAATGGGTTGGACAAGCTTGTTTTAAGGGGTGCTGTCTTGGAGCAAAACTCTCCCAGTGGTGCTTCCCCTCCTTCCCTATGCTGAGTGCATGGACATCTGTTTCTCACATAGGCTCCTCGCCACTGCAGAAGCAATTACAGCAGCCACTGAAGCAATGAGAGATGCTTGTTAAAGGATGAAGTTTTAATAGTCTGAGTGAGTTTAGCTGTAGGGTAGCCCATCAGGCTTTCGGCATGGTTTGCTGTGAGAGATGGTTCAGTCTCTTGGTGGTGAGTACAGGCTCCAGAGCTGGACTTCCTGGGTTCAAATCCAGTCTTCGAATGCTACTAACTGTATGTCTTTAAGTGCCTTATTTAACTGGGCTGTTCTTTCACTTGCTCAGGGGTAATAATCTTATAGGTGTAATGGCCTTAATAACACAGGCAGAGTTTTAAAATAGTGCCTGATAGGGCGCAGAAGTTTAGCAAATGTGAGCTGCCACCGTTACCCTGATCACCGTTGCTGTGTTTTATTACATTAGTCCCTGGCAACAGTAGTTTGACTTTCTTTGCTCAGGATATTCTCATCCCACCCCAAATTGAGATGGAAGATGATTTATGGTTAAAACTAAATCTAAAATATCTCTGGGAGTTTGTTACTCGAGAACAATGGGTTTTTAGAGTTTTTGGGCCATAAATCATAGAAATGTACCTGGAGGTACAGTAGTTACATGTACATACACACTTAGACATACACAAGCATACGCACACACACCCCTTAAAACAAGCTTGTCCAACCCATTACCCATGGGCCACATGCAGCCCAGGATGGCTTTGAACACAGCCCAACACAAATTCATAAACTTTCTTAAAACACTATGAGATTTTATTGCAATTTTGAAAATCTCATCGGCTCTTGTTAGCGTTAGTGTGTTTTATGCATGGCCCAAGACAATTCTTCATCCAGTGTGGCCCAGGGAAGACAAAAGGCTGGACACCCCAGCCTTGAAAGGTGAGTGTTATGGGAGCAAACCTCCCTTCCTATGTGCAGTGCGATCTGGAGTCTTCTGCTCCACTCCGCCAGTCTCATCCTCTGCCGTGTTTACAAAATGCTGGCCATAACCCACTGGATTGACCCGATCTTGAATTGCGACCACATTGTGAAGGACACTTCTCTGGCAAGAGCCCAGCCAGAGGTAGCTTTGTGATGGTGAGCAGTCTGAATTGGGAGTCGGGGGTCTTTGCCAGGGCCTAGACATTACATGACCATACAATATGAGACAAGGCTCTTCCCAAAGGTGAAAGTCGTTTTCGCTTGATAAGGTGAGGAAAGGCAAATAAGACCAGCACATTTTTCAGTGTTTACAATGGACAGCTTATACTTTCCTCCTGAATGTTAGGAGGATAAAGGGAAATTATTGGTGTTGAGTGTATTATGGATCAAGATACAGCCTTCTGGCACTGCAAATAATCCTAACAATATGATTGAGAAGCTGGTGTGGAGCTGGAAGAAATTTTAATGCAAACCACCATAAGAGAACCCCATAACTACCACAAGAGAACCTTATAACCACTACAAGAGAATCCTATAACCACCATAAGAGAACCTCATAACCACCACAAGAGAATCCTATAACCACCATAAGAGAACCTCATAACCACCACAAGAGAATCCTATAACCACCATAAGAGAACCTCATAACCACCACAAGAGAACCTCATAACTACCACGAGAGAATCCCATAACCACCACAAAAGAACCCCATAACCACCACAAGAGACTTCATAAGCACCATAAGACAGCCCCATAACCAGAAGAGAGCCCCATAACCACCACAAGAGAACCCCATAACCACCACAAGAGAACCCCATAACCACAAGAGAGCTCCATAACCACAAGAGAACCCCATAACCACCACAAGAGACCCCATCACCACCACAAGAGAGCCCCATAACCACCACAAGAGAACCCCATCACCACCACAAGAGAGCCCCATCACCACCACAAGAGAGCCTCATAACCACCACAAGAGAACCCCATAACCACAAGAGAACCCCATAACCACAAGAGAGCTCCATCACCACCACAAGAGAGCCCCATAACCACCACAAGAGAACCCCATAACCACAAGAGAGCCCCATAACCACAACAAGAGAGCCCCATAACCATCACAAGAGAGCCCCATAACCACAAGAGAACCCCATAACCACCACAAGAGAGCCCCATAACCACAAGAGAGCCCCATAACGATCACAAGAGAGCCCCATAACCACCACAAGAGAGCCCCATAACCACAAGAGAACCCCATAACCACCACAAGAGAACCCCATAACCACAAGAGAGCCCCATAACCACAAGAGAATCCCATAACCACCACAAGAGAGCCCCATAACCACAAGAGAACCCCGTAACCACCACAAGAGAACCCCATAACCACAAGAGAGCCCCATAACCACAAGAGGATCCCATAACCACAAGAGAACCCCATAACCACAAGAGAGCCTCATAACCACCACAAGAGAACCCCATAACCACAAGAGAGCCCCATAACCACAAGAGAGCCCCATAACCACCACAAGAGAACCCCATAACCACCACAAGAGCCCCATAACCACCACAAGAGAGCCCCATAACCACAAGAGAACCCCATAACCACCACAAGAGAACCCCATAACCACAAGAGAGCCCATAACCACCACAAGAGAGCCCCATAACCGCCACAAGAGAACCCCATAACCACAAGAGAGCCCCATAACCACCACAAGAGAGCCCCATAACCACAAGAGAACCCCTAACCACCACAAGAGAACCCCATAACCACAAGAGAACCCCATAACCACCACAAGAGAGCCCCATAACCACAAGAGAGCCCCATAACCACCACAAGAGAGCCCCATAACCACAAGAGAGCCCCATAACTACCACAAGGGAACCCCCATAACCACAAGAGAACCCCATAACCACCACAAGAGAACCCCATAACCACAAGAGAGCCCCATCACCACCACAAGAGAGCCCCATAACCACCACAAGAGAGCCCCATCACCACCACAAGAGAACCCCATAACCACCACAAGAGAACCCCATAACCACCACAGAGAGCCCCATAACCACCACAAGAGAACCCCATAACCACCACAAGAGAGCCCCATAACCACCACAAGAGAGCCCCATCACCACCACAAGAGAGCCCCATAACCACCACAAGAGAACCCCATAACCACAAGAGAACTTCATAGCATTAAGCGTTATTTAAATAGCAACCTAAGATGTAGCGATTGGGAGAGGAGATGGAAAGTGCTCTGGAGATGTGAGAGCAATTCTTGACAAGTCAGTAATTATTTTTCAACCACCAATGAAACCCAGGATTTTCAGTGAGAAGTTGATCAGCGAATTTGCCTTCAGACAGAGATACTGTGCTCGCCTTGCAATGTTTAGAAAAAAAAATAGCTGCTAACATTTGAAAATGGAGAGAATGCACATCAAGTCAGGATTTCCTGGACGTGCATGACGTGGAACAGCTCGTGCAAGGATGGAGCTGCTTATCTCACGTCGCCTGGTAACTGGTTGTGGTGAAGAAGCTTGCTTGACTCGGTTACACAGACGGAAGAGGACATAGTTAACCTGTAACTAGCATAACCAGCTTATGGCATGTACTAGTAATCAGTTGTGAGGCTATCATGAAACAGCTCTCCATTTCTTGCCTCTTGGGAGGAGGAGAGGCTGGGGACACCTCTCTGTGGAAGCTGAGACATTCTGCCCAGCAGGCCTCCTCCACTGTCTCTGCCTCCAGGCCCGGGAAGTGGCTCAGCTGGGGCGGCGGGGCAGGACAGGGCAGCCAGGAGATGGGGCGGACATCCGGCCGCCATCGAGGCTGTAGACACGACGTGAATGCACAGTTAACGCTGAGTTTCAGGACAAGTGATTTTTAGTGTCTCTATCAGGAGTTGGCTGGTGGCTTCCTACATATGTCTGTGTCCCAGTCATTAGGACCTGGGAATATGCCCTTATTTGGAAAAAGGGTCTTTGCAATTGTGATTCAGTTACAGATCTCTGGGTGAGGCCATCCTGGGCACCTGAGTGGGTGGTAAACCCAAAAAAAGGGCCCTTCTGAGAGACAAAGGGGAAGGCCACATGAGGCCGGGGAGAGGCCGGATTGCCGACAGACCCCGAAGCTGGAAGGGGCTGGGGAGAGCCTCCCCTCGTGCGTCTGGAGCAGCACGGCCCTGCTGGCACCTCGATTCCAGACTTCTGGCCTCCAGCACTGTGAGAGGGTCAATTCCCACTGTTCTTGTTTTGAGACAGAGTCTTGCTCTGTCGCCAGGCTGGAGTGCAGTGGTGCGATCTCAGCTCACTGCAACCTCTGCCTCCTGGGTTCAAGAGATTGTCCTGCCTCAGTCTCCCGAGTAGCTGGGACAGGCAGGTGCCACCATGCCCAGCGAATTTTTGTATTTTTAGCAGAAATGGGGTTTCACCATGTTGGCCAGGATGGCCTCAATCTCTTGACCTTGTAATCTGCCCGCCTCGGCCTCCCAAAGTGCTGGGATTACAGGCATGAGCCACCGTGCCCAGCCAAATTTCCGCTGTTCTAAGCCACCCGTTAGTGAGAATGTGTCAAGGCAGCCCTAGGACACAGCATGATCCTCCATGGAACAGGGCATGCGGCCCCCGGCAACCCTCCATGCCTACGAGCAGGGCTCAGCGCCCATTTATGAATCCTCTGTCGCCGTGTTTGCCCACGATGGCAAAGTGGTTTCGCCAGGTACAGTCTCGCCTGCAAGATCTAAACACAGCAGTGTCATCTGACTCTGTACAGAAAGCGTTTCTGGCTCTGTGTGGGGGAGAGGAGGTTCCAGCCGTGTGCTGGGTCCGAGTCAGAACCGAGTCCATTCCTGATAGTGGTGTCCTCACTTCCTATTCACCTCCTCATTTTTAAAGTCACTTTCTGGGCCCTTACCCAGGATCTAGGAGCGTGATAGTTAATCCATTTTTTTTGGTAACGCCAAGCTTAGCCCAGTGGATATGACCTGAAGTAAGTACCCTGAGAAGATTTCATCCCTCTCTTGCCTGAAGTCCAGGTGTGTGGCTCTCATTGCTGGGAAATACTGAACGCTCGAGTCTGCACCTGCATTTCCCCGGCCACGCCGGCTCTGGGGCGACCATCCCCTTCCCCACGGAAGTTCCTGTGTGACTTGCCCCTGACCCAACCAGCCGTCCAGGCGACACCTCGGGGGTGAGGATTGTTTCACGAGTAAAAGGGAAGGTGGAGTGCTTGCCCATCCTAGGCTTTTCTGGGCAATTTAAAAAAACTGGATTCTTTCAGAGTATCAGCAAATGAGAGGTGGCTTACCCGGGGGAGGGCTCCAAAAGAAACAAGTTTTGTGTTCAGGAGAAATGCAGGGAGCTTCACCTGCCACCTTGTGCAGACATAAAGCCTCCTACTTGTCTAACCTCATCTGGAATCCTTTCTTAGTGCAAGATCCTCAGCTTTTTCACCAGCCAAAAAGTGCATGCTGTCCACTGATGAGAGAGGGCCGTGGGTGCCCTAGGGTGGAGTGGAAGACTTCCTGGCACGTTGCTGGAACTGTTTTTTCTGGCAGGGGCTCCGATGGGTGGGGCTGAGGGACAGTGGGGATGCAAGTTGAGCTTGTTGTTTGGGGGCCGCTGGCCTCTTTGTGCTGTGGCCCTGGGGGAGTCCATCATCTGGTCTTGGGGGAGATGGGGTTGATTAGGAGCAATTATGTGTGTTGCCGGTTGGCAGGTGGCCTGGGTGTGGGGGTGATGTTCGTCAAGGTGGATCTCTGCTTCCCTCATGTTCAGGACCGTGCTGAGAGCCCTCACTGGGGAGATCGCTTGTCACTGTGCTGTTTGACTCTAAACTTGCCCTTCCCCCGTTGGTGTGGGGATTACCTTCCTGGTACAGAAGCAGCTCCAGGAAGAATACTCTCACGTGTTTCCCATACGGATGTAATGAATTCTTAGTGGATTTGTATCCCAGAGTCCAAGACTCCAAAACTTCCCAGAAACTCACTCAACAGCGGTTTCTAACCACATCCGCACCTGGGGAGCCCGAGGGGGTGGTGCCAGCTCCTCACCCCGAGGACTGTGGGTTAGCAGCTCTGCGATGCGGCCAGGGCTTTGGGAGTTTAAAAAAATCCCCTGGTAATTTCAGTGTGAAGATAAGTTTGGAAAGCCTGGCTTGAAGGTAGGCTCCAATTTTCACTGGGAATCAGGGTGGGTTCAGGAGGAGCTATTCAAACTGGATCAATTTTTTAAAAATTAAAAATACGTACTTTTTATTAAAAAAATAACATATATTTAAGGGTACGCTGTGATGTTTTGATCTATTTATACATCACAGAAGGATTAAATGAAGCTGACACGTCCATCACCTCACCTATGTAGTATTTTTCTGTGGTGGGAACACACTGGGCGTGGCTGGCACTCCATCAGGCCATCAGTCATGGTGGGGAGTGTGAGGAGTTAGCTGCCTGCATGGCAGGGACCCAGGGCACAGCCTTCATCTCACCCTGGGGCTGACCCTGTCTTCCAGCAAAGATTTCAAAGCAGCCTCCTCGGAGAAATGAGGAGCTTTGTTTGCAGAAAAGAAAATGATTCATTGAGTACATAAATGAGTGCTTTTCATTAAGAGCTATTTCTTTCTTTTTTTTTTTTTTTGAAGAGTCTTTCTATTTTAGCAGAAAGCAAAACCAAACAGATAAAAGTGTATGTTGTGTGTGTGCATGTGCACTTGTGAAGGTGTGTTTGTGTGTACGAATCTTGGCTGATGAAAGAGGCCATGTTGCTTTGCTGGAATTAATTGGGTTGACAGCCCCGCCAGGGTCTTCCTGAGAAGGATGATTACATTTCATTGTTGTTACCAACTGTAACTGGAATAGGAGGATATAGTCACTGGAGATCCGAATATTGATTTTTCAATTACTGGTTAGCAAGTCTGATCGACACACACAGTCACCAACTTCTCTTAGGACAGAGGCTGATGTCCCAAGTGTTGAATATGTGACGTTCTGCACAAAAGTCTGGAGATTAATTTCCCAGGGAGTTCCTGATTCCATCATTGCAAATGCCCCGTGGGGCTTGCGACTACCAAAGAAGACTTTTCTCATGTTTGAGACACCTGTTTAAACACAGTCTACATCAGATATCTCCCATGAGCTCCACTGTGTGGTCGGTCACCTTGCCAGACACTTGGGGAAGACACTGAGCTTCCTGTCTCATCTGGGAATGAAATAAGATGCTCATATATTCAACAGGTGACAGAATAATACAGCATACCCTAGGTGACAAAGTGAATATGGTCTGCAGAGATGTCCCCAAATGCTTTCCGTATCATTGAGCCATATGGCATAGGACTCTTTCTCATCTCCTGAAATCTTTCTGGTTCTGAGAACGAGGATGTCTCTGGTGGGTGCGATGCAACAGTCTCCCTTCAGCTCTGCAGAAAGAACAGGTCTTGGGTGACGTGCAGTGACCAGGGCAAGGTGCAGCATTTAGACAAGATCTAATCGCGGTTGGCTTCTCTTGTATTTGTTTTCATGATCACTAATTGTAGTGAATGCTGCTGGTTCTCCATTTCAGTGTAGTCAACTTGAGGGTGAGTCTCCTTGAGAAAATGTTAAAGTGAGTTGATTTAAATAAAAATATTACAAGATGAACTAAACAGACAAGATGTGGAGAGGCACAAAGTGTGGCTGGAACCCGCTTGTTCGTGGGTTCGGAAAGACGCGTAAGTGAAACTCGGAGCATGAGAAGGGGCTGGAGGCTTCCTGGAGGAGGCAGGACTTGGGCTGGGTTTTGAAGCTTGGAGAGGAGTTGGACTGTTGGGCCAGAAAGGAAAGGAGACAATTCAGATGTGATGGGGGAATGATAGGTGCTGACGCTCAGAGTCGGAATGGACACCAACGGGACTGCGATGCCGTGGGCGGGGAGGACCCTGCCTTGTTGGATGCGGGGTGCCAGCAGGAGGGTGCGGAGGGACAGAAGGAGGAGGGCAGGGGCATCATATGTGCCGGGAGGTGCGGAACGGTGTGCGCTGGGCAGGACCAGCATCCAGGTGTGAGGCTGAGCGTGCAGGACGTCGCTCCCATGTCTCTTCATCTGAATTTATAAATTCTCCTGAGGGAAGACGAAGCTATGAAGTACATTCATCTTGTCAGAGACAGATCAGTGACTATTTCCTGGTTAATCACAGGAAGTGCCTGTGTTCACTTTCATAATGACTTTTGAAATACTTTTAAGCGACTAAAACACACGTCAGCAATATTAGAGAAATCAGTCATAGGAAAATAATCAGCTGCTCCCACGTTGGGGCTCTGGCCCATTTCCTCTGCTCTTCTCATGGATGCTTTGTTTTCAGCAGCCTCAGGGCTGGCAAACTCAAAAGGCCTGTGGGGGCCAGACCAAGAAGTGAAATGTGGGAATTGGGCAAGAGGTGGGAGAACACTTGCAAAGTCCAGGGCAGCAGGGAGTGGTGGGGACTGCGGCCGCATCACCTGACTTCCCTGCAGGACAGCCGTGACTCAGCGCCTGCTGAATGTCCTGGGCTCAGTGCTGCTAGATCTTTGGATTTTAAAAGAGATGCTAGAAAACTGGATTCTCATGTAGACTCTTCTGGTTTTAAAAAATGGCTTGCTTTTTTTTTTTGAGACAGGGTCTTGCTGTCACTGAGGCTGGAATGCAGTGGCACAAACACGTCTCACTGCAGCCGGGACCTCCTCGGCGGGGCTCAAGCAGTACTTCCACCTCAGCCTCCAAGTAGCTGGGACTATAGGCGTATACAACCACAACTAGCCCTAAAACTGGCCATTTGATTCCAAATTTTCCATGTTCATGCCTGCTAATGCCGAGCAGGCCAAACAACATGTGTCTGGGCGGTGAATTTCCTACCAAGTTTTCGATGAATGTCTTTGAACACCCTTTTTCATCCCCAAGGGTCCAGCTGCTAAAAAAGGAGAAAAGGCATTTCCCCTCGCCCAGCCTCATGAGCAGAAAGGAGCAAACCAGAGCACCTTCCCTCCTCACCCCAGGGGGGGAATATCCCAGGGGCTATAACAGTAGTGGTGATGAGGGTGAGGGTGGTCATTGGATTCCGTGGCTCATGCCTGTTATCCTCACATTTTGAAAGGCAAAGGCAAGAGGGTCCCTTGAGCCCAGGAGTTTGAGATCAGCCTAAGCAACAGAGTGAGTCCTCATCTCTACAAAAACCATAAAAAAAATAGCTGGGTATGGTGGTACACATCTGTTCATCCCAGCTATTCAGGAGGTGGGAGCATCGCTTGAGCCCAAGAGATAGAGGCTGCAGTGAGCTATGATCGTGACACTGCACTCCAGCCTGGGTGACGTTGCAAGAATCTGTCTCAAAAAAAACCAAAAAACAAAAAAAACAGCTTTAATAAATGAAAATATAGTTACAAAAAGTGAAATTTTAATACGAAATAAAAAAATAGTTACAAAGAAAAGAGTAAAATGATGAGGTGATGGTGGTGATGAGGTGATGGTGGTGATGAGGTGATGGTGGTGATGATGATGGTGGTGTGTGATGGTGATGGTGGTGATGGTGATGAGGTGATGGTGGTGATGGTGATGAGGTGATGGTGGTGATGAGGTGATGGTGGTGATGATGATGGTGGTGATGGTGATGGTGGTGATGAGGTGATGGTGATGAGGTGATGGTGGTGATAGTGATGAGGTAATGGCAGTGATAGTCATGGTGACAATGACAGCTAACACCTACAAAGTGTTCATTAGGTGCCGGGGGCCTTTTCAAGGAGTTTTCCTGCATTGGCTTATTTAATCTTCCTAACAATCCCACAAGGAAGGTGCTCAAGTCCCTGCTTCACAGATGAAGCCAGAGGTACAGAGGCATTATGCCACTTGCCGAAGGCCACACAGCACAGTGTTGGGGCTTACCTTCGCGTGCCCAGCTAGCCTGGGCACTGAATCACTGCAGGACTGTGCACCTGTCACTGATGGTGGCATTTGATATTTAACATGTTGGTGATTTAATCCCCCACCTGTACTGTAACTTCTTAACAAAAGGTAGTCACTCCTAATGACTTTTACAGCTGCCCCTTGAATATTCTTGAGTATAAAAGAGGACGTTAATAAAAATACCTGTTGACGTCACCCTTGTGCGGTCAGTCACAGTGGAGGTGGCTTTCAGTTATCCATTCATCTGACATTCTCCACAGCAGCTTTATGACATGACAGTGTTAAGGGCTTTGGAATGAACGAACCAGACACATGCCCTGCTCTCAGGAGACTCGGAGTCTAGGTCAGAGCCCGGATTAGACCCGAACCACGTGGGAGGCTTGGAAGACAGATTGCTGGGCCCCTCCTCCAGTGTCTGATTCAGCAGGTCTGGGGTCTGGGCAGAGAATGTGCATTTCTTTCGGGGCCCTGGATGATGCGGATGGTGCTTTGAGAACCACTGGTCTAGATAAAGCAGTGGCAGTGTGGTAACAAACGACTTTGTCTTCAGAAACCCACAGCCATCTCTAAGCTGGCCAGCAGCTGGAAGTGCTTGTGCTCACCAGAGCCACTCACAGTGCCATGTGTCCTCCTTGAGCGGGATGCCTGCTTCGTAACTGCCAGCAGGGCCTGGCAGGAAGAGCATGCGCTGGAATCACACACAATCTGCCTCTGCCCTCTCTGGGCTGTGTGTTCCCAGGCAAGCGGCCTGACTTCTCTGAGCTCCCACTTCTTCACCTTTGAAATGAAGGAACAAGATTCATTCACTCATTTATGCTAGTTTATTGAGGGTCCACTATGTACCAGGCACAGAACATGCAATAGTGAACAAAACAGATTAAAAAAATCCCTGCCCCTGTGCAGTTTGCCTTCCAGTGGGAGCAGAAGGGCCAGGAAAATAAATGAGTAAAGGCGTGTGCTGTATTCAGAGGTAGGGAATGCTGTGGAGACAGCAGAGGAGGGAGGGGAGGTGGAGGGATTTGTAATTTTAGTTGAATGTTTAGGGAAAGCTTCTCTGAGAAGAGGCCATTTGAGTAGCAAACTTAAGTGGGTAAGGAAGCATGCCACGTGGGTATTCATGGAAGAGAGCGCCAGGCAGAGGCAGCAGCAGGTGGCCCTGAGGTTGGTGGTGGCAGCGAGGTCAGAAAGTGACTGAGCCAGGGAGGGAGGAGAGGCCAGGCCATGCAGAGCCTTTATGGCCTCTGGTCTAACTGAGATGGGAAGTCATTAAAAGGTGATACGCAGAATGATAGTGCATGACTTATTTTTTGGTGTTGTGACTTCCAGCAACTGTGTTGAGAACTTACTAATGGGGAGTAAGAACAGACTAGGAAAAACCCACTGAGAGGCTGTTCTTGTAGCCCAGCGAGGGATGGTGATGAGTCAGGCCAGGGTTGTAGCAGTAGCTATGGAGAAGGGGCTTAGGCTCTGTATATGTCCTGAAGTCAGAGTCCACAGGACAAAGAGAACAGAGGAAGGAGGGCAACAGAAGTGTGGCCTGAGCAGCGGGGAGGCTGGAATTGCCATATGCTGATGTGGGAGGGCTGACAGGAAGGCTGGGAGCCCAGTTTCATTCTGGATGTGCTTGTGGTGCCTCTGAGACCTCCACCAGGACAGGCTGGGTGGGCGGTGGGGGCAAGCGTGGACCTTGGAGGAGGGATCTGGGATGGAGATGGAACTTTTGGAGTTATGTAAAATCAACTCTTAAGACAGAAGTGATCTGAGCGTGAGCTTGGAAACCATCACTGGAGGGGTGGGGCCCCTGGGTGGTCTTCAGCTCACAGATCCACGCCCCCCACCCTGTTGTGTTTCCACCTGACTCCCGGCACACCCCTGTGTGACCTGGGACCACGGGGCATTTCAGTTTATGATCCAGAGGCTGCCACCCTTGAGCTAGTCTCTTTTGTATGTGACAGACACACATACTGCTCTGTCCAGGGCCTGCCTGTCTTGGAAACCATCACCTCTACTGCCTGGCCCATGAATATGAGCAGGTGAAGGGCAGGATGAGGGTGTGGCCACGAGGCCCCTGCCTCAGTGCACAGTGTGTGGGTGGCACTGAAAATATCTGGAGCCAAGATAGGAGATGTTTTAATGTGATATAAATGTTTTGAGACGGAGTCTCGCTCTGTCACCCAGGCTGGAGTGCAGTGGCATGATCTTGGCTCATTGCAACCTCCACCCCCACCCCAGGTTCAAACAATTCTCCCTCCTCAGCCTCTTGAGTAGGGGATTACAGGTTCCTGCCACCATGCCTGGCTAATTTTTGTACTTTTAGTAGAGAGACAGAGTTTCACCATATTGGCCAGGCTGGTCTTGAACTCCTAACCTCAAGTGATCTGCCTGCCCCAGCCCCACAAAGTGCTAGGATCACAAGCATGAGCCACTGCACCCAGCCTTAATGCAATATTTAAAATACCAAATTAATGCAAACAGGCCCTGACGAAGAAAATATCAAACTTTTAAATAAAGGTGGTATATTAGTCTGTTCTTACACTGCTAATAAAGACATACCTGGGACTGGGTAACTTGGAAAGAGGTTTAATGAACTCACAGTTCCACGTGGCTGTGGGGGCCTCACAGTCATGGTGGAAAGTAAAGTGGACACAAGACATGTCTTACCTGGCAACAGGCAAGAGCGCTTTTACAAAACCATCAGACCCCGTGAGACTGACTCACTACCACGGGAACAGCATGGGGGAAACCGCCCCATGGTTCAGTCTCCCCACCTCCCCTGCCCTTGACACATGGGGATGATTACAGAGGTGAGATTTGGGTGGGGACACCAGAGCCACACCATATAAGGCAGGGTCACTATTACTTTTTTTTTTTTTTTTTTTTTAATGGAGTCTGGCCCTGTCGCCCAGGCTGGAGTGCAGTGATGCGATCTTGGCTCACTGCAGCCTCCACCTCCTGAGTTCAGGCGATTCTCCTGCCTCAGCCTCCTGAGTAGCTGGGATCACAGGCACCCGCCACTATTAGCCCGGCTATTTTTTTTTTTTTTTTGGCTTTTTGGTAGAGACAGGGTTTCACCATGTTTTCCAGGCTGGTCTCAAACTCCTGACCTCAGGTGATCCACCTGTCTTGGCCTCCCGGAGTGAATATTACTAATTTTGAATTTGGCCCCAGGCTGTGAGCCATACTGATCTGGTCTTTATTAAGTGTTGATTTATCTCCCGCCAGTTCTGGTTCCTGTTTTGTGGCTGGGGAACTGCTGGACTCTTCACCATTGCTTCTGGTCTGATGGTGAACATGCCCATCACTGGGTCCATTCATCTAGTATTTATTGACTGGGCACTAGTGTGAGGCCTTAGTACCCAGGACAGACAAGGCGCTTTGACTCAATGAGCTTGTGCTCGATGGGGAGGTATGCTGGGGGTCCCTGAGACCAACTCCAGGTTTGCTGATGCTCTCAGGTCTCACGGGACTCAGCACACAGTTGTACTCACAGCTATGAGGGTTTTACTCTGGCAAAAGATTACAAGCAAACCGGCAAAGGGAAGAAGTGCATGGGGCCAGGTCCAGAGGAGACCAGGCACGAGCTCCCCCAGAGCCACTCCCAGCGGGGTCGCAGGGGACGTGCCTAATTCTGCCAGCAATGAGTTGTGACGATAGGCGTGAGACGTCATCTACCGGGGGAAGCTCATTAGAGTCAGGGCCCAGGGTTTTTACTGCGGGCTGGTCACGTGGGCACCCGCCGCCCAGGTTTTCATAAGGAAAGCAGGCACCTAGTCCAACCTACACTGTTTCTAGCAGCAGACTAGGCACTGGGAACCTCTTACTAGCCAGGGACTGGGGTAAGCCCCCCTGATTCAAGATTGCACAACCAGGTGGGCTTGCAATCAGCCCTTCCCAGAAGAAGGGCTCAGACCTGCTGTGTGAGCTCTTTTCTGCACCAGGAGACTGAGAACACACAGGTGAAGCAATGGGCTCCACTGTCCCACCCCTTCTCCACAACTCCGCTATCCAGACGGCTCTGAAAACCAAGAGATGCTGAAAAATAACTGACTTGGCATCGAAATCTCAACCCATGATGTGAGACTTCTCATCTTTTTTAATCCCACTTGGTTTGTATTTACATATTTCACAGCAGAACCATGAATATATTTAATAATGAAAGATGGTGTCAGACACTGCTGGGAGCATGAGATATGTTTGGTCTGCGTCTTATAAATCCAGGCCATTTTGAATTTCTGTACATGTTCAGCCCTAGGGCCCCAGGCGAGGACCTGTGGGCCTGTGACTTCAGAGTGCGGCATGCATTGGAAGGCACAGCTAAGGGTGGAGAGGGAGTGAGGCAACGGAATTGGTTGCTGGGTAGCGAGGGGGTCTCTCTGAGAAGGGGGCATTTGTGAGCGGAATGCCAAGGCATGAGGCACCACGAAGATCCAAAGGAAGCATATTTGGGCAGAGGGGCCCGCAGTGCAAAGGCCCCAAGGCTGGAGCGAGTTTTCTGTGATTGAGAAACAGAATACAGGTGTGTACAGCTGGGGTCTGAGAACAGGCTGTGCATGGCTGGAAACGCAGCTGGAGAGGCAGGTCAAGGTGAGGTTGGACAGGTGAGGCAGGGCAAAGCTGCGGGAGGTCTTGGATGTCAGGCAGGTCTGTACTTTGTACTGCTGGCAGCCGGGGAGCCATGCTGGATTCTTGTGCACTTGTGCAGAGCAGCAACCATCCAGAGTGATGCTTGAGAAAGATGGTTCTGGAGATGGGGTCGGGGGCAGAGGCATTGGGTGGACCCAAGGCCAGTGAAGGCAGAGAACAGGAAGGCTCAGAAGCAAATGGATGGAATCCTCTGAGCTTCTGCCCCAGCTCTGGCCCTAACCCAGACCTAGTCATCGGCTCCCAAGCCTGTACTACCTTTATTTTCCTGGAATCTCTGAATCCTGTGAATAATTTGCCACAGTGTGCTGCTGAGTGATAATGGCTTAATGTGAAAGCATCCAGCTGACATTTGCCTTTCAGAGAAGATATTTTTTTCCCCCCAGCTTTGTTGAGGTATACTTGACAAGGAAAAACCACAGCTGTATAAGATGTCGGGCAGGATGTTTGATGCACGTGTACGCTGTGAAATGATCACCGCTATCAAGCTAGTCAGCATACAGTTACCAGTATACCACATAGGTTACGTTACCTGTATAATTACTGTTTCACGTGATCACCATTTTTTAAAGAGATGTTTAACGTTAGTTCTGAGGGTGGTGGGTGGGGAGGGATTGAATTTCAAATGAGATGGAGGGGGTGTCAGCTTCCTGTTTATTGCACCATAAAGGCATTTTTGATTGTGATGATGATAAATAATATGGACAATAACAATGTAATGATGATAATAGCAGTAAAGTGGCTGATAGGGTTTGGCACCATGTCCCCACCCAAATCTCATCCGGAATTGTGATCCCCATGTGTGGCTAGAGGGACCTGGTGGGAGTGATTGGATTATGGGGCAGTTTCCCCGATGCTGTTCTCGTGACAGTGCGTGAGTTTTCATGAGATCTGATGGCTTTAAACATGGCAGTTTTCCCTGCGTGCTCATGCTCTCTCCTGCCACCTTGGAAGACATGCCTTGCTTCCTCTTGACCTTCTGCTGTGATTGTAAGTTTTCTGAGGCCTCCCCAGCCTTGTGGAACTGTGAGTCTGTTGGAAACAGATGCTCTGTGCTGCAAAGAAAAATCAGCACTGAGACAAAGGATCTCTCAGCAAGGCAATTTTACTTTCTGCAGAAAGGGTGCTCCCATTAGCCATCTTGCTACGAGAATACAATGAAGAAAGGAAAAGCAGACGTATTTATCTTTTACGCATTTGGGGTTGTCTTTACTGCTGTGTCAGATCTCTGTTGGTTGGAGCCAGACCTCACAATGTAAACTAAAACTCGATTGGCTAACAACTTAAAACTTTTCTAAACAGGTAAAAGCAATGGAGAACAGACAGGAAGTCCAAATAAGGAAGGGACATAGGCTGCAAGCTGGGACATGCCTGTGAGCACGTCCAGCACAGATACCTTGGTTAAAGTACAAGGCCATAGAATGTACTATGTGCCTGTGAGCACGTCTAACAGCTACATAGGATAGGGCTTAACAAAGAGCTGCTAGCAAGAAGGCTTTGAAGAAAGTCTTTAAAAGAGACTGTTCTTCCTAACATTTATTATTAGTATTCTTTAACAAGAAAGGAAACTTTGAAGAGGAACTTTTCTATTTCTCATAGAGTCCATTAAACCTTCTTTCTTTAAAAATTACCCAGACTCAGGTGGTGTCTTTAAAGCAGTGTGAGAAGGGATGAATACAGTGGCAGTTAAAACTATAGCTAGCATTTATTCGGCACCACTTTCCACCCAGTGAGCCACATATGATTTTAATCAAATCTGTCACCATAGCTGTCCTGTAAGTTGGGCACCGTCACCACCCCTGTTTTACAGCTGAGAGGACAGGTGTAGAGAACTTGAGGAATTGTCCAAGGCCACACGGTGAATAGAGGGGAACTGGATTTGAACCGGGAGCCTCTGGCCTATGCTCGGAGCCACATCGCCAGTGGGGAAAGGGATGGGTCATCCTACCAGGCGAGAAAGGAGAAATCCTGCAATGTAACCCATCCTGACCTTGCAAAACTCAAGCTGGAGTTGGGACATTTTGTCTCCTCCATAAAAGTCTTGGCCATCCTCTTCACTTCTCTTTGTTCCCATCTCTGTCTGAAGGTTCCTGTTCTACCCCCTGAGTCCTTCCACAGTGTCAGTCTCTTTCTACATGAAGATCTTTGCTACCAGGCACTGTGCCTGGAGATGCGATGGAAACACGCCATCTTGCAATCTCTATCCTGGTGTGATTCGTTTAGGGCTTGAGGCTTGTGTTTGTGGCATGTGGTGCGCACATATGCCTCTCAGCTGTCGGCGGGGCTCCTCCTCGCTGCTGCCAGCCGCTTGTGCCAAGGACTCCCCCGCCGTCCTCCTTGCCCTGCCAGCTCAGGCTTCATCCCCATCTCTCCGTTTTCCAGACCCAGCGAGGCACAGGTTTACCAGCCACTTGGCTGGAAGGACTGAACAGTTTGGCTTCATTCTCTTTTCTGAGTGATTACTTTGGTCCTGGGTATGAGCAAGTACACATGCAGGGGCCGTCTGCTTCGCGTGGGAGGAGATCCTCACCCCACGCAGCTCGGATGCCGGCGTGCTGCTGGACACCTGCTGGCTGCCCGTGGGTAGGGTGTTTAGGGCTCTGAGGTTTGTGGGCCAACCTGCTGAGGCCACCGTACACAGGGTCTAAAAGCACAGCTCAGGGTGACTCTCAAAGCACATGGGAGCCTTGCTCCGTAAGGAAACGCTCATGTCTCTGGTCATGAAACTCTGCCTTCCTTCCATCCCTGTTTTAGTTTTTGCTTTGGGTCTGTGGTTTTGGCATATACATTAAAAGATACAGAAAGGTCAAAAAGATGTCTTCTCCTGCTCAGGATCCAAAGCAGTGTTCCTCCCGTGGTCTACAAGGTCCAATCTGCAGCCCCCCTCTTCCCCTCACCTGTCCACAGCCCCTTTGCTTATCAGTCCCCACACCGGCCTCCCTGCGTATCACATGATCCCCCACTGTGGTGTCTCTGCACGGGCGGTTTCTTCTGTCTGCAGTGCTCCTCCTCACTGCCAAGAGCCACTGGGCTCGCCCCTCATTCTTATCTGCTCTCAATTCAAATATCCGGGGGTGCGCTGTTACCCAGCTTTCTGAGGGAGTCAAGGAAAAGCCCAGAACCCTTTGGTGTGTGGTTTGCCCATTCCCATGGTGTAAATATTTCCACCATGATTATTTTCAAGTTACCAGATGACTTCAGCAAACATGACTTGGGAGACCTTCCTGTGAGCCCATGTGAGCAGCTCCAATGCAGCCACCTGCAGGCAGCCTCTGCTGACCGTCCTCTGCTGACCACCTTGTCTCCGTCATCCTCCGTCCCCCTCACAGTGCTTTGTTTTTACAGTGCTTATCACTACTCAGCACGCTGTATCCATCTGTGATCTCTCCCTCCACAAGGAGGACAAAGCTTTGTATGTTTCCTGCATTTCTGGATCCCTAGTGCCTAGAACAGGGCCCGCAGGGGTGCAGGCACTGAGGAACGGGTCACATAGTTATGCCTCAGTACATACACTGTAGCGTTGTTGGTGACGGTAGAAAATACATATTCACTGACGGGGACTTGGCTTTACTTTGGTGGACATGTCACATGAGTATTGCTTGGAAGGGTTGGAGGGGGAGGAATTCTGTTCCCATGTCTGCCTGGAGAGCTTAGCTCATGCCATAGCAACAAACAGCCCCTAACCTCTGAAGTGTGTTTCTTGCTTCAGCAGCATGTCCATCTGGGTTGCTGGGGACTTCTGCTCACTGTTGTCCCTCAGGGACCCAGCAGCTCTGGTACTATGAGCATTGCAGGCCAATGCTGGGGGTGGGGGATGGGGTGTGATTCTGGAGGACTCAGCACAGGGTGTCAGCACTCAGGCCTTCTGCTCACAGCTCATGGGTGAGAACTGGCCGCATGGGCCCAGCTAATGAAAGGGTCTAGGAAGTTGTCTTCCCTGCGAGTGGATGGAGTGAACCAGGCTTGGCAAGCAGTGGGCGATGGCCACAGTGCCGAAGGAGCTTGTGCACAGGGAGGTGGTGGCAGAGGGGGTGTGAGCCCCAGGGTGGGCAGTGGGCTGCTCCGGGCTTCCAATGCCCTCTCCGGCGTCATGGAGAAAAGCTGGGGGGCCGGTGTTCAGTCTTCCTGTGCTCCCAGCAGTCTAAATTTGATGTGCTACAGATGCTGTGGCTTGTGACCAGAAAGGGGAAGCTGCCAACCTGCCTGGGCACCCCCGGGTTCAGGGTGCGTCTCTGTCTCTCGAACATGCTGGAAACTTTATATAAAAAAATACAATGATGGCAATCACAGACTTCTTTAAAAGGAAATAACTTGCCCCAGAACTCTCTTATGTTATTGGCAATAGAATGAGTTGAGCATTGGACTCTGTGGTGGGGATTTTCTTAGGCTGACTGGGGAAGAGGAGCTTTTTCCCTTGTGTCTGAGTTCCTAGGGAAGGAGGTGTCTTGCCATGTGGGGTGTCCCCCTTGGTGATGAGCATGGGGGCTGTGAATGTCACCACCCACTCCACACACAGGACACCTGCTGCTGTTTTTCAAAATGCTGCCTCTTGCATTTATCTATCTCCAGCTAGAAACAAAGTGTTTATGACAAGGTCTTACTTTGATCTGTTTGATAATTTCTCATTTAGATTTCCTTGTTGGCTAGTTATGTTTCACTGTAAATCTCTCTGAAGGAGGGAAATTAAGCTTGACCTCACCGTGTGCCATCCCTTAGCATGGCGATGATCCCTCCACGTGGAAACCCACTCAGGGAGACAGACCCAGCTGCTTGGTTCTCTGCTTGCCATGTTCCTTCCCTGTCAGAATTCGCAGCTCTTTCCCTTCTTCACTTCTGAATTCCACGCGTGCCTGCAGAGATGTGGGTGGAGGCTGGGAAGTGAGCTGGAGGGACCGTGGTGGGGGACGTGCAGGGGAGGGGATTTCTGCGTGAACAGCCATTTTCTAGGCCCAGATCAGCCCGGAGAGCTGTGAAAATGACACACATCCCGAGTGTGGCTGACTGGCTGTGCCACGCTGACCTGGCTTCCTGCGTTTCTCTACCTGCACCCTCCTGCCCCACCCCTGCGCCCCCACATCCTTGGGGACCAGACCCTGTCACTGGGGACCAGACCCAGTCATCAGCCCCCAGGTGGGGGCTGGCCCACCCTGCCCTGTCCTAGGCTCACCTCTCCAGACTTCAAAGACTCTGTTCAGACCCATTGCCCATGTCTAATCAGACCCAGATCAGAGAATGGCTGACACATTTATGCAGCTCATCTTCTCAGCACATCTAGGTCTCCAGGAAGCACACGTGCACCCACACACGCACCCACACGCGCACACGTGCACTCATGCACCCGCACATGCAAACGCACCCACACGCGCACACACGCACTCACGCACCCACACGCGCACACGCTCCCACACGCACACGCACACACGCACCCACAGGTGCACGCGCACTCATGCACACACCCACACGCGCAAACGCGCCCACACGC
This sequence comes from Ateles fusciceps, assembly GCA_036589455.1. NCBI lineage: Eukaryota > Metazoa > Chordata > Mammalia > Primates > Atelidae > Ateles > Ateles fusciceps. The sequence goes on along the minus strand of JAZHEH010002791.1, from coordinate 3,413,556 downwards.
CCACAACGCACCCACACGTGCACACACTCACGCACACATGCACTCATGCACACACGCAAACACTTACCTGTCTTTAAAAGTATCATACCAACAATCAAGAACATTAAATAGTTACCTCCGATCCTACTGCAATCCAACAGTTATTCTGGCAATCATCATCTCTATGCTCCAAGTCTTTTACTTTATATTATTTACAATATATAAATATATAAAATATTCATCATAGATATGAAGTATGTAATAAACACATACATACAGAATCTACATATATGGAATAAATACATCTGCACCTCTTTCTGCCGAAGCCATTGCTGTAGGGTGCCTGCGGTGTTGCCTCATTTCTCAGAGGCTGCCACGTCTGCTTTGTGGTCTGACCACGTTTCGGGGCAGGCTCTGGGCACTTGAACTGGATCTGCTTGGTGCAGCCAGCGTGACTGTGGGAAGAAGGCTTGGTGCAGTCGCAGCTCCTGGGGCAGCTCTGTCCCCCTGGGGGAAGGGACGCCCTGCAGTGAATCTGGGTCCCTCCTCACAGCTCCCACAGCCCTCCTCACCCCGCTCCTACCCCAGCTCCCGCCTTGCTCTGCGTGTCCCCTAAGTTGGTTGGCACGTCCCTCTGGCCCCGGCCTGTGGTGACAGCACACGCGGGCCGTCCTGCTGCACACGTGCTGGCTGCGTGCCAGCGTTCCCCAGAGCTCTGCCCCCTTCTCCACCGAGAAGCCATGTGGGGCCCTGTACAGCCTCTGGATTCATTATTTGGAATGAGCATAAGCTGCCTTCTTCTGTTTGCTTCTCTATGTCTGTTTTGTAGCCATGCTTTTTATAACAGCACATCTTGCTGTGGAAATCGCTGTCACATCCCTGCCCCTGTCAGCTTTCTAGAATCATCCAGCAAGTGCACGCAGCTGAATGAAACCTGCACATGGGGGAAAGGGATGGGAAAATCTGGTCGGCTACAGCCACCTCGTAAAGGATGAGTCCGCCATCAGGCCCAGGGAGCCGAGTGTCCACAGCAAGGACCCTTCTATACCCGACGCTAATGTGAGCCGGGAAGAAGGAAAATCCATGCGTTTCTTGTGAATGTTGGTTGGGGGGGTGACTCCATGTTTGGGGTTACTGCGAGTGCATTTGTGACTCGGGAGCGCCTGGGTCTTCAAAGGCCTCTTCTCCTGACGTGTCCAAGTAGCTGGGACCTCAGTGGTGTGTGCAGTGGGCAGCCCCTCCTCCTAAAACTTCTGTGGGTTCTCCAGGGGCTGGGGGACTTTGTCTCCCTGGCCAGTCCACGCTGCGGCCGCTTTGTCCCTGTCACTGGTGCTAAGTTTCCTTCCTCCCCCCGGCCTCTCGTGACTCCTGGCTATACTGTTTCATGCACTGGGACAGACTGGGGAACTGAAGCGTCTGCTCTCAGGAGCACGTGCCAGCTGCGAGACAAACTCTAGATACACCAATACCCATGGCTGGCACGGGTACAGCGTGCGGGAGCAGCGAAGGGCTGGAGGTGACTGAGGGTGCCAGGACAGGCTGACCATCTGAGTGCAGCTGCGGGTGGTGCTCTGGGGGGTGTCCAGGTGGGGAAGGGGCAGCGTGTACGGCCCCGAGATGGGCTCCCTGGGTTTCTGAGGGTCCACAGGCCAGTGTGGGGCGGCAGAGTGAGTGAAGGGGGACACAGCAGACGGTGGATCTGAGAGGCCATGGGGACCAGATACAAATGGCCGTGGAGACCACAGTGGGGTTCCTGTTTTGTCCCAAGTGGGTGGGACAGCACGGGAGGGTCTAGAGTATGCAGGCGGTGCCAACTGAGCATTAAAAGGTTACTGTGGTGTTGGAGAGCAGCCTGGCCCACAGGATGAAACCCCATCTCTATTAAAAATATAAAAATTAGCCGGGCATGTGCATGTGCCTGTGATTCCAGCTACTCTGGAGGCCGAGGCAGGAGAATCGCTTAAACCCAGGAGGCCGAGCTTGCAGTGAGCCGAGACTGCGCCACTGCCCTCCAGCCTGGGTGACAGAGCAAGACTCTGCCGCCGTCCCCCCCAACCCTCCCAAAAAAAGGTCACCGTGGGTGGCAGTAGCAGACACTGTAGCTGAGGCCTGTGTGTGATAGTGAACATGCGGTCAAAAATCACTAATCATTTAGTGTCTCTAGCATTGGACGTTGCAGTTCTGAGAATCGGCAGGGTCGCTCCCGTGCGGGGACCTCTGCGTGGCTGTTTCCCTTAGTGGCCTCCCGCTGCCCCTCCTCTGGCTGAGCTACTTCTCTCCCCCATCCCCAGTAACCCCCAGTCCTCCTCCCTTTATGATGCAGAGCCTTTAAAACCCCCTCTCTCTTCTCCTCCTTCCGGAACTCAGCCTTTTTTTGTGCCCCTTCCCTCAAGTGCCAAAAAAAATGACCGCAGCACATTTCCTTTTGTGTGGCCTTTTTCTCGGTTCCCGCCATCAGAGCACATTTCCTTTTGTGTGGCCTTTCTTCTTGGTTCCCGCCATCAGAGCACATTTCCTTTTGTGTGGCCTTTTTTCTCGGTCCCCGCCATCAGTTTGGTCCTAAGCTCCCTGCCGGCAGGGCCTTGGCCTGTCTCTTCCCCTTTTGCGCTCCCAGCACCAGCGACATCCCCCAGCGCATAGCGGGCCTTCCACAAGCACTTGCTCAATGAATTTCTCCTTTTTCCACCTGTGTAAAGGATAGCACCGGGCCACTCTACTGCTTTAACTGCTGTGGTTATTTTTGTTCTGTGACCTTTGTTGATTATTCCCGGTAATCATCATGTTGGTGACAGTGTGTAAGAAGGGACCTGATGTTGTGGTAAACACTGTTCTCATTGGGTGAGAGGCTTGTTATGACTGTGTGTGCTGGGGACTGCTGGAGTCACTGCTCCACAGAGGGCGGTGCAGGGAGCAGGCGGTCTAGACGGTGCCTCCACCAGCCTTACAGAGGACAATGAGGGGGAGCAGGAGGTCTAGACAGATCCTTCACAGTGGTGCAGAGGGCAATGCGGGGAGCAGGAGGTCTAGACGGTGCCTCCACAGCTGCACAGAGCAAGTGTCGAGCAGGTGGTCTGGTCCAGGTCTGTCTAATCCCAGGGCTTTGCTTCTTACTGCCACCTTCTGTTGCTGCTTGTTTTATGCTGTCCTTCAGGTGCTGACATACCGTTTTCTTCCTTTCTGAAGTTTATTCCCAGCGAGAGCTTAACATTTCAGGGTTTTTTGTTCTGTTTTGTTTTGTGTCTCTTTTTGAGACAGAGTCTCACTCTTGTTGCACAGGCTGGAGTGCAGTGACATGATCTCAGCTCACTGCAGCCTCTGCCTCCCAGGCTCAATCAATCCTCCCCCCTCAGCCTCCCAAGTAGCCGGGCCCACGGGTACAAGCTACCATACCTGCCTAATTTTTGTAGAGATGGGCCTTTACTATGTTGCCCAGGCTGGTCTCAAACTCCTGGGCTCAAGTGATCCTGCTGCCTCAGCCTCCTAAAGTGCTGGGATTACAGGCGTGGGCCACCATACCTGGCCTAAAATTCCAGGTTTTAATAAATCTCAGAGAGAGAAAGAGACTGGATCTTTCTGATCTTTCTGTCGAGCAGACCCGGGCTATCGTTGGTATTTTGGAAATAATGGAGGTGTGTGAGTTTTATACACACATGGCATTCTTTCTTCATAAAGGTGGGTGTGAAATGAGTTTGTGCAGAGCAAGGTAGGTTTCCAGTGAGTTCGTTATTTATATAAACCATTCAGTAGATGCCTTTTAAATGCAAAGAATTGGCCATGTCATGTTGTATTGGCCCGTATGCTTATTGCTATAAAGAAATGCCTGAGACTGGGTAGTTTATAAAGAAAACAGGTTTAATGGGCTCAAGGTTATGCAGGCTGTGGAGAAAGCATGGCTGGGGAGGCCTCAGGAAACGTTCAGTCATGGCAGAAGGTGAAGAGGGAACACGTGTCTTGCGTGGTGAGCGCGGGAGCAAGAGAGAAGAGGGAGGCGCTGCACACTGTTGTTTTTTTTTTTTTTTTTTGAGATGGAGTCTCACTCTGTCACCCAGGCTGGAGTGCAGTGGTGCAATCTCAGCTCACTGTAGCCTCCGCCTCCCTGTTTCAAGTGATTCTCGTGTCCCAGCCTCCTGAGTAGCTGGGATTACAGGCATGTGCCACCACACCTGGCTAATTTTTATATTTTTAGTAGAGACTGGGTTTCACCCTGTTGGCCAGGATGGTCTTGAACTCCTGACCTCGTGATCTGCCTGCCTCGACCTCCTAAAGTGGTGGGATTATAGGTGGTTCACTTAGAGCCAGATGAGGCTGTCCCAGGGCCCAGGGAACTGGAGCGTCCTGGACTAGCAGCATGTGGACTGTGAAGTAGGTACTCCCCGTCCACTTCACGTGATCCTGCCCGAATAAGGTTTTATACACGAAACTGAAGAGAATCCTACAGTACATGGGGATGTTGTGTCTGCCCCAGCTTCTTGGGGATGGGGTGGCTCTCCAAGGCAGTAGATGTCAGATAGGTGTCCCGTCACTAACACACAGCTCTCAGAGTTACAGCAGCTGTGTGAGGAAGGCACGTGACATTTTAGAAATCCACTCTAAAAATTCGGGTTTTTTCCATTGGATGATGCCCTGGGATTCAGATAGAGCTTTCCTACTCAGCAGATGCCCTCTTGGCACTCAAATAATTTTGCCCACCTCATAGGAGCTGGCTGGAAAAAGAGTTTGCAAAATAGCATGTATCAGATCATTTACATAAGAGACATGACTGTGGGATTGGGGAACTGGAAGTGTTTTCAACAGATGTCTCAAAGCAAAGCATTTCGCTCTGAGCACTTGGGAAGAAGCTCGCAGATCAAGTTGGCAAAGGGGCTGTTCTTCTGGCGGAGACTCTCCTTGCCACTGGAGTCTCCGGAGTGGCAGAGCATGTCTCCCCATTGCTTCTGGATTTCCCAGAGGGGAGCACGTCATTGTCAACCCAGAATTAGAAGCTAGGATCAAGGCCTGAAGGCCTGCTCACAGCTCGCTGGGACTGGCCCTGGGGTCTGTGTGGACACTAGGGAACTCTGTCCATGTGCCGGAGCTGACTTAGGCAGGGCTACGACTCATCCGGTCAGACGGTTCCATCTGGGTTCGTGGGAACGTATCGTTTAGAACAGGAGGCAGAGAAGCTAGGTGTTCCGGGAGCTGAAGCACCTGAGGAGCCGCTGCAGGAGAGGGAGTTCTCACCCCCCACCCGACCCCGCTGTGCTGAGTCCCCTGAGATGTCCTGGGTCTCCCCTCTTGCAAGGGTGGTGGGTTGAGCTTTGCTTTAGAAGTTACAAGAGAAACCCTGCCTCCTTCCTATAAATTTACATTTATCTTAAGACAGCCAAAGGCGGTTTTTGTTGCTGACAATGGAGAGAACCTTACCTTGTCTGGAATGGAGGGGATACCCTGATGATACATTTCCAGTCAGCAGGACATCTTTTGGAGGAGAGATGATATATAATGGTCCTGGGTCCACAGCCCATTTTTTCCCTCAGTGCATGGCAGGTGATGTTCGTGGGATGGCTTGGAGGCCTAGGTCAGACGGGCCAAGGTGCGTCGAGCGACACAGGTGTACCAGGCGGGGCAGTGTCGGGAGGCAGAGCCCATGCTAATTATTCCCACGGATAGAATTCCCTACGAAGAACTGCAGGGTGGGTATTAGAGACCTGAAAAACCAAAAGGTGATGCTGAGTGGCTTCCCGCGTGAGGCTGGAGGACTGGGGGAAGGGGTGGGATGATTATGACTTAGAGGCAGGGTGGAGGGACCCAGACCCCTGAGAGAAGCGCTGGCCACTGTGGCTGCTCTGCCCATGGGGATGTGTGATGCTGAGCCTGCGAATGTGGGAAAATGGCAAGTAGGAACCTGCTGCCCCTTCCCAGGGACGTGCCAGTGCCCAGTTATGTGGGGACAAGGGACACAGACCCTCAGAGAACCTCCCACCTCTCTCTCCCCCCCCCTTCTGTCTCCCTCCAGTGTCCCTTCAGTCAGAGTGGAGGATAGGAAGGTGGGTTCCGAAGGAGACAAGACATCCCCCAGCCTGGAAAGTACATCAGAGCACACATGAGTGCAATCCCAATACGGTGATGTTACAAACTCACATTTATCAGAGCATATACAAACTAATAAGCATCAGCCTTTCTATTAATCAGTTTGTGGTGGGACAAGTGACTCTGCCTTCCCGTGATGCATATGCCAGGTAGCAGACGATGTGAAAAGCTCGGGTCTGCAAAAATATTCTGTGTCTTTAATCCACTGTTGTTTCTTCTGATCCACAAATAATGATTACGTGAATACTTATAAAAATTTCACCCGCCTGATATCTCAAAAGCTCCCCTTGCTTGTAAATAATTTTAATTTTCTCTGGCTGTATTTTTGTTTGACTTTCTCAGAGGTTAGTCTGGTCAGAGCTCTTTATGCCAACTTCCTTCTCCTCTTTCACCTTTGCTATGCTTTCCTTTCCGACTGTCTCTGCCTTTGAAAGAATTTCCTACTCTCCTCTTTCCTGTGCGTTAAGTCCACCCTACCCACCCAAGCTGTAGGCACAGCTGCCCTCTGCCCTGTGAAGGAGCTGAAAAACCCAAAGGCTGGAGTGGTCATCCCTAATGCAGCCCTAGGAGACGTGGAGCAGCATGGCACTGTATTTGTTATTGTGTTGTATCAGTTAGCAAGTGCTGTGTAACAAATTATCCCCAAACTTAGCCACTTAAAAGAACAAACTCTGGTTATCTCACTGTTTCTGAGGGTCAGGATCCTAGAAGTTGCTTGGCTGGCTGATCTGACTCCAGCTTCTCATGAGACGTTCAGTCAAGCCGTCGGCTGGGGCTGCAGAGTCCAGAGGCTCGGCTGAAGCTGGAGAATGAGTCACTTCCAAGCTGTCTGGCGCAGTTGCTGGCAGGCTCAGTTCCTTGCTGGTCACTGGCTGGAGGCTTTGACTCTCAGCTCATGGACCTCTCCATAGACTGTCCATAAAATGATAGCTTGCTGCCTCTGGAACAACTCGGGAGAGAAGGACCACAGTGTTGTTCATAACCTCACCTCAGCAATGATACATCACTGCTTCCCTATCCTGTTAGTAGAAGCAAGCCACTGAGTTTAGCCCATAATCAAGTTAGTCTCCACCTCCTTAAAGACAGGAGCATCGGAGAATTTGTGGATGTATTTTTTCAAGCCATCTTACACCTCTTGTCTAGAGGGGCAATAGCAGCTCCACTTTCTCTATTATTGCCTTGCAGGAATTGGGGCCCAGAATCACCCAAACACCTGCTGTGTTTTAGAAGCTAGGATTGTTTTGTGTGTGTGTGTGTGTGTGTGTGTGTGTGTGTGTGTGTGTGTAAATTGGCAACAAATTAAAAAAATTACTATGCAGACTGAGCGAAATGAATTCAGCCTATGGGCTGGCGGAGTAGAGCATTTGACCTTGGGCAGGCAGTTTACAGATTCGACCCTCTTTATCAATGACGAATTTCATGACAAGTTCTCATTAGGAACTGGTACTTGACAAGCCCGCTAGGAAGAAAATACGTCGTCTCCAATATGGTTTTTCAAATTCTCACCATTCATTTTTGAAAGTAGAAACAATATTATTTTAAGGACAATCAACTACGGCAGTGAACTGGTTCTTCCCTCTCCCATCTTCAGCAAAATTGGGGAGCCATGTGGCCACAGCCCTGAAATAAATGCTTTCTGTTTATTTCATGAACAGTGTTTCCCTATCACCCTTTGTGCTGTTCTGTGAACAAGCGTGACGGTAATAAATTAAAGGATCTACAAAGAAAGACCCCATGCATGTTACTGAGCCACAAAATTTTCAAAAGAGGGGAACGGCCAGGCATGGTGGCTCATACCTGTAATCCCAGCACTTTGGGAGGCTGAGGCGGGCACATCACCTGAGGTTGGGAGTTCAAGACCAGCCTGACCAACATGGAGAAACCCCATCTCTACTGAAAATACATAATTAGCCAGGTGTGATGGCACATGCCTGTAATCCCAGCTTCTCAGGAGGCTGAGGCAGGAGAATCGCTTGAACCCGAGAGGCGGAGGTTGTGGTGAGCCGAGATTGCGCCATTGCATTCCAGGCTGGGCAACAAGAGCGAAACTCTGTCTCAAAAAAAAAAAAAAAAAGAAGGGGGACAAGGGGGTGGGCTTTGTAGATGAAATACTAACAGGAATCTCTGAGTTAAGGGAGCCCATGGTTATCCTAGAAATAGTGATAAGGTAGGCAATGGCTTGGTTCTTTTCTGAGAATGCAGAAGCAACCACATGTGTATCCACTTAATTGACACATAGTTTGAGCCGGGATCTTTTCCAGGCACTGCCGTAGGTGCTGGGATCCAGTATCAAACAAAACAACATCCTTGATTCATGGAACTGGTGATCCAGTGGGGAGAGACAGCTGATAATGGCATGCTACCTAGTTAAAGAGTGGAAGCGCTGGGTCATAGCCGACTCTGTGTTTAAAATCCTCCACACTGTGTTTCCCATTTTACATCCCTACCAGCAAGGGTTGTCTCCCCTTGACAACATTTGTAACTTTCCACTTTTTAAAAAGTTATTTTAAATGGTCGGCATCTGTGCCTGGGAGGTCAAGGCTGCAGTGAGCCGAGATCACGCCACTGCACTCTAGCCTGGGTGACAGAGTTCCCAAAAAATAAAAATAAAATTATAGGTATCATAAAGAGCATGAAGTGATATTTCGTTGTGGTTTTGACTTACATTTCCTTCCCCCTGCTGCCTTATGGTGGTATAATTGGATATCAAAAACTGTACCTAGTTGATTTCTACAGTTTGAGTTTGACACATGTATACATTCATGTTATTACCACGAGCGAGGTAATAAGCACACTCTTCACCTCCAAAAGTTTCCTTGTGTTTCTTTGTCCTTTTGCGTCTGTGTGGTAAGAACACTTAACGTGAGTCTACCCTCTTAACAGTTTTTTTTTTTTTTTTTTGAGATGGAGTCTCACTCTGTTGCCCAGGCTGGAGTGTAATCTCAGCTCACTGTAACCTCCTCCTCCCGGGTTCAATGATTCTCCCTGCCTCAGCCTCCCTAGTAGCTGGGATTACAGGTGCCTGCAACCACACCAAGCTAATCTGTTGTATTTTTAGTAGAGATGGGGTTTTGTCATGTTGGCCAGGAGGGTCTCAAACTCCTGACCTCAGGCAGTTCACCTGCCTTGGCCTTCCAAAGAGCTGAGATTACAGGTGTGAGCCACCACACCTGGCCTCAACACAATTTTAAGTGCATGGCACCTTATTAACTGTAGGCTCAGTGCTACAAAGCAGGTCTCTGGAGCTAACGCATCTTGTGTATCAGTGACTGAAACCCATCGAACCACAACTCCCCACCTCCCCCCTCACACCCCCTGCTAACCCCCCACCGTTTAGAGGCCTTATATAAAAGAAGTGTTACAGGGTTTGTCCTTCTGCAACTGACTTACTTCACTTAGCATAATGTCTTTGCAGTCTATCCATGCTGTTGCAAATGGTAAAATTCCCTTCCTTTTTTCAGGCTGAGTAATATTCCATTCCATGTATATACCCATTTCCTTTGCATCTCCCTAATGGCTAAGGATGCTGAATGTCTTTTCATGTGCTTTTTGGTCATTTGTTGTGCCATGGCTGCTGGTGCAGTGTTCACTCTAAAATAGTTATTATGTGAATCTCACCCCAAGTTTTAAAATGTTAGAAAAAGGTAAAAGCTGTGGCACGTTTAAATGAGAAATGCTTTGGGGGAAAAAAACACAGTGCTGAGGAGACTGAAGAAGTAAAGTAAGGAGGAAGGGGACATTTGCAGAGTTGTAAAAGGTGGTCAGGGTGGCCTGACCAGAGACCTGGAGGGTGGGGGGAGTTAGGCACATGGGTACCTGGGAGAAGTAGAGGGGTAGAGGTGCAAAGGCCTTGGGGCTGTGAGCGCCTGGCTGTGTAGGAGCAGCAGGGAGGCTGGTGTGGTGGAGGTGGAGTGGGTGAGGGGAAAACACAGCCACAGAGGAGGCCAGGGGAGCCAGGCTAGGTGGAATCCGGCAGGCCCAGGAAGGACTTTGGCTTTTTTATATAATTGAAACAGAAAAGCACTGGGGGGTTTCAGATGGAAGAACGATGCCAGCTGACTTCCATTTTAAAAATTGTAAAAGGATCGCTCTAGCTGCTGGGTTGGTGGAGGGGCGAGGGTGTTACAGTAACACAGAGGAGAGGTGGGGGGTCACGTGCGCCCCCACCTCTGGTCAATGTACATTTGGGATGACTTGACTGTTGGCTTGAAATGGCCAACCTGGCTCAAGGTTTAAATAAGCACCACTGAAAACATAACAACTGCACTGAAATAAAGCCCCTGCTGCAATCGGGCATATCTGTTTATCCTTTCAAAGGATATGAGCATTAAAAATGAAAGCTCCCAGGGTAGTCTCCATTAGGACTCACCATTTTCATACTTGATTCCCTACGAAGTCTGACTGCCATTCCTTTGAACAGCTTAATTAATAACTGTAGAAGAATCCCAAACCTTTTGCTATTAACCTTTGATCTGGAAATTCAACCCCATTGACTTCAGGCAACACTTTGATCTTCGCTTCCATTTTGCATTTGAACCAATTTAGCCCTCTCATCTCAGGTTCATGACTGGACTTCCAGCTGGAGATGCCACCAGATGTTTTGTTGAGCAAGAGGCTTGGCAGGGCATAGGAACATGTTTCGTGTGTCTGGTAATTCGTTTATTTGTGGAAGAAAGATGTAGACTGGTTTAAGGGGCGATGGAAATACGAAATTGACGGGGTGGATCCTTGTGTGTCACTTGCACTTAAGATTTTTAAATGGTTTTTAACAGCCCTCTTAGATTTAGAATCAAACTCAGGACAACAGTGTTTTGGCAGATACATTTTATGCAGCGTGAGTGGGCTTTCAGCTCCTAGTTGAGTCCTCAGTTAGAAAGATGAGATCAGTAAAGTCGAAAGCTGTCTACGGCCAGCCATCCATCATACCAAGCTACGTTGTCAGAGATTTCTGCTTAGATTTTATTAAATGCACAGTGAGTTACTCTCAGCTCAGTGATTTTCCTCTGCCTTTCAAATTCCTTTCACTCTTGCAAATGCCCAGCGGATTCTGACAAGCTGTCAGAAACAGACCACTCTTACAGAATTGAGAAGGCACTTGGTTGTTACTGGCATCCATTTTTCATTTATTCCTGCCAAACAGAACTCCAGCTGAAGTTGTTTTTTTAGGTATCCACCCCTTCTCCAGGGACCCCAACCCTTGTAGCCAAGGCTGAGCTCCTTTGGTCTTAGAACCCCAGCCCTTGTGAGGGGTTGGTCCTGAACAGGGGATGGGATCCAACTGTGGCCAGTGAGAGGTGAGGAGAGGCTCATAGGTGGCTACTAGAAAAGTTTTTTCTTTCTTCTGTGTGACCTTCTGGAAGTATGTCTCCCCTTCCTTCCCTTGGTTGCTGTCGAGCAAAGATGACTGATCCTGCTGAACCCATGTGATTCAAGCCTGACAGCAAATTTGATATACAGAAAAGAGTAGAAGCCTGGTACTTGCCGGGTAGGGTCCCTAGATCAAGTCATTCCTGAAGGCTGATCCATGCCAGGACTTCCAGTTAGGTAAACTCATAATTTTCCATTTCAATTAAGCTGGCTTAAATTGATTTTTCTATTTCTAGCAGATAAAACTCCACTCTATTAGGAATTTTATGGAACTATTGTTCCTTGTGAATAAAGTATTCTAAGTTTCATAGAGGGTGGCTTTGAAGTAAGTTAATAAAATCCAATTTTAGATTACACACAAATGTTTCATTTGCTGGGTATGAGAAAAGAATGTACTAAAAGAGTAATGGATATATATTTTAAAACTTAACAAACTTTGCAAATTGATGATATATCTCCCCTCCCTATGTGTCTGATTTTATGCTCTATTTCCCAGATCAAAGGTACCGTCACTTTTGCAGAGTTTGATAGTTTCCCTGTCATCTTTTTCTGCACTTTTCTATATTTTAACATTTTCGACACTGAACATGTTGGTGAGTAACCATCAAAATAAATCATTAATAAAAGATAAATTCAGATAAATTGAAGACTCTCTCAAACTCTGGAGAATGAAAGATCTCATTCTAAGATCTGTTTAACAGATATGTGCAGCAAAAGAGTTGTGTGAGTTAAAACTAAAGCAGGGTCAAGCCTTACTAGGATCGCTGCCTCTGTGTTCAGAAACTCCCTTTTATTATGTTTAGGGAATATTCATCCCATAGCTTAAAAATGGGGTTTGAGATGCATTGAAAGCTACCACAAATGACTACATATGTTTAATGGTCAGTTGGGAGTGAAACATATCTGTGTTCTGTGTGTGATTCACTAGAAAAATCACGCCTGATTGTGCAAGAAGGACCCACCCCAGGACTATGAGTCAAGGAGGAAAAGGCTTACAAACTCCTGCAATTAAGAGGGAGTTTGTAATCCTAGCTTGCTAAAAAGGCTGAGGCGGGAGAATTGCTTGAGCCTGGAAGACGGAGGTTGCAGTGAGTCGAGATTGTGCCACTGCACTCCAGCCTGGCCGACAGAGCGAGACTCTGTCTCAAAAAAAAAGAAGGTGGTAACTGGGTTTGGGGTACCTTGCTCTTATTGGTCAGGTTCCCAAATAACTATCTGATACTCTGCTTTTAACCAGATTGACCTGGGGCCAGCTTCCCTAAATATGTTCTCTTAATTCCTGGCTTGAGACATCAGGAAAATGAGTGAAGACATAAAATGTGCTGGGTTTTGGGAAAATAAGTGTCTCTGTGTATTTGTTTGCTGGTGCTGCCATGACAGATACCACAGACCACGTGGCTGAAGCCACAGATGCTCGTTCTCCCCCCAGACCGTGTGGCTGAAGCCACAGATGCTCGTTCTCCCCCAGACCACATGGCTGAAGCCACAGATGCTTTTCTCCCCCCAGACCGTGTGGCTGAAGCCACAGATGCTCGTTCTCCTCCCAGACCGCGTGGCTGAAGCCACAGATGCTCGTTCTCCCCCAGACCGGTGGCTGAAGCCACAAACGCTCGTTCTCCCCCCCAGACCGCGTGGCTGAAGCCACAGACGCTCGTTCTCCCCCAGACCGCGTGGCTCAAGCCACAGACGCTCGTTCTCCCCCCAGACCGCGTGGCTGAAGCCACAGACGCTCGTTCTCCCCCAGACCGCGTGGCTGAAGCCACAGATGCTCGTTCTCCCCCCAGACCACGTTGCTGAAGCCACAGATGCTCGTTCTCCCCCCAGACCGCGTGACTGAAGCCACAGGCGCTTGTTCTCCCCCCAGATCTGGAGGCTGCACGTCTGAGATCAAGGTGTTGGCAGGGTTGACTTCTTCTAAGGGCTGTGAGGGAGCCCCTGTTCTGGCCTCTCTCCTGTCTTCTGGTGGTTTGCTGGCCATCTTTGGGGTTCCTTGGCATGTAGAAGCATCCCCCCTGACCTCTGCCTTTATCTTTCCGTGGCATTCTCTTTGTATCTGTGTCTGTGTGCTTCAGTTTCCCCCCTTTGGTAAGGACTGCAGTCGCATTAAATCAGGGGGCTCACCCAGCTGCAGCATGGCCGCCTCCTAACTTACTACATCTGCAATGGCTCTACTTCCAAAGAACATCACATTCTGAGGTTCTGGGGGTTAGAGCTTCAACAGATGAATTCTGATGTGAGGGCACAATTCAACCCTTACTAATTACAAGAAAATTTCAATATGGGCTCTTGGGCATAGGGAGGGAGGGAAGCTGTGATGAAGTATTTTGGGTAGAGTCTAGCAGGTTGATCTGTGCTTGTTGAACATACTTGAAAGTAGGGTCCCATTTAATTGTGACACATGCAATAGATGAGCTGCCCTCCTGACTCATGAATGTGGGCCATGGATGGGCACAGCTTGGCCACGGGAGGAGTCAGTGTTGCTGTGTTGTGGGGGAAGCGTCACCCATGAAGTTTACCATCGATTTGACTGGGGATCTCAAAGCAGGTGGTGGTGGGGGGGAGCACATCCTGCTTCCCAGAGAACATCGGCAATATCTGGAGATGTTGTGGCTGGTTATTACTGGTGGGGGGCGTGTCTGGTGGCATCCAGTGGTTGGAGGCCAGGGGTATGGATAAATGTCCTGCCCTACACAGGACAGCCCCACACCAAGGAATCTTCCAGACCAAGGTGGCCATCGTGCTGAGGTTGAGAAACCCTGGAACAGAGCCCCCCGACTCTGCCCTCCTCCAAAATTAAATCTGCAGTGAAATGAAAAGGAAGATGAAGTTAAGGAGATTTAATAAGAATGATAGCCTGGAATTTGAACTTAGGAAGTCTTTTACCACATTAACTGAACATCGTGGAGGAAATAGAAATTCTGCCTGCAATAATACTTTGCCTTTGGGACAGATTTTTAGCTCTGTCTAGGAGAGTTGTAATTCCCAGATCTTGGAGTAAACAAACCCCGGACTTTGGCCGTGTATTGTAATTGAGTTGCAGGTCTGCCGCTGACCGGCTGTCTGCCCTTGAGTGGATTACCCCACTGACCTCGTTCTCAGTTTCCCTCTCTGTACACTGTGGGCAGAGTGAGTAACAGGAGCACATGCCTAACGGGTGCAGAGCACGTCCTCGGTGCTCTATGCAGATTACCTGTAAACAACCCTTGGAGGCAGGTGTTACTTTTCATTTTACAAGAAACTCTGGAGGCCTTGAGCAGTCAAGTAGCTTTCTGAAGGTCATCTGGTTAAGGTGTTGGATCTGGGATTTAAATACCTGCTGGCTCCAAGGCTGACACAGTCACGGTGTGGCTTCCAAGCCAGCACCCTTAGGCACTACAGCATGTGGTCTCACACAGCTGCAGAGAATTAAAGAATTCATGTGAATTAGCTACTTCGGTGAGTGCCCTACACACAGTCCCAGTCCACCCTTAACAAATAGGAATCGTGTTTGTTAAGAGAGCACCAGGGTCACAGTCACCAAGGTGTGGACTCAACCTAAGTGTCCCTCAGCGGATACATGGATAAAGAAAATGTGTACATGCACAGCAGAGTACTATTCAGCCGCAAAAAGAAGGAAATCCTGTCATCTGTCCTTACACGGATGAACTGGGAGACACTACGCTAAGTGAAAGACAAATACCACATGATCTCACTCGCAGGCAAAATCTAAGACAGTCGAACTCACAGAGGCAGAGGGGAGAATGGTGGTTACCAGGGCTTGGGGGCAGGGGATGGGGTAGAGGTTGGGGAGTTGTTGGTGGAAGGATACAAAATATCTGTTAGGCAGAATAGATTCTAAGAGAACTGTCTGTGCAACATGGTGACTACAGGTAGTAGCAATGTTTTGTGTATTTAAAAATCACCAGGAGATTAGAATTTCAAATCTTCTCGCCACAAAGAAATAAGGCCATTGATATGTTAATTAACAGGATTTAATTATTCCATAATACAAACATGTATCAGAACATCACATTGTACCCATAAATACATGCACTTATTGTCTATTAAAAATAAAATATAAGAAAACATGGTATTGGCATAAGAGAAGATCATCAGAGGTTGAGATTATGAAAATACAGACTAATAACAAGAGGGAGAATGTGAGTTTCTAACCTACTTGACAATTTCAATTTCATGATCAAGTCAGTACATTACTTGGGAAGTATATAGTGTTAACAGCAAGTGTAATTTAACAACATTTTAGCGGGGGAAATGTATTCCCTTGGAAGAAGATGAGAAATACAGGATTGCAAGCTCCTCCCTGGACCTGGCGGGTCAGCGTAGTCCTTTTCACTGGGGGATTCGGATGCCCGTGCAGGTCTGGGATGCGCTGCTCAGACCAGCCCTTGTGAAGGGGACCACCTGCCCTCTGACTGCGTACCCAACCCCGTGTGTGAGGCCACAGGCTGGCTGCATTCCCCCCTCTCATTCCCTCGTCTCTGGGGCTCTCCCTGCTGACCTAACAGCGTGCTTCATTCTTATGTGGGTCCCCGGAGTTGGCCTGAGCTGCGTGGCTGCTGACGTGCCCTTAGCCTGCCTGGAGTGGGAGTAGCTAGCAGCTGATTTCTGTCACCATCACTGTGAGGAAGAAGATTTGCTCTTTCCGTCTCAGGAAGTGCAAAGCCCAGCCCCACCCCGGCAGCTGTGTTTGTTTGCAGAGAGAGGTGTGTCTGTTGGTGATCACAAAATATTATGATCCCGTATGTCCAAACTGGAAATGTTTATCTTCAGATTTATCCGCAGTGCTAATGGTTACGGTGTTATTAGTAAGCTCTTCTCCATGTCACAGTGAGGGGGAGAACTTAAGTCGATGCTGTCAGCTAAAAAGCCGTCAAGAATGGCCCCAGGAAGAATTGGCCAGCCATTGCGTTTTGCTATCGTCCTTTCATTCCTGGGCGAATAGAATCAGATCCTCATTGCCATAACCACAGTAATCATTACAGCTCATCACCACTGAGCATTTATTCTATGCCAGACGCGAGTCTCAACACTATCTGAAGCACATATTTCCTCCTATTTGCTTATTTATTTCCTTCTGCAACACAATGGGTGGACACTTACCACCTGCACTTTTCAGGTGAGGAAACTGAGTCAAGCCAGGAGTGAGTAACTTGCCGAAGCCACAGCTCTGCAGTGGCAGGGGCAGGAATTAGAGTGAGGTGGTCTATGGCGGTGTCTCTAGGTGAAGGCAGGGCACTGAACAAGGTGACACTGTTGTCTACAGATAAGGAAAAAAGAGGATTTTAAAATGTTTTTAAAAATCGGTCTCCCCAGGTAGCTGAATTTCTCATCTATTGCTGCGACCTATTTGTCACCGATTGCTGTGTAATAAATCACAACACACATTTGCTGTCTCGTGGTTTCTCTGGGTCGAGAGTTCAGGCACAGCTCAGCCAGGCCTCCTGCTCCGAGTCTGTGGTGAGTCTGCCAAGGCGTTCCCTCGGGCCTCGGGCTCCGGAAGGGGCCTCCGCTTCTGAGCCCACCTGGGGGTGCTCTACCTCCCAGCTCACCCCACTGGGGTGGGACCCGCCTCCAAGGTCACTCACGTCACTGAGGGGTAGACCTTACCGCGTTTTCAGACAGGTTGATGGACATGGATGAGTTTCTTGGGCTGCTGGAGCAACCGGCGGCTTAGACAGGCGCGTTGTCTGACAGTTGGGGGTTGAAGCCTGAGCTCCAGGGCCAGCAGGGCTGGTTCTCCTGAGGCTGTGGGGAGGCTCCACTGCAGGCCTCTCCCACTTCTGCACTTGCCGGCACCCTTCGTGCTCCTGGGCCTGTGGGCGCTCCACCCCTCTCTGCCCCACCTTCGCCTCGCGTTTCCTGCGTGCATATCTGTGTCCAGGTTCCCCATTTGAGAAGGACACAGGCGTACGGGACTAGGGCCTGCTCTACTCCAGTGTGACCTCATCTTAACTCATCACACCTGCTAAGACCCTATTTCCAAAGAAGGTCCCATTCTGAGACACTGGGAGTTAGGACTTCACGTATGAACTTGGAGGCGTGGGCATAATTTAATCCATAACAGGATATGACCAACTTGCTTACACCAGGAAGCTGAGACGCAAGGTGAGGGAAGACGTTTCTGTACTTGTGCCCTAGGAGTGCATAGTGCTGGCTCCCGTTTGCTGGCCTGGCGCTCTAGCCTTCTCCACATCTCATCCTGACCCCCTTCCTGCTCTTCTCCACACTGGTCCTGGGGGCTGCCCTGCACACTCGGGCTCTCGCTGTCTGCCTTCCGTTGGGCTTGGCCAAGAGGATGGCACCATCTTGAGATGGGAAGGTAGCAGGGGAGAAAGTGGGGGAGTCTCCCCCTTTTCCTTTCCTTCCTGGTGGGCTGTTTCCAGCAGCTGCACCTCCCTACAAGGCTCCAGCTCCCCTGGCCTGGGTCCCTGCAAGCAGGGTTCACCGGCTTCTCACAGTTGCTTGGTTGTCTATCCTGAGTGCCTGAGTGTCCCTGGCTGGACTTTAATTCTGCTCACGCCCCTGTACAATGTTCCTTCTCTAACTTTTCAGAATCCCAGCTGGAGGTGCCATCTGTTTCCAGACAGCACCCTGATTGGTACCACTTCCCGAGTTCCAACCATTTGTCTTAGACAAATGGTAAGATAAAAATTGTGCAAACAGTGAGAATGAATCACCGGTCTCCAGGGCTTCATAGAAACCACCTTGATCCGCTGGATATGAATTTATGCTGTGCAGGCCACATGAGGGGGACTGTCTGGGTCGCAGCGCTTCTTATCCCTCAGCCGGCTCGTGAAGATCTGGGCAGACAGAGTGCAGGTTGCCAGGGCAGGCCTGCTGTGAATTGATTTAAAAAAAACAAGAACTCTGCCTTGAAAACATAGGCTCGCTCGTAACCAGGAAGCCAAGTCCAGCAGGCCTTGACTCCCCGGTCAGAATCTAGCACGGTGCTGCTAATCCTGTTCATTTTCTGCCCTCCTCCCTGAAGTATGAGGGGGCAGAGGCTCACCTGCCATGCCATGTGGTTGCCATGACAACCCTGATGTTCCTACTGGGTGTTGCCTCCTCTCCGTGCCTGGCGACGGGCCTGGCTCATTGACATGTATTTCCGAGAGCCGGCCTGCATGGCTGCCTTTCACGATTATTGCTCAGAATGGAACCAGATGATGATTAAGTTTTGCCGGGCATGGGGCATTATTTTCAAGGTCTCGGACAATCCCCTTCCTCTGGTGTATGGGACTGGCTTTTGCACCAGCAGCTTCATGTTTTAGCTGCTTTATCTAGAAATCCTTCCAAGGTCAAAGCCACAAGAACATAAAAATGCATGCTATAAATCAGAGGTGAGGCAGTTGTTGAAAAGCTTTCCTGTGCCCCGGATAGATCTCTTATTAGATGTTAAGACATTCAAATGGTTTTCTGGGAAACAAATATATCTATACTTTTGTCCATTACCACTTCACTGAGTTTTCTGTAATAGAATCATATTTCTGCCCTCAAATGAGCCATGATGTGTGCTCAGGCTTGCATTTATGGTCCTTGAGTTCATGAAGTGGAATAAACTGCAGAGGCTAAAGTATAAATACTAAGGTCATCTGTGTCCAGGATGGTGAGGGGTGTGTCACGTGAAACTCACATTGCCTCTTGTTTTGACTAACTGCTGCCATAGCCAGGAGCTAACATGGGCTTTTGGAAAAGGTTTTCTTTTTCCTGCAAGAGCTTTCTGTTGAATCTGATTGTTCAACAGAAGCTGTTTTCCTGACTCATCTCAACAGAGGCAGAAGTTCACCAAAGGGAGCTGATGTAGGAGAGTAGTCCAGCCCCCAAGCCCTGGAGTCAGAGCGCAGGGTTTAGGTCTTTCCTGTGTGACCTCAGCAAGTCTTTTCACTTGCCGTGGCTCTGTTTTCTCTAAGATGGGGCTAATGATGGCACCTGCTTCATAGAGATATTTTGAGCTGTGAATAAATTCGTGTTTATAAAATGTTTAGAATAGCATGTAAGTGAATTCGAATCTTTGCTAAATATTTAGGAATACTATTCAACAGTGCCTTCACTGACAACTTCTCTTGTCTCTGTTTTCTGTCCATAAAGTGGAAATAGTGATGCCACCTACTTCATAGTTATTTTGAACTTTGAACAGATAGATTATTATTTATAAAATGTGTAGAATGGTACACAAATGAATTCAAATCTCTGTTAGATATTTAGGATTGCTGTTCAGCAGTTCATTCACTCACAACTTACCTTGTCTCTGTTTTCTTTCTTGAAAATGGGATAATGATGGCACCCACTTCATGGTTATTTTGAACTTTGAACGAATTAATGTTTATAAAATGTGTAGAACAGCACATGAGTGAATTCAAGTATTTGTTGAATAAATATTTAGGATTGCTGTTCGACAGTGCCTTCACTCACAGCTTCTGTTATTATTAGTCTGTGTTCTTAAGCCTAAGGAACTGTCATTGAATTTGAGGGTGATGTTAGTAGGTTCACTTCATGAGGGGTGTATATTGTATCCGTTTCATAACCACAAACCTAAGGTTTCACACTTAGTTCATATGCACTCTCTACCTGTCTGTGTTGGGTCTTGGGAGAGTCACTAAGATACTTGAATGATGGGGCAGGATGGTAATCACTCCCTGGGCACTTTCTATAAGCTGGGTGCATTAGCAAACATTTAATCCGAATTATGTATTTAGACCCCAGAAAAGCCCCCTGAGGTGCATAAGAATTGAGGAAACTGGAGCTCCAAGAAGCTGAGAGTGGCCTAAGACCTCACGGTTAGTGATGGTGGAACAGAAAATTGAAGTCAGGATTCCTGTGTCTGCTCCCAGAGTCTCTAGTTTTTGCTATTGCATATGATGTGCGCTCTCTCTCTCTCTCTCTTTCTTTCTTTCTCTCTCTCTCCCCCTCCGTCTATAGTTAAAGTACTGCTTCCTGAGTTCAGTGAGCTTACAGACAGTCACCTGTCATACTCCAAACTCGGAACACAGTTGGCTCACAATAAATGTTTGCTGGACTAGGAATACATATATTTTTTTTCATTATTGGAATTTTTACTGTGATCCCATAAATCTAGAGTCCTTAATTCCAATATCTTCTTGATATTCTTTGAGCCCAGCACCAACAAAGTGAATTTAACTCCATCTTTATGTGGAGTTTGAGGAGAGAGAAATTTTAGTTCAAGTCCCAGAACTGCCACTATGGTAGCTCTATGTCTTTGGTAAAGTTATTTAATTAATTTATTATTATTTTTTTGAGACAGGGTTTCCCTCAGTTGCCCAGGCTGTAGTGCAGTGGTGCAATCATGACTCACTGTAGCCTTGACCTCCCAGGCTGAGGTGATCCTCCCAGCTCAGCCTCCCAAGTAGCTGGGACTATAAGCATGCACCACCACACTCAGCTAATTTGTGTATTTTTAGTGGAGATGGGTTTTTGCCATGTTGCCCAGGCTGGTCTTGAACTCCTGGGCTCAAGAAATTTGCCTGCCTTGACCTCCTAATTGTCAAATTATCTAATACCTAGCATTCAAATTCTATATATTAAGATTGGGATAATAATAATTATGCTCACCTTATAGAGTTATTGTAAATGTTAAAGAGAAAATTTAGGGAAAGTGTTTAACATAGCAGCTGGCAGAAAGAGGCACGTGATAGGTGTTAATTATCATGATAGTAGTATACGTTATTGTGTCCAGTGCTTTCTTGGTATGGGGCTGGCCAATCACATGCTGCCCTTCACTTTTCTCCATGTTTTCCCTGAAACAGAGGTGATCTGTCTCGTTTTCTCTGAGATAACTATTGTTGCGAAATGGAATGACCCTGGATATCTCTTAATCAGCACCTTGGACAGTGCACAAGGCTCAGTCACCCTGGGATGTACACGATCTCATTTTTCCAATCAGTTTCAGTATCAGAGCAGACAAAAGACTAACATCATCCTTTATATCATGCATTTGTCTCCTAGTTTTTATAGGAAACTGGCAGAGCCAACAAGCGGATTTGTTATGAAAACATGACCTTGCTGCATGAATTTCTAATGTCAGGACTCATGATGCTCATTTCCTGATCTACTCACCAGCAGTTTTTAAGATGCCATGTTTTAATGGAGTACTATTTAGGGAAATAATACTCTCATCATCATTTTAGCCATTATCTTGTCATTATTATTTCCTGTTATGTTTTGGACAAATCTTGTCTTAACTGGTTGCAGTTGTATAATTGTTTTGGAAAAGATACTAATGCACTAATTTTCTTTTATAAATTTATCTACTTTTCAAGTGACTTTTGGAAAGGAGACATAATTTTTCTTAAAGGTAGCTTTGTGTATGTGGTTACCACATGAAAAATATTTGCCTTCTGTTGACTGAGCCTGTAGTTAGTGCCCACTGCCCCTTACCCTGGCCAACCAAATTATTCCAGATAATGTGAATTTCATGCATTTGGCACTAAAATACATGAAGCAGGTGATATGCTTTCATTTATTAGAAACTCTTACTGATTTTATGTCTGTCGTGCCTTAGCATGTTACCAGCAAATGCATCTTATAGATGTGAAAGCAATTGTGAGCCCGAGCAACCCGTTATCCAGTTTAATCCAGTGCTGTGGAAGTAACTCTGACATTGGTTTGACAATTCACGTAGTTAATGTGGGATCTGAAATCACTGGGTGCAGTTTTGTGAGTTTAAACCTCTTTTAAGCTCATAGTTCATGATTTACCACTAACTTGATGTGAAACTGAGAGGCCATGTGGTGATTTGGGGATTTAATGTAGGAATCCACTTCTGTGGGATGACCAGAAAAGAATTACCTGTAAGTGGAGCTCTGCCCTGATGCTTGATCTGCGTCTTTGCAGCATAGGAGAGGCCCTGTGCAGCACTACAGATGGAGTCCCTTCTCTGTTTCCTCAGGTTCTTGTCTTGGTTGCTCTATTTGTGCATACTCTGTTTTGTCAAGAGTGCACACTTATAAATTGGACACAGGGAACTAATTACTAGGCATGACATCACCCCTCTAATTCACTATCGGACTAGCAGCCCTCAGCAAAGCAATAAGATAAGAAAAAAAAATTACGAAATGTAAGAACAGGTAAAGAAGAAGAAAATTTCATGATCTGCATTCTATATTTTAAAAAACAGTGAACTAAGGCACATTAATTATTTGTTAGATTAACATTTCTTTTTCATGCAACATCTGAGTGCCTATGGCCATGTACCCATGAACTCAGGACAAATTAAGTGAGAAATATCTCATGAATCAAATCATGGGAAACATTCTGTGGGCTTCTGGGGTGATAGCACAATTGTATACATTGTCTTCTTGCCATTCAAGCCCCTCTGATGCCAGCTTTCCACCTTTCTCTACCAGCATGACTGGCCAGGCTATCTGATGGAGATTCAGAGATTCTGTTTTCCAGGTGTGGCTTGGACTGCCACACCTGGGGCTCTTGCTGGAGTCACTCTTCTTTTTGTAATTCCTGCTTCACTCGATTAACCCTTTTGAGAGTTAGATCAAGTCGCATCTTTATTCACCTGTGTCCAATCGATAATAAACGATGACCTGCTGCTTATTGTGTATCGGGTAACGTGGGATCAGCCGTGAACAGCACACAGACACCAGCTCCTGGGGGTGGCGCCACACATCCTGCCACCATGATTTAGACTCAGAGGTACTTCCTTTCCAGTTCATGTGCTGCTCCCACTCTTCATCTGAGTCGCTTTGTGATTACTTATGTGCGGCTTCACAAAGCCACGTATGTTCCACAAATGTCATCTTAAAACTTCCTATTTATGTCTCTGCTTTCCCAGGGAGACCATAAGCTCCCCTGAGGACAGAGGCTACCTTTTATGTCTTTTAGAATCTCCTGGAGAACTCACATAACCTCAAGTGCAATAAGAAAACCAAATGTATTTGTTAAATCATGCATCAACTGGCAGAGGGCAACCCACATCATGTCTAAGGACATGGCATTTTAGAGTTTAATTTTTAACCTTTTTTATTTTGAAGTACATTTAGACTTGCATAGACATTGCAAAAATAGGACGTAGCTTTTTCATGAGTGTACTCTTTACCCAGCTGACCCCAGTGGAGACTTCATTCATCACTGTGGTACTGTGACCGCAGCCTGGACACCAGCATTCACCCAATGTAAATAACTAAAGTACAGGCATCATTCAGAATTATTTTCATTTGACTTTGAAGATTTTAGCCAACTTTCATCTTTGCTATGTGATCATTTTTACCATTCAAATAAAAATGTTCCTGGCCTGTTTTTATTTTTGCAGAAGAAAGCTTTCTGAACATCATCGCTTTTCTCTCTGTGCATCTTTTAAATTGAAATCTCTTGGGTGGAGTGAGTTGTAGGTCCCCTTCGGTCTGAGGCAGAGAAATGGAACCTTCATGAGCAATGTTCAAAAGCTGGGATTGATGCAGCCAGACATCGCTTCTCCCGGGACAAACATACTCACTCATGGCCTTTCTCCTTCCATAGTTCTGATATACATGATAACTATCCTTTGTTTTAAGAAGTGCTTGAATTACAGCAACAGTATATACTTAATGAGATACCATCTCACACTCGTCAGAAGGGCTATTACTAAAAAGCCAAAAAGTAACAGATGCTGACGAGGTTGTGGAGAAAATGGAACACTTGGACACTGTCAGTGGGAGTGTAGATTAGTTCAACATTGTGGAAAGCAGTGTGACTCCTCAAAGAGTTAAAAGCAGAAATACCATTGTCCCAGCAATCCCATTACTGGATATATACCCAGAGAAATGTAACTCATTCCACCGTAAAGACACATGCACACGAATGTTCATTGCAGCACTAGTCACAACAGCAAACACGTGGAATCAACCCAGGTGCCCGTCAGTGACAGATTGGATAAAGAAAATGTGGTACATAGCACCATGGCATACTATGCAGCCATAAAAGAGAGTGAGAGTATGTCTTTTGTGGGAACATGGAAGGAGCTGGGGGCCATTATCCTCAGCAAACTAACCCAGGAGCAGAAAAGCAAACACCGCATGTTCTCACTTGTAGGTGGCGGCTAAGTGATGAGAACACATGAATGCAAAGGGAAACAACACTGGGGTCTACTTGAGGTTGGAGGGTGCGGCGGGGGAGGGGTGTGCAGAAAAGACAATGATTTGGTACTGGGCTTAATTTCTGGACGATGAAATAATCTGTACAACAAGCCCCACATAGTATGATTTCACTTGTGTAACAGACCTTCAGTTGTACCCCAAACCTAAAATACAAGTTAAGAAGAAACACTGTACAAGTTTCCTGCTCGATGCCACGCTTTTGAAAAAGAATGGATAGAATGTGCACATGGAATCGGTGCTACCCGGGCAGAGAAAGAGTGCAAGATAGAATATGATGATTTCATAGAGTGTATACTTCGGAAAAAAACGATGAAACGTATGGATACCATCTGGAGGCAACGGGTAAAACTGA
This sequence comes from Ateles fusciceps, assembly GCA_036589455.1. Classification (NCBI taxonomy): domain Eukaryota; kingdom Metazoa; phylum Chordata; class Mammalia; order Primates; family Atelidae; genus Ateles; species Ateles fusciceps. The sequence continues at coordinate 3,388,686 of JAZHEH010002791.1, read as the reverse complement.
TGAAGGAAGGGAAGTACACCCCTCCACCTCACCACCTGGGCAAGGGGGAGCCTCGGCCCTGAGCAGACACAGCTACTGATATCTGTAGGCCAATTTTCATGTTCTCTGTTCTCCACTGGAAAGGTTGTTTATGGAAAACCTCCTTGTCAAAGTGTGTAAAAATAAAGTATTGCTCCATCCTAAAAAAAAAAAAAGAAGAAGAAACACTGTGTTGTTTTATCTCTTGACAGTTGCCAAAGATCAACAAGTCATTTTCACCTTCATTTAAAAACTGTGATCATTTCCCCCAGGATGAGCATCAGTTGCCAGCTGAGTCCGCGTAGTGGGGGATGTTGGATTTGGATTGGAGGATGCGCTCTGCTGGTTCAGTGCTTCAGAAAATGATGAAATATCCACCAGCCTAGAGTTACCTGTTTGAATTAGCCGGTCCTCCCCAAATGAAATCACATTGAATAAAATCCTGTTTCTGCATTTCTTACAAGTTTCCTAGGATTAATTAAGGGTAAAATAAAATTATTAGCACAGATGTAGAAGTTTTCTCAGAGATACTTTTGTAGAATTATTGGCACCGAGTCAGTTTTGCAAAAATCCTTTGAAAAATATCTTCCCCCAGGGCTGCTAATCAAGAGTGGTTATCTCAAGAAGGGTCTTACCTGATTAAAACAAAGTCCAAAAGGTAGGCCGGGCGTGGTGCCTCACACCTGTAATTTCAGCACTTTGGGAGGCCGCGGCAGGCGGATCATAAGGTCAGGAGTTTGAGACCAGCCTGGTCAACATGGTGAAATCCTGTCTCTACTAAAAATATAAAAATTAGCCAGGTGTCCGGTGGTGGGAGCCTGTAGTTCCATCTACTTGGGAGGCTGAGGCAGGAGAATCGCTTGAACCTAGGAGGCGGAGGTCGCAGTGAGCCAAGATTGCGCCACTGCACTCCAGCCTGGGTGACACAGTGAGACTCTGTCTTAAAAAGAAGTGCAAGTGGTAACAAGGCTGGGAGCAGCATCTCTCCCAGGAAAGATCAGAGATGGAATTTTTTTTAATTTACTTTTTTTTTTTTTTTTGAGATGGAGCCTTGCCCTTGCTCTGTCGCCAGGCTGGAGTGCAGTGGCACAATCTCGGCTCATTGCAACCTCTGCCTCCCGGGTTCAAGCAATTCTCCTGCCTCAGCCTCCCAAGTAGCTGGGACTACAGGCATGTGCCACCATGCTCAGCTATTTTTTTTTTTTTTGTATTTTTTGTAGAGACGGAGTTTCATCATGTTGGCCAGGGGGTCTCAATCTCTTGACCTCGTGGTTCTTCCACCCTGGCTTTTCAAAATGCTGGGATTACAGATGTGAGCCACTACGCCCGGCTCAGAGATGGAATTTTAAGGGCAGTTTTGTGGACATGATAGATCACGTGAAAACATTTTTAGTCTAATAAGCGGGGGAGATGAAAATTTTAGCTTTAGCTATGAAAATGCAGTGAAAGTAATGGAAATAAAACATGAAACTCTTAAACTACTCATTGCATTTTACCTACAAAGACTGAACTTGGAGACCATTCCAGAAAATGGTGGCAAAAGTGGAAGATGAGGAATTAGAGCGATATGGTGCTTCAGTACTCTGTGCCTCAGTTTACTTTGCCTCTGTTTATTTCAGGCCTCAGAGTCATGCCTCTCACTCTTGTCCAAATTCCCAGCTTCGTGGCCCAAGTGGAATAAGCCGTGGATTTCTTGTCTTCTGTGACTTCTGTCCATGCTTTGGATGAGAGTAGATTTTGGTCTTTGCTGGTCTCTGAATTATGTTCAGTCACTGGAAGGTGACCGGGGCAGGCTTTTCTGTTGAAGGTGGCTGCTGTTTACACAGGGTCATCTTCAGCCCCATACGTGAAGGCCTGTGCATCATGAACAGCAGAATTTCAAGACATTCAGTAGGCAGAAAGGGGTGAAGAGAGAGGGATTAGGTCTTGTTAGAAACCACCTGCTTAGAAGCTTAAATGAATATTTCTTGAATATGATAAGTTTCTCTAATCTGTCTTCACTGAGATGAAAAACAAAAGAATACTGGAGAGTGGGGGAGGAGCGTAGGTGGTTTTCCGTGGCCGTGCTTTGCTCTGAGATCTCCCTGGCATCAGGAGACGGTTACTGAAGAACCAGCTGGGAATAGCTAATGATGCAGTCGCGTCCTGATCTTCCCTGTTTCGGGGCTGGCGTGAGAGATAAGGCAGGCATTTCATTTCCTTTCACAGCCGGGGTCGATGTAATCTCCTGTACCTTGTTGCCAGGCTGGCTTTGCTGGTTGTGCGGTTTTAGGATGTCTCAAGGCCTCAAAATGGAAACTGCTGGGAGACAATTTCTGTAGCTAGTGTTTGCACGAAAAGTAGACCTTTGATTAACATTACAATAAGTCTGACAGATTATGAGATGCGATAGTGAGAAAACAGGCTGCCTTTGGCCTCTGCGTTGCGGCTGGAGTTGATATTAATCAGAGATGTCTGTTTCTAAACAACCCACACAACTATGCCCAAATGATATCTCCCCCCCCCATTATTTGGGACAGAAAAACAACTGCATTAAGTAATATTAAAGAAACTCAAGGCTTGGAGAACTCTTTCCGTGTGAGTATATGCATGCTTAAAGATTTTTTTTAGTTGTCTTCAATATTAAAAGAGCCCTAGCTGTCTTGAGCTTTGCTAGATTAGGTGAAAACATACGGAAGCGTTTCAAAGAAGAGAGAAGATACAGACATAAGCAACAGATTTCCCAGTCTGCGTTTTATTTTCACAGTCTTGGTGGAAGTAGGGGTGCAGGGAAATATTTCCATGATATGAGAAATACAACAGCAATGATGACTAGGAACTGCCCCCTCCTCCTCCCCAGCACTGCGGAGATGATAGGGAGTGGGTGGGGCCGTGGTGGGTCAGCGGGCGAGTCTCTCACAGGGCCAGCCTCTCATTCCATCAAGTGAAACCACAGGGAAATAGGCCAGGGTTACCAGCACTTCACAGAAGTCAGAAAAACAGACTTTCCATGTAAATTGTTTTGATTTTGAAACCTTGGCAGATAGCAAATTAAAAAAGAAATGAGTCCATTTTTGAATCTCAGTGTTGACGAACACATCCACATGTAGCCAGGTGGGCTGCCTGTGTACTGGCCTTCTTCTAGACATGGGAGACTTAGTTTTGTACAAAAGAAGGTTGTCTCTGGAAAAAACAATATGATCACATTTTCCTAATCTTTGAAGAATGCTAACAGAATGAAATAAACGGTAGACCAGGCACCATGGTTCAAGCTTGTAATTCCAGCACTTTGGGAGAGTGAGGTGGGCAGATCACTTGATACCAGGAGTTTGAGATCAGCCTGGCCAACATGGCGAAACCCCATCTCTACTAAAAATACAAAAATTAGGTGGGTGTGATGGCACATGCTTGCAATCCCAGCTCCACAGGAGGCTGAGGCAGGAGAATTGCTTGAAACTGGGAGGCAGAGGTTGAAGTGAGCTGAGATCGCACCACTGCAGCCTGTGAGACAGAGCAAGACTCTGTCTCAAATTAACTGACTAACAAAAAATACAAAAAAATTAGCCACTGTGGTGGTGGGCACCTGTAGTCCTAGCTACTCAGGTGGCTGAGGCAGGAGAATCACTTGAACCTAGGAGGCAGAGGTTGCAGTGAGCTGAGATTGCACCACTGCACTCCAGCCTGGGTGACAGAGTGAGACTCCATCTCCACAAAAAAAAAAAAAAAAAAAAAGGCAGTGATATTTGTAACTGCTCAGTGAGGCCCCAAAAGGGGACAGGAGTCTCCCCCTGAGGTGCTAAAACCCACTGCTGTGTGCCTCCTAGTTATTTCTTTACACAAGCTGTGTTAAGATTTTTTTCTACCTTACTAAGAATGAAACTAAGTCCTTTTTGATGAGCCCTAAATCCTGTGGCTTTGTTTTTCCAAGATCCCATAAACTAGAGAAGAACGATGTTGGCACAGAATACAATATTTTAAACATCCGTATGAAAAATGGGAACCCACGCATTCTCACATGCTTCTGCTGGTGTTGAGGCAGCAGTGATCGCTGGTGGAGACGCAGACTTCACGGCTTAGAAGAAGCCTTCTGCATTAAGAAGACTTCTGCATAAGACCCTCAGCACGGTGCTCCCCCGCTCCTCCCCAGACATGACCCTCGATGGTGGCTCTGAACTGGGCTCATTGGCTGGTCAGGTCACCCCAGCGAGGTCTAGAGGATGCACCTGATAGAAACACAGTGTCAGCCCCGAGCGTGAGCCACGAATGCAATTTTACATTCTTGAGCAGCCACGTTACAAGAAAGCAAAGAGAAAATGAGTAAAATAAACTTGAAAAATATATCATTGTTTAACTCGATAAATCTTAAATATCACTTCAGTAGGAAATCAATATAAATTAATTTAAATCAATATTTTATGATGCCTTATAATTTATCATAATACCTTATTTTACATTCCTTTTTTGGGACATTGAATCTTGAAAATCTGGTGTCTGCTTTACAGTTAGGGCTCATGTTGGTAGAGACAGCCACATTTCGAGTGTTCCATAGCCATAGGTTGCCAGCAGCCTCTGCGTGGTCAGCAGTTATGCATCTGATTCCAACACCTGCTGTGCTCAAGGTGTGCCAAGCACCAGGGAATGCTTATGAGAAAGTTCTGCCTTTGAGGACCTTGCAGTCTTGTTTTAAAAAAATTTTCCAAATGAAACACTTGAAAATAATGATGAATAGGAACATTAGTCCCAAAATAGATTTAACAGTAAACTATTTTATAAGTGAATGTGAGACTTTGGTAGTTTGTTCAATAGATGCAAAAAAAAAAAAAATGCTTGAATCCTGTCCTGCCAGAGACACTTCCTTCAAAATATGTTCCTGGGACAGATGTGCATCCAAGAGCTGGAAGAGGACACACTGCACAGTTTCCCCTCTCACCCGCGTGCTCGCCATCTGTCTTAGCACTCAACTTGAAGTATAAGGCCCTCCAGTCTTCGGAAGCTGAGGCGGGCGGGTCACCTGGACTCAGGAGTTGGAGACCAGCTTGGGCAGCATGGTGAAATGCCATCTTTACTAAAAAAAAAATAAATAAATAACAAAAATTAGTGGGTGTGGTGGTGCACACCTGCAGTCCCAGCTACTCGGGAGGCTAAGGTGGGAGAATCACTTCAATCTGGGAGGTGGAGGTTGTGGTGAGCTGAAATCACATCACTGCACTCCAGCCTGAGTGATACAGTGAGACTCCATCTCAGAAAAAAATAAAAAGGCCTTTAGTTACATCTGGATCTGAATCTTAGGTGATAACGCTCTGCTGTCTGCCATGGTATAGGACTAGAAAAAATGACCAGCATGCTAAGATGCCAGATGGAGTGAGAGGGCAGGGAGAGGGGAGAGGAGGCAGATGGCGTCTTCTCTACGGCGATCTTGCTGGTTGTCCTGCTCACTGTATCTCAGCATCGATGGGTAGGATTGGGCTTAAAGAGGGACCCTGGACCGGCTGACCAGTCCTGTCCCAGGAAGCAGCAGAGTGCTTTCTGTGCAGCGTGGCTTAAGCACAGCACTAGACAAAACAGATGAGCAAAAGCACTTACTGGGGAGGAGAGGGACATTGCAGAGCCATCTCGTCCCCTTCCAGGACATTGAGAGGCTGGAGTGTGTGGTCAGGAAGTGAAGGGGGTCAGGACAGAAGAGGAAGGACATCAAAAGGCCTTACGGATAGGATTTGGATAAATGGAGAGATGGGAGAAAGGCAGAACTGCCCCCCCGTAGATGTTTGAAAAAAGAGTGGAAGGTTCCAGGCTATGTAAGATTCTCCAAGGGATCTAAATAAAATTTCTCCCAGAAACCAAGACGAGTGATCATAAAGTGGTTTGCATAGGAAAGCAAAAACAGGCTGAAACGGTGAGAACCCTACCAGATGCGAGCTGCCTTCAGGATAAACATTCTATTAAATCAGCATTTTGAGTGCCTAGCAGGAAGGGTTTCCAAAGCTCAAGAGGCATAAAGCGAGTTAAATGGCTGTTATGTTGGCAGTAAGGAAAACATTTAGCTGACTGGCAAGAGGTGGCAGTGGCTGAAACTCTTGTAGGTGAAAGCACATTTTGTTGTTGTTGTTTTTTAACCGGGTGCATCCAATTTAATTTTCATGACGTGACCAAATTGATCATTGTGCTGTCTCCTTGGGTTCCTGTGGATCTAGGGGGAATGGAGGAAGTCTTCTTTTTAACAAAAAGAGGTGGCCCTCGTCACTCTCCATGGCCAGTGCCTTGTGAGGCATCTTCGTATTTCCCAATCTACAGGGACTCATCTTTAGAAAAGAGCTTTGAATACCCAAGCTCACTGCCTCTTCAGCTTGCTGGTCTACCTACCCTTTCTGTTTTCTGCTGGCCTGGAATTTTATGCAGCAGTACAGTTGGTATGGGCTAGAATATTTTCTGAACTAGAATGACAACTCCCATTTCCTTTTCCAAACAAGTAATTTAAACTTTATAAAATGTTCTTTTCTCAGAACATGAGATAATAATTACCAAAGAAGTGGCCATATTTGGGGGACATGGTTAATCAATGTATGAAAAATGTCAAGGGCTAGAAATCAATTAAAATAGCAACATAATCAATATGTTCCTTATAAAATCAATAAAGAATGCTAATGCTGATGCTGACAAGGGTGTGAGGAAATGCCATTCAAGTACTCTGTCCTTGGAGAAATTTTGAGTCATCTTTCTGGAAGGGCATTTAGCCTGACAGCCTCACTAGAGCAGAATGTTGAAAGATAAACGTGGGAACTACAAGCATATACTTTCTCAGTTCATCAGCCAACCCTGAGAGATGGGAAGGGCTGATTGAATCTGCCTCATTTGGAGAAATTACACGCTCACTAGCCAATAACTCCCCACAGATTTGTCCCGACAACCAACTCACAAGATCCACAGAAATGTGTTAATGGATGAATGAGGAATAATGGAAATGTGGACCATGACTTTCCATTTCTTAAAGCATCCTCATAAACCAATCGTGTTCCTGTTTGCAACAGAAAGAGTCTTTTCCCCCATTTGCCATTGGAAGCCTGGGGTCCCATTGGATAGAATTAATTTTCCCAGAGGTTGAATCATCTTGGTCAAGGCAGATTGCATCTAGAGTCACAAAAATGCTGATGACTGCGTGTGTCTTGTTGAGCTGCTGGCCTCGGTATTCTCCTTCCTTGACTATGGATATTAGAATATTATTGTCAGGCAGAGCAAATCCTTTTTGATAAGTAGAAGATTATTCCTTTAAAATTATTTGAAACTGTGAAGTTTAGGAACTCTCCCCCATTTCCCACCCTCTTCTCAAATTTGATTAGCTGTTTCCTTTTTCTACAACAGGATTATGTGTGTTTTCCAAGGCAGGGGATTCAACAGATAATCTGTGATAAAAACTCATATCAGATTCTAAGGGAATGAGAACCAATGGTGTTGGTTTGAAGTTTAGCAACACTATTGTAGATTGGATTTGATGTCTTATGGGAAATGTGCATATGTGGGGGTCTTCTCACCCATCTGTCTTCCCCACAAGACTGCAGTCACTTTCTGCTGCTTTTCCAAAACCCCAAGCACTTGCTTTCCTCAGGGTCTTTGCATGTACCACCCCCTCTGCCATTCTTTCACGTCATTCAGGCTTCTGCTCTAAAATTCCCTAGCCAGCATCCTTTCCCCCTCACTCTTTGTGTTTACTTCATCTTGTCTTCTTCATAGAACATATTTTCACCTGATATACTGCTTTTCCTTCTACATTTTCCCAATAAGGATGTGAGTTCTGTAATAGCAGGACTTTTGCCTTCTGTGATTCCTGCTGTACCCCCAGTACCGAGACGATGCCTCCACTTAGAGCCCCTGAATATGGTTGTGCCAACAGTCACCTGGCCAACACTCAACCCAACAGCTAGGTCTGCCAAGAAGGGTATTAGCTTACTCAGAAGAGAACCTCTGGTTAGTTTACATAAAGGAATCCCATAAACTAGTATGCCTAGCAGGCATTCAGCAAACATTTGTTAGATGAGTGGAATGAACACAATAATACAAATACAGTGTCTGAAGCATGGCTTGGCACCTGGAAGGTGTGATGTAAATGTTGCTCCTGGTGCTGTTCAGCTGTTGCTCCTGATAGCAATTTCAACTCCGTGGCCAGATGATGCCTGCATTAGAACATTTCAAAGAAAACATTTCCAGTTTCCCTTGGCAAAGAAATCATAGCTAAAAGGCTTTCATAGGCATGGCATTGAGATCACATTTTAAAACAAGCTGATGAGTAAACATCTATATTCAATGAGAGGAAGGAAGTCACTTTCTTAGGCCCAGTGAGTACAGCTGTGTTTTCAGCATTTGCAGTTAAATAGTGAATCATTCCATGATCTTTACTCAATATCATCCACAAGTTGCCTTCATTTATTTTGGTGTAAGAGGAAGAAATGCTCCAGTGTGGCTCAGCATCAGACTAGAGAGAAAGCAGTGACCTCTGGACACCACTAAGAGGTAAAGAATTCTAGAGGGTCCCTCTGTGATGGGACAAAGCAAGCGTCCATGCAGTGTGTGAGCTAACCTGAAGAAGAATTTCTAGTCTCAGAGTTAAGGGCAGGGGAAGTGAAAGAAGACGAGAGGCAGGAGGATGCCTGCTCCACGGAGAGAGATTGTACAGCAGTACAGTGTGCTCTGCTCATTTTCTTCTTTTGATTTTAATGATGAGTTTGTGAACTCTGTGTTGCTGCAGGGGCCTCTTGCTCTGGTTGGAGCAGGACTATCACCCCTCCTCTTTCATCCTGTGATAGCCCATGTTAGCAGGCCAAGAGTGTTCATCTCACCTTTTGGTAGCCCTGTAAGCCTCTCTGGTTCCGTCTCTGCGGATGGTCAACACCACTGCATTTCTTAGAACAAAAACTCGGAACTCCTTCCTTGCTCTTACCCCCACAGGAAACCCATCATCAAATCCTCTGGAATAGACCCAGAAACTGTTACTGAAATGCCAGAGGCTTAGTCTAGGTCCTGCTGCTCACCACGCAGAAATCCAATCACCGAGACCAACAGTATTGCCAGGGAAGAAGGCTTTAATTGGGTGCTGCAGCCAAGGAGATGGGAGATCAGTCTCAAGTACATTTCCCTGACCACTAATACGAGGGGTTTACATAGCAGGAAGAAATGTAGCTATGTGTGGGGAAAACAGGAATTAGGGAGGGAGTGGGTCAACAGGAAGCAGGTGGTCCCTTAGGCAGTCATAATGAGTGAGGGCTCTGGTGTCTCACTATCCAGATGCGGTGACCTGGTTGAGTTTCAATTCATTGATGCTATCTGGGAGGCCTGATGGTTGGTTTCCTGAGAAAGAAACTCAGATAAGACAAATGCAAGTTTCTCAAGTTTCAAGACTGGGAGGAACATTTTCTAAGTTTTTTCATAGAAGCCATAAACGTCAATTCTATGGGACAACTGGGCTGATTTTGAAACTGCTGCCTGCTCACCTCCTCTCTTGTGTGGATTCCTTAATTCACCTGCCTTTGTCTGTCTCAGCTCACCACACCAGCCTATGCATGAGTCTGCCCAGTGCCTTCCTCATCCATCAGCAACCTGTCCTCCCAGCCATTCTCTTCCCAAGGCCATCCTTTCAAGCACACATTGGATCACGCCACTGTCTTGCTCTCAGCCCTGCTTTGGTTTCCATCAACTTTTGAACAAAACTCAAGTTCCTGCCGTAGCCTGCACCTGGCTGCCTCATGTACTGCATTTTCCACAATGCCTTCTCCCCAGCTTGTTCCACGCTACCATGTTTGTGAGTGCTGCTGCCTCTGCCTGGAGCTTCTCCCATGAGACGCCCACAGCACTCACGCTCTCACTTCCTTTACATCTTCACTCAGACGTCACCTTCTTTGATCACATTTTCTAGAAGTCTCTACTTTTGTATTCCTCCTTTATATTCCTATATCCCATCCACTGACACTTTTCCGTATACCTATGTGTTATATATATTATATAAACGTAGTATATTTTATGTGTGCATTCACTGATACTGTTATTTATAATGCATGTATATAGGGAAATAAGGAAACAAAGAATTTAAAAATTATATATAAATTGTAAATATATATGTATGTATATATCCTCCCCCAAAGCTCACTGATAATAGGGATTTTTGGAAATGAGTAAACATGTATGTATTCCAATAAAACTTTATTTAAAAGGGACAAGCTAGATGTGGCTTGCAGGTCATATTTGCTGAAGCGTGGTCTAGGAAGCCACAGAAGATCATCAACAGCCCCAGGAGATCTGCAGAACCGTGGGCATGCCTTGCAGTTTTGCCACCCTCAGGCTCTCCACGACCCTGCTTCCTCCCATCTCACCTGGTGCTAGAAATGCCTGGAGATGGGCCCCCACCCGATCCCCAGGCAACATGGGGAAGGAAGAGAGGGAGCAGGAGGCCAGGCTTGTCACTGCCCGTGACTCTCGCAGCTCTCTGGGAGAGCCTGTGAAGTTGGTTGGGAGGCAGGCTGTATTTGGTTCTCTGCTGCCCAGGCCTGGCAGCAGCTCTGTAACACTCATGACTCACTCTATTGATGCAAATGCTATGAAATCCATTTTGCCATTTTAGAAAACACACTTGCTTATTATAGCTCAGAGGTTCAAGAGCTGCAGTGTGCAGACTCTGGCGTGCAGGGTGGCACAGGGAGGGAGGTTTTCATGACAGTGCAAATTAATGTAAATGCAGGGCCAGTTGTGTGCGTAGGTGGGGAGGTGGCTGGGTGCCGGAGGAGTGGCGCTGAGTGGATTTGCTGTGTGATCTTTCTTAAATCATCTCATCTGTCTGAGTTGAAGTTTCTGAGGGATCCCAGAAATGAGTAATGAAATGCGTAAGGGCAGCGAGGACCAAAGATAAGCATACGGGTGTTTACAGCTAATGGTGACCAGATGGAAATGCAGACCCAAGATCTCCAAATTTTTTGATCTTTTTTTCCCACCAGAATGTGCTTTTGGGGAGATTATATAGAAAGAAGAATGTGCTTTAAAATATTATTTGTATGCTTTCATTTTTATATTGAATTTTCTATTCTTAAATGTTGAGGATTATTATGTAACACGGGTCCATGTAAAACGTCTCCATGGCCAAATCCCGTCACGAGCTGCCATCTTGAATCATCTCCTTCCTGCCACACTGAGGAATGCATGAGGCCCCGTCTCACACTGAGGGGTTGTACGGACATGCGTTTTGCTTTTGTCAGTTTTTGGAGTCTAGTGATCCTGTGTGAATAAAATGGAAACAGCAGATTTGCTGATGATTCCATCCGGAGGGAGACAGAGCAAGAGTGAGTGTGCTGATAATTAGCAGTCATCTCACCCTGAGTCCAGCCAAAGGGCACTTTCAAGCATGATCTGAACTTGGATCTGAGCACTGACATAGCCTCGCTGGTGACTTCTCCGTGTCAGACAGATAGGCAATCTCATTTCCTCCCATAAAAAGCAATCAGGATGGATTGCTCTGTTCTCTGGGGCTGATGAATTTATGATGGGACAAGAGTTTCCTTTGCAATTTGTGATGCACCATGTGTGTGTAGCCTGGGCCGAGAATTCTGTGTGAGGGGATCAGAAACTCACTTTCACTTTCCTTCTAATGTGCACCCAGATTTTTCACACAGGCTGGTTATTTTAACCTTCTCAATGACCCCACAAAGGTATGGGTCAGGATACTCACTTCTCTCCCCCCCCCCCCCCCCCTTTTTTTTTTTTTTTTTGAGATGGAGTCTCTCTGTTGCCCAGGCTGGAGTGCAATGGCATGATCTCGGCTCACTGCAACCTCCGCCTTCTGGGTTCAAGCGATTCTCCTGTCTCAGCCTCCTGAGTAACTGGGACTACAGGCACATGCCACCATGCCTGGCTAATTTTTGTATTTTTAGTAGAGACAGGGTTTCACTGTGTTAGCCAGGATGGTCTCGATCTCCTGACCCTGTGATCCACCTGCCTCGGCCTCCCAAAGTGCTGGGATTAAACGTGTGAGCCACCATGTCCGGCCAGAATACTCATTTTTATAGCGGAGGGAAGTGGGACTTCAAAGAGGTTAAATCATTTGCTGATGGCAGTGCAGCAAGCCTGTGGGAGTGCTCGAGGCCTCCAAGGTCCTGCGCTGCATCTCTGTTTGCCTTGTGCCGCAGAGTGATGGAGCCGCCTTCTTTCCCAGCCCTCCTCCCTGTCTCAACGCTGCCAGTGGCAAAATGGGATTCATGAAAATAAGTTTCAGTCTTATGAATGTCAGCTGCAGAGGCAGAAGGCAAAGCTTTTGGGGTAAAGCCAATAAGATAAACTGTGGCCTAGTGTCTGCTTGGAGTGCATTTTATGGAACCAGTCCCAGCATTTGCAAATACACAGCAGCAGTCCGTGTTGTGTTTAGGAAGAGCAGGGCATCACTGTTCTGCCCTGGAATCCTGTCCAAGACACCACACTGCATCCGGCCATCATGCCTCCTTAGTCCATGAGGATTTGTGAGGGTTTCTCAGCCCCTCCTTGTTTATTGTACCTTGATACTTTTTAATAGTACTGGCCACATCTATTACAGAATATCTCCCAATTTGGGATTGTCTTGTTTGCCAATGATTAGAATGGGGTTCTAGGTTTTTGGAAAAATACCCCAGAAGGGAAGTGCCCACTCTATCATGCCAAATTAGGGGCTTCATGGTTTCAACATGAGTTACTGCTGGTGATGCCAACCACGGTCACTTGGTGAAGGTAGTATCTGGAGTTCCTCTCTCTCTCTCTTCTGGAGGTAAGTCGCCAAGTCCAGTCCATAGTTGAGAAGAAGGAAATTAAGCTCCACATACTGGGATTTTATTTGACTTAAATTTAAAATTAAAGAGGCAGACAAGGCTGGTGGCCACCATATTGGACGACAAGGACTTGCAAAAACTTCTCTACCCTGGAACCCGGTTTGTGGGGAGTAGAGTATTGCAGAAGTGGGCCTGTCTGTAAATGCCCAAGGGTGACTATAGCTGAAATCAATGGAAGTCTAGATACTATTGTGCAGCTGGGGTATGAGGGTGAAATTTTTTGATGCTAATAAAGGATTTTAAAGACCTTTGGGAAACCATTACCAGAGGAGGATTTGTAAAATCCAGCGAGAGCTTGGTTTTCATTCTTAAGGCTCTGTTATTTTGGAATACATTCAGCCAGTCACTGTTAAGCATAGAGATGAACAGTGTTGACCTATCCTGGGGGTTATCGGCATTTCAGAAGGCCAGGGGTGACCAGGGGATGATGTCTGTTAACCCAAAATGATGTTTACATTTATGCTGAGAACCTGTCCCCCACCTCCACAAGCCAGTCCGTCTTTGTTTCTCTCTCTCTCTAGTTTTTGTATGTACCCCCTCATGCTGTTAATTAAGTGCCTTTTGTTTCTCTTTTTCCATCTGTAAAATGGGAACTAAAAATAATGCTGCAGCCAGGTGTGGTGGCTCATGCCTTTAATGCCAGCACTTTGGGAAGCCGAGGCAGAGAGATTGCTTGAGCTCAGGAGTTTGAGACCAGCCTGGGCAAACTGTGAAACCTCATCTCTACAAAAAACACACACAAAAAATTAGTGGATGTGGTGGTACACACTTGTAGTCCCAGCTACTTGGGGGGCCTGAGACAGGAGGATCACTTGAGCCTGGGAGGTCGAGGCTGCAGTGAGCTGAAATTATATCACTGCACTCCAGCCTGGGTGACAGAGCAAGACTCTGGCTCAAAAAAAAAAAAAAAAAAAAAAAAAATCTACCTATCTATCTATATGTTTATCTGTATCTCTGTATCTATATAATCTGCATTTTCAGGCTTGTTGCAAGGATTAAATGAGTGAGCCTGTGTAACGGTGCTTAGATTAGTGTTTGTGCCGTGTGTTAGTCACTGTTGTTATTTTTAGAGACAAAGTTTCACTCTGTTGCTTGCCCAGGCTGGAGTGCAGAGGTATCATCTTGGCTCACTGTAGCCTTGACCTCCTGGGTCACGCGATCCTCCTGCCTCAGCCTCCTGGGTCCCTGGGACTACAGACATGTGCCACCATGTCCAGCTAATTAAAAACAATTTTTTTTTGGTTGAGACAGGGTTTTGCTATGTTGCCCAGCCTGGCCTTAAAATCCTGGCCTTAAGTGATTCTCCCACCTCAGATTCCCAAAGCACTGGGATTATGAACTTGAGCTACTGTGCCCAGCTGGTTAATGGTGCTTTGTTCCAAGCACTGTCATAAACTCAGCACCAGAGAACAGAGCAGCAGCTGCTCACTAAGGAGAAACTGAAAAGCTCCGAGGCCCTTGCTGCAGGGAGCCTGCCAGCAATCAGAGGTCAGCACAGGTCTGACGTGAGCTTGGTAAAGGGCAGCCAGTGAACCTCAACTGGGTGGGCTTCAGACTGGTTTTCCTTAGTCGGCAACATCTTCAGGTGGGGACATCGTACATCAAAATACTGATTTCTGGTTTCACTTCAAAAATAATGGTGGTGCCAATAATGGTGGCCCATGTTCATCACGGGCTACACCCAGCTGGAGCTGAGTGAGAGACCCTTTCCTAGACAGGTAGACACTCTCCTCTTTGCACCAATCCTAACCACTATGGATGACCTTCACCCAGGCTGCTTTGCTTAGGTATAACTCCTAGAGGTGCCTGGGTTTGGACTCTCATGGAAGGGACACCTGCTGGAATCTCTGAAATCACTGCCGTTTGGCTTTTAGAAGACAGAACCTGTGACATGGGTGAACTTGTATGTTCACAGCTCTGCAGGCAACACTGTGCCACACCAGGATGCTTCCATAGAGAAGGATTGACGGCACCAGAGTCGGTGAAGATATGAAGCCAGGGGAACTCTCACACTTCCCAATTCATTTGCATATATTTAAGGGGTGCAAGTGCAGTTTTGCTACGTGGATATATTGTGTAGTAAAGCCCGAGCTGCTAGCAGAACCATCACCAGAATATTATACATCATACCCTTTAAGTAATTTTTCGTCATCCATCCCCTCCCACCCCACCACCCTTCTGAGGCCTCCAGTGTCTCTCATTCTACTTTCTGTTTTGTAGATGGAGTTTCACTCTGTCACCCAGGCGGGAGTGCAGTGGCGCAATCTCAGCTCACTGCAGCCTCTGCCTCCTGGGTTCAAGCAATTCTGCCTCAACCTCTAGAGTAGCTGGGACTACAGGCATGCACCACCACGCCTGTCTAATTTTTGTATTTTTGGTAGAGACGGGGTTTCACCATGTTGGCCTGGCTGGTCTTGAATTCCTGACTTCAAGTGATCTGCCCACCTTGGCCTCTCCAAGTCCTGGGATTACAGGCATGGGACACTATGCCCAGCCTATCATTCCACTCTCTATGCCCATGAGGATTCATTGTTTAGCTCCTACTTGTGACTGAGAACAGGCAGTATTTGACTTTCTGAGTTGTTTCACTTAAGATAATGGCCTCTAGTTTCATCCATGTTGCTGTAAAAGATATAATTTCACTCTTTTTATGGTTGGACAGTATTCCATGGTGTGTGTGTGTGTGTGTGTGTGTGTGTGTGTGTGATGTGTATATATATATATTTTTTTTTCTTTAATTATCCACTGACATTTAGGTTGATTCTCTGTCTTTGCTATTGTGAATAGTGCTATGGTGAACATGTGAGTGCAGGCGTCTTTTTGATATAATGGTTTATTTTCCTTTGGGTGGATACCCAGTAGTAGAATTGCTGGTTGGAATGGTATAGTAGTTCTATTTTTAGTTCTTTGAGAAAGCTCCGTAGTGTTTTCTATAAAGGTTATACTAATTTGTACTCCCAGTCACAGCATGTAAGAATTCCATTTTGTCCATATCCTTGCCAGCATCTGCTACGTTTTGGCTTTTTCATGATGCCATTCTGACTGGGGGAAGATGATACTTCACTGTGGTTTTACTTTGCATTTCTCCAATTAGTGATGATGACCATTTTTTCATATACCTGCTGGCTATTTATGTGTCTTCTTTTGACACGCCCCACTTTTCCAACCTGTTAAGTAAGAGCTAAACATGCATCTTCTAAGACTCAACTGTTCTGTTCCCAGATGAGTAATCATGAAAAACCTATACATATGCCTCCAAGGAGACATGATCAAGAATGTTCTTTGCAGCATTATTTTTTAATGGTCTCAAACTGGAATCACCCCAATGTTCGATAATAGTTGAACATAAATAGATAAATCTCAGAATATTTATGCAAGACGATACCACACAGCAATGAAGGGCTGCCATTTCACAGACGTGGGTGAGTCCTCGATAACATGTTGAGATAAATATCCAGACATTAAAAAATATATTTTATGGGCCGGGCGCGGTGGCTTAAGCTTGTAATCCCAGCACTTTGGGAGGCCGAGGCGGGCGGATCACGAGGTCAAGAGATCGAGACCATCCTGGCCAACATGGTGAAACCCCGTCTCTACTAAAAAATACAAAAAACAATTAGTTGGGCATGGTGGCATGTGCCTGTAGTCCCAGCTACCTGGGAGGCTGAGGCAGGAGAATTGCTTGAACCCGGGAGGCGGAGATTGCAGTGAGCCGAGATCGTGCCACTGCACTCCAGCCTGGCACCTGGCAACAGAGCAAGACTCTGTCTCAAAAAAAAAAAAAAAAAAAAAAAAATATATATATATATATATATATTATTACATTTACATAGAATAGAAAAACAGGCAAAACACATTCATGGGGCTAGAAATCAGAACAGTGGTTACTTTTTGGGGACTCCGCTGGGAGGAGGCAGGGGAGAGTTTTGAGGTGACTGCAAATGTCCTGCTTCTTCATCTGGGTCATGGTTATGCAGGTGTGTGTACTCTGTAAAAGTTAATGGGGTTGTACACCTGTGATTTATGCATTTCGTATATGTTTTACTTCAATTTAACAATTTAACAAAAATATCTGAAAACATGCGTTTGGAAGGGAATTTTGTCTGATTTCTGTGGCCATAGATATATCACTTGATGAGCAGAAGATAGATTTGGATCTGAACTAAAGGCACATTTTCTTTTTTTTCTTTTTTTCTTTTCTTGAGACAGAGTTTTGCTCTGTTGCCAGGTGCCAGGCTGGAGTGCAATGGTGCGATCTCAGCTCACTGCAACCTCCGCCTCCCGGGTTCAAGCAATTCTCCTGCCTCAGCCTCCCTAGTAGCTGGGACCACAGGCGCATGCCACCACGCCCAGCTAATTTTTGTATTGTTTAGTAGAGACACAGTTTCACCATGGTCTCAATCTCTTGACCTCGTGATCCGACCGCTGCGGCCTCCCAAAGTACTGGGATTACAGGCGTGAGCCACTGAGGGCACATTTTCTAATACCTGGAGGTCTCTGAGTCACTCTGTGTGTAAGGCAAATTCAATCGGTTATCAATCAAAGTGATCAGTCCTTGGGGAGAGGAGCATGGTTGTCCTGAATGAGCGGGCAACATGAAGAGCTGCTCAATTTGTGCAAGTTCACAGCCCGAATCTGCATCATGGACCAGCTTGCAGAACCACCCATTTCAGTTGCTCATATAACTGAATGTGGCCATGCTTGAGAATTTGGAGTGTGATGAAGAAAAAGCCCTAGGCTGGAAGGAGAAGGTGAGAAGACAGAAGCTTTTTAGGGAGTAGCACCATATTGCAGCAATACTCATAAATCATCTCTTGAAAAAGCAAGTGATTTTTTTAAAAGGCAATCAAATATTTTTCATTGCCTTGTTATTTGTGGCAAAATCCTAGGAGGCACATCCTTTACATTAATAAAGTTATAATTGATAGATTTTCCTTCATGCATTAGCAGCTGGCAGGCTCAGAGCATAAATGTAATGGTCAGTCAATAGGTAAAAACCCTTTTTATGTGATTTCTTGGTATAAAGTATTTTATATATTGTTTCCTTTCTTTTAAAAACTGTTATTCTTAACTGGCTTATTGCAGACATATTTTTATTACAAGCATTCTTGAATCATTTTGTGGGAGTCAGGGGAATATGGCTTATAAATTACCATGCATTATATAGTCTGAACAAGCGTTTGGTAGAGGTTTATTTTATGCAGGGTTTTAGTTCTAAAGTCAACAGGTCATACCAAAATCACATATAGAAAAAAATTACCCTTGAAAGTCCCTAGGGCAGGAGCCGTATGGAACACACCGAGTCTCGGTAGGTTCCCCCTGGCTCAGTTTTCCCTCCAGCATCGGAACAGATTGTTATTGATTGGTAGAGAAGAAATGCAGTGGCTGGTTGTGTTTCGAGGTTCCGTTGTCCCAAGGATGATGTCTTTACACACTAGAGTGGCACTCAGGTGACATTTTTTTCAACAGGAGACACCCATGGAAACATGCTGTTGGGGACACAGGTTTGTCTCTTTTCCTTAGAGTGTGGATCCCCAACCCCTGGGCCATGGGTCAGTACAGGTGTGGCCTGTCAGGAACCACCACACAGCAGGAGGTGGGCAGCAGGCAGGATGAGCATGACCACCTGAGCTCTGCTTTCCATCCGATCAGCTGCGGCATTAGATTCTCATAGGAGAGTGAACCGTGTTGTGAACTGCACCTGCGAGGGATCTAGGTTGCGTGCTCCTTATGAGAATTTAACACCTGATGCTCCGAGGTAGACATTTCATCCCGTGAACCATTCCCCCCACCCCGGTCTATGGAAAATTTGTCTTCCATGAAACCAGTCCCTGGTGCCAAAAAAGTTGGGGACTGATGCCTTTTAGCCCTTCAGACTCTTTTGCTGGGAGGTTGTGTGGCATCTTTTTAAAAAATCGATGTAAAATTCGCATAACATACAGTGAATCGTTTATAGTGGGCAAGTCAGTGGCATTTAGTACGTTCACAGTGTTGTGCAACCATCATCTCTATCTAGTTCCTAAACATCTCCATCATCCCAAAGGAAACCCTATACCTGCTAGGTAGCCCCCTCCTCTTTCCTTCCTCCTTCCATCCCTGGCAGCCATGAATCTGCTTTCTGTCTCTGTGGATTTACTGATCTTGAATATCTCATGTAAATGGAATCATACAGCATGTGAACTTTCATGTCTGGCTTTGTTTACCTAGTGTGATGTTTTTGAGGTTCATCCCCATTGTAGCGTGAATCAGCATGTCATTCCTTCTGTAGGGAGAAGAATATTCCACTTTATGGATTGACCGCATTTGGCTTACCCATTCATCTGTCGAGAGACACTTGGGTTGTTTCTGCATTTTGGCTCTTATGAATAATACTGCCATGACATTTGTGTATAAGTATTTGAACACCTGTTTCCAGTGCTCTGGGCATAAACCATAAATGTAGGAGTAAATTACTAGGTAATGTAGTGAGTCTGTTGAGCTTTTTAGGGAACCAGTAAACTGTTCTCTACAGTGGCTGCACCATTTTACATCTCCACTAGAAATATATGAGGGTTTCCATTTTTGATCTCCTCACTGTGGGGCTTAATTGTCCCCTCCTAAGTTCAACCCCACTGTTTTGGTAGAAAAGAGTTCCCTTTGGGGCTGCCTGTGTTCTGATTATACTGACCGATATGAAACAAATACAAATTTAACCATGGTTCTTTCCCACTAGTAAGTTGGAGTATGCATTGCAGATACTTGTAAGTTGATGAAGTACGATTATTGAGAGGAGCCTTATTTATCTTATTTTAAGTTCTGGGATACATGTGGAGGATGTGCAGGTTTGTTACATACGTAAACATGTGCCATGGTGGTTTGCTGCACCTATCAACTCATCACCCAAGTATTAAGCCCAGCATGCATTAGCTATTTTTCCTGGTGTTCTCCCTTCTCTTGCCACCAACCCCCAACAGACCCCAGTGTGTTGTTCCCCCTCCCCTGTGTCCATGTGTTCTCATTGTTCAGCTCCTACTTATAAGTGAGAACATGTGGTGTTTGGTTTTCTGTTCCTGTGTTAGGTTGCTGAGGATAATGGCTTCCCACTCCGTCCATGTCCCTGCAAAGGACATGATCGCATTCCTTTTTTATGGCTGCATAGTATTCCATGGTGTATAAGTACCACATTTTCTTTATTCAGTCTATCATTGATGGGCATTTGGGTTGGTTCCGTGTCTTTGCTGTTGTGAATGGTGCTGCATGAACATACACGTGTATGTATCTTTATAATATATTTATATTTATGTGGGTACATACCCAGTAATGGGATTGCTGGGTCAAATGGTATTTCTAGTTCTAGGTCTTTGAGTAAGCATCACACTGTCTTCCACAATGGTTGAACTAATTTACACTCCCACCAACAGTGTAAAAGTGTTCATAATTCTCTGCAGCCTCTTCAGCATCTGTTGTTTCTTGACTTTTTAATAATTGCCATTCTGACTGGTATGAGATGGTATCTCATTGTGGTTTTAATTTGCATTTCTCTAATGACCAGTGATGATGAGCTTTTTTGCATATGTTTGTTGGCCACATAAATGTCTTCTTTTGAAAAGTGTCTGTTCATGTTCTTTGCCCACTTTTTAATGTTTTTTTTCCTTCTTATAAATTTGTTTAAGTTTCTTTTAGATTCTAGATATCAGACTTGTGTCAAATGGATAGATTGCAAAAATTTCCTCCCATTCTGCCAGTTTCTATTTGCCCTGATGATAGTTTCTTTTGCTGTGCAGAAGCTGAGAGAAGCCTTATTTAAAAGTTGAATGTCACAAACTCGCCTGAGAATCTGCTTCATGCCTTATATTTTTCCGCTTGAGCTTGTCTCTAACCTGTGTTAGGAACACAGTTTTTAAATAGCACCATGTGCTTCCCTGCAACTGCATTATTGGCATATGTGCAATACTGAAATATCAAACAGATCAGGAATAGCATGTATCAGTCATGGTCGAAGCAAGTTTCTGAAAATAGAAAGGAACTGAGAGATTTGGAGTTACTCTCCAGCCTCCCCCAGCAACCCCCTCCCCCACCGCCCACTGGGAAACCAGAAGCAATTGTTTTAGTACCAATCCCTTTATTAGCATAATATTTCACATTGAAATTGCCCTTTGCAACTTGAAAAGTACATTTATATGAATTATCTCACTTACATTGGCAAGAAAGAAAGGCTAAATAATTTCCCCCAAATTATGTCTGGTCATTGTTAGGATAGGCTTCAAGCCGAGGTTCTCCCAATAGTCCTTCCACAACCTGGGTGACCTAGCTGACTGCCCTGGGCCTTGACCTCAAGAGGTGGGCTGGAGTTGGGCACAGCGACCATCAGGACCCTGGACAGCAGCAACCACTCACCTTCCATCCTGGCTTTCTCTCTCTCTCCTGAGTTCAGGCTCCCTCTCCAGGCTTCCCCCCACCAGCTTTTCTTCGCTTTCCTCCTTCACGTTACTTTCCCATCCCTGCCTTTAGGGTAGAACCACCTACGAAGCCTTTTCAGAAAGAAAAAATATTACCAAGCACACGCCAGTGTTGACTTAGATTATTTTTATTCTACGTTATTATAATTGATAATTACATCTTTCTTATGCAATATTATTCTACCAGACTTGCATATTATAACTACATAGTCTATGTTTGAGCATAATATAGTTATGTATTTATAATTCATAATGTAATTACATGTGTCCAGAGATAAAACTGGCTATAAAATTTTTACAGCTTTTCTGAACCATAAGGCCAAAATGAATTAGCAGATCAAAGAGAAACAACTTCAAGAGGCCAATAAAATTCAAAACCCAAACTCACTGTAACTTAATATGTCATGTGATATTTTACTTAAAGGACATTTTCTCTTATAAGTAAAGTTAACGCCATCGTACAGCTGGCGGGAAGTTGATTCAGTTCCTCCCATTGATCTCTTTCAAACTCTCGCAAAATCTCTGCTGCCTGAGCCTGCAGAAGTCACCTGGCTTTCATTGAGTACAAAAGCCCCATTGAAGTTAGCCTTCCTCGTTTTTCATCATCTCAGGACAGTCGATACGGCGATTCTCGGGCTGGCGCAGCAGGTTCGCAAACCCAAATGCAGATGTTGGCCTTTGATCCTGAATAGGGTACAAAATTATTCCTTTATATATTCTTTGAGATTTCATGGAAGTAAAAATAGCAGAAAATATTTTTGTAGGCCCCCGAGACTGTGTCTGCAGCCCCCAGTGCAAGGGAAGATGCCCCAGTCCTTCCAGAACCCCCACCTCTGCCAACTGGAGGTGTTTCCGAACCTGGCTCTGGGGATCCAGGGAGCAGCTGGGCGATGGTCTTCCTAAGGAGGTGAATTTGGGCGGGGAGCAGGGGGTCTCAAACCCGAGAGCCGCACTGCCTGGGCTTGACTCCCCCTGCTCCGCATGCTTGGGGGGAGGCTGCTCGCTGAGTTACTTAACCTTCTTGCACCTGAGTTTCTTCCCTGACAAACAGGATAGCAAGTGTGTCTGCCACATGGCAGTGCTGGGAGGACCGGATGAGATTTCAAAAGAGGAGGAGGGGGAAAGCAAAGAGCTTGTGTTGGTTCTTGGCTCAGAGTAGAAGCCCAGGGAATCAAAGCTGCCGCATCATCCAGCACGAGCCCCTTGGGTCATCTCCCCGACATGATCTCGTCCCCATGTGCCCCTTGCTTCTCTCTGCTGCCCTCATGCCTTTGAATTGTGCCTATCTGTGCCCTCCAATGCCCCTACGAACGTTACCACCCTCAGCATTGACTGGGCTCCCTGGAGGGTCGCTGTTCCCAACAGCCACCCACTCCTCACTCACCTGTGGGAGGAAGGTGGAGTCACTGACTCTGCCACTGCCCCCAGGGCCTTCTGTCTCCACCTTCCTTGGTCATCCATGAGCCTAGGAGGCTCAAATAATGACCTTGTCTCTCTGCGCCTCTTCTCGCCCAGCGCTCTGCAAAAAGCATCTCCTCCCTCTTCCTCTTTATCTCCCACCCATTGATGCTGTCCTCTGCTTATCCCATCACCAGAACCTCTCCTGGAGGTCATGGAGATGTCCGTGATGCTGCATCCATGAGACGCTGTGCCGTCCTCATCCTGCTTGGCTTCTGGGCCGCAGCTGACCTGCCGACCCCCCACTCTCAAGGCTCCGGTCACTCACTTCTAAGGCAGCCCAGGGCTGGCTTCGCGTTGCCTCTGCCCTGCACTCTGCAGGATCTGCTCAGGCCCACTTGTGATGCTGTGATTTCCCCAGCTCTGTCTCCTGCTCCTTAATCTTGCTGAGAGCTCCTCCCCCTCCCATGACTCAATGTGGCGTCTGTATCAGTGCACCTTTCACCTGAGTCAGGCCCAGGCTCTCCTTCCTGA
The DNA here is from genome assembly GCA_036589455.1 of Ateles fusciceps. Taxonomy (NCBI): domain Eukaryota; kingdom Metazoa; phylum Chordata; class Mammalia; order Primates; family Atelidae; genus Ateles; species Ateles fusciceps. Next base: position 3,365,492 of record JAZHEH010002791.1, on the reverse strand, counting down.
GCTCTGGGCCACATGGGGAACTGTCTCCTGAGCATTCCCACTGGGCCTCGTGTGGGGTCTCACACTCACCAGGCCCCAGCACCACTGAACATGTGGCCCATCCCTTAAACCCACACTCTCCCCTCCTCCCTGAGTCTGCAGCCCCAAGCCAGAATGTGACGCCTTCTTCTCTCATCACCAAGCTATGCTGCTCCACCTGCTTTAATAATTCCTGGACCCGCCTTCCTCTTTCTGCTGCCATCCTCTCAGTTCCGGCCACTGGTGCTTGTCCCCTAAACGAGTGTAAATCAGTCTCTTTGGCTTCAGCCTGACCCTTTTCAATCCCTTTACCGTCCAGAAGGTCTTTCTCAAGTGCAGATTTTTTTTTATTATTTTATTTAAACAGCTTTGACCGCTCCTGCATTTCATTCTATATAAAGTACAAACTCCTCACTGAAGCCCATAAAGTCCTCACCACCCAACCCTTCTTGCCTCTCCACGCCTGTCACCCCCAGCACCCGTCCAGCCAGAGCCCAGCTGTCTGTAGCTCTCTCCACGTCGTGTGTTCTCTTTGCTGTGGGGCTGGTCACACGCGAGGCATGTCCCCTGCTGGGCTCTGCTTGAGGCTCCCAGGAGCCCAGCCCGGTTCATGCTTCTGGAACCACAGGTAGAGGACACAGAAGAGCAGAGAAGGAGCTGCTGTACTCTTGGGAGGCTGCATTGCATTTACACAAGAATTAATTGCATTGATGCGATGGGAAAGACATGCCAGGTTAATTAACATGTCTGCTCTCTCACTGAGGTTCTTTCCTGTCCAAATCCTCCCCTACTCTGGAGCAGCGTCCATCTCCAGGGCTGGAGTGCCATCCCGGCACCTGCAGGAAGCCTCTTTACTTTGAGGCCAACAGAGCAGAGGCCTCGAGGAGGCGTCTCACTGGGGCCTGTCCCGTGTGGCCAGGAGACTGGGTGTTTATGGTTTTGAATCCTGTAGTGCGAATGGCAGGTCCTGAGAGCCAGAGGCCTTGCTGTGTCTTTCATGCGTTTCTTACATGTTTGTGCTGGGTGGACCCTCTTACCCACCTCTGAGACCAGACCCGTGTCAGGAGAGACTGAGAATTCCTCTCGCCTCTCCCCATAGCAACCCGCGTCCTGCCATCCCCACATGGAACACCCTGTGCCGTCTGCTGCACCCACAAGCCTGGGGGCGGAGCTGTTCCTCACCCCTCATTCTGGGCCCCCTGCCGAGCCCGGTATGGGCACCTACACACTCAGTGGTGATGGTGGAGGGATTAGTAAAATAAATAAAATTGACAAGTTATCGAAAGAACCTGCTCTTTCCTTTCTCATGTCAGTTTCTCCCCCAGAGACGTGGCCACCTTGTCCATTGAAATGGGGATTTAACCGGAGCTCCTGATGGGGAAGGTGGTGTCTTTGGAAGTCCCAGTTTCTTCCTGGATGAGCCCTTGAGCTGCCTTGGGAGACTCTGGGAAGGCTCCTGTCCACATCTCACTGCTTTAGCAGGGGCTGTGCACTAGCTCGGGCTGCCATAGCAATATCCCACAGACCGGGCAGCTTAAATCACAGAGCTCTCCTTTCTCACAGTCCCGGAGGCTGGAAGTCTAAGACCGAGGTGCTGGCCGATTCGGTTCCTGGTGCGAGCCGCTTCTTGACTTGCAGATGGCTGTTTTCCCACTGTGTCCTCATGTGGCCAGGTGGTGAGTGGGGGGACAGAGAGAGCTGGAGAGAGAGAACCTGCCTTCCCCCCAACAGAAATAGAGACAGAGGCAGAGAAACAGAGACACAGAGAGACATGGAGGCAGAGAGAGAGAGAGGCAGAGTGAGACTGGGAGAGACAGAAGGCGAAGCAGAGAAACAGATGTGGAGACAGAGACAGAGAGTCAGAGACAGAGACAGAGAGGCAGAGAGACAGAGACAGAAGCAGAGAGACAGAGGCAGAGAGACAGAGACAGAGGCAGAGAGACAGGCAGAGGCAGAGAGACAGAGGCAGAGAGGCAGAGACAGAGAGGCAGAGAGACAGAGACAGGGAGACAGAGACGGAGACAGAGACAGAGAGAGACAGAGGCAGAGAGACAGAGATAGGCAGAGAGACAGAGACAGAGAGAGACAGAGGCAGAGAGACAGAGACAGGCAGAGAGACAGAGACAGAGGGAGAGAGACAGAGGCAGAGAGGCAGAGACAGAGAGGCAAAGAGACAGAGACAGGCAGAGAGACAGAGACAGAGGCAGAGAGACAGAGGCAAGGCAGAGAGAGCAGAGACAGAGAGGCAGAGAGACAGAGACAGAGACAGGGAGACAGAGACAGAGAGAGACAGAGGCAGAGGCAGAGAGACAGAGACAGAGAGGCAGAGACAGGGAGACAGAGACAGAGAGAGACAGAGGCAGAGAGACAGAGACAGGCAGAGAGACAGAGACAGAGGGAGAGAGACAGAGACAGAGGCAGAGAGGCAGAGACAGAGAGGCAGAGAAGCAGAGACAGAGGCAGAAAAGTGAGCAGAGAGACAGACGTGGAGACAGAAAGATAGTGACAGAGGCAGAAAGAAAAACTGAAACAGGGGCAGAGTGAGACTGAGAGAGACCAAGATCATCCTCCTCTTGGAAAGCCCCTGACCCTACCAGGTTAGGATCTCATGACCTCATGTAACCTTCAGTACCTCCTAGGAGCCCTGTCTCTAAATAGTCACCCTAGGGGTGAGGGCTTCAAGGTAAGAATTTGGGGAGATTCGATTCAGTCCACAGCAGGTGAGAGGTGGCCTCAGGCACTGTGGGGCATCCTCTATGGAAACCCACCTGTTCCTCCTCTCCCCTGTACACAGGGAGTGTACCCACCCACCCCACCGGGGCTCCCTGCACCTCCCCCTCACCCCCACCTGTACTTGGACTCTATGCGGGTCTGGCTGTTTTGATACAATGCCCCTACCTTTAAGTTGAATTCCACCTGCAGACATGTTTATTTTGGGAGGGAGTCCATGGTGTGTGTGTTTTGAATTAAGTAGCCGCCATATGCAAACAGGGATGTTTTGGATGGAAACCTAGCATTGCAGCTCCTAAAGACACGGAGAGCTGTCAGGGCTGGTTTCCGTCCCCACACGGCCGCCACAGGAGGGACAGGGTCGCAGCTGTCCTCTAGGAGCGTGGCCTGGGCTGGCCGGTTGCCACATTCCCCGACCTCTAGAACGTCTGGCCCTGTCCGTGGTATGTGTTGCGAGCCTCTCCCAGTGGGCGGAGGCATTTGGGAGGCTTGCTTGGTGCTTTTCTTTCCTTCCTCATCCCCATTAGAATTCACTTTTTGCCCAGGATTTTGCAACACAGCAGCTAGAAAATAAAATAAAGGCATTCCCTGTTTAATGTGTTAGAGGATATCAATGGATTAAACTCTCTCCTTAACTGGCACGTTCTGTAGCTGCCTTGGGAGGGGGGATTTCAGCGACACATGATGCTAGGAGTCTTCAAACCACCCCCGAATGCTCTGGCGGGCGTGAGTGGAAGTAAGGAAGTGTGCCTCCTCTCTGTGGCTGCAGACAATAAATTCCACAGATGGTGTGTTTTGATTCTTACGGGGTAGGCCCTGTCTCCAGAGGGCATCCACGGGCTGGAAACCCTCGCCCCTCTTGTGTGTGGCCTTAACCTCAAGGGATCGGAGACAGAAGCGATTCTGGTCGCAATGCTTACCTGTCCTTCCCTGGAAAAGAAAGCCATTCCATTTCTGAAGAAGCAGAGAGATCTGGAAGTCGGGTTTTCTCTTCTCACGATTGTTATTTCAGGTCACGAAGCTGAGACGGGGGTGGTTCCTACAGCTGAGCTCAGAAAGTTCCCCTGCCAGGGTCTCAGCAGCGTGGGAGTCACCTGCTCCCCTGTCACTAGGCGGCGGGCGTGAGTCGCCACACTCGACCACTGGGCACTCGGATGTGGTCGGTACTCAACGGCGTCAAAACCCCACGACGGGGGACCCAGCGAGGGTGTTGGTTCTGCTGTAGCGTGGAACTGCGAATGCGTTTGTGTGATCTGAGGCACCCACGTGCTGGCGCCTCCCCCCAGGCTGTAGAAAACCCTGTTACTCAGACAGTGTGTCAGATTATATTAGTCCGCCCCCACCCCCGTTCTTCCTCCTCTTCCTCTTCCTCCTCCTGGGGATTGTCATGGCTGGTGCCACTGCGCTGGCTGCTGGGGACTCTCATTTTGTCGTGTTGCCATTCCAGGCCCACACTTCGGAGCCCTTCTGGTCTCAAGCGTGCAACGAGCACATGGTGATCTGCATTTTGCTTGGTGGCATTTCTTCAGTGGTGCTGATTAATTCAGGAAGGCTTGATTTAATTGGGGGTAGTGCCCACTTCCCTGGGTGGACAGCTCTCCTAGCGCACAGGGTCAGTTAGGAGGCTTTCCAGGGTAAGTCACCTTGCCTTTCAGCATCTTCACAGGATCAGAAAGGTGAGCAGAGAGCCTCCGAATTTCTCCTCCAAGGCCTGCAAACACATGCATGTCAGGGTGGTATCTGTGCCCACCACCGCAGGGGACAGTGAGGACCAACGCTGGCTTCCCTGCTGAGCTGCGCGTGCAACCACGGGTCCCCTGCGCCCACCTCTGGGCTCCTTCAGGGTAAACAAGCATGGACAATGTGAGACGCTTGTAATCTGGCAAATAAAGTCTCATAGTTGGAGGAGGGTCAAGCTGGTACCTTTGCCATTTTCTTTGTGCCTTTACCTGGCCGTCTTTGTCACTGAGTGGGTTTCTTTTACTATCAAGGTAGGAAGGGCTTTGGCATTTGGCTAAGTCTTTTGTGATTCTTGAAGTGTGGGGTCGGGGGTCATTAGTTTCAAGACAATGTTGCTTTTCAGTAGCTCTCCTCTGCAAGTGGCTGCTTTTAGCAGGCTGTGCCCAGTATAGTAAGTGGTACCCGACTTCAGTGCCTATTCACGCTTGGACTAATTTGGGAAGCTACATTGGAAAGAGATGAAGATATTTCCCTTCGCATGGGGATGTCATGGATTAAGATCCTGAGCTTTTTTCCTGGGAAGATTGATTTCATTTCATGGGTTAAGCAACTGACCTTGAATCTCTGAGATGGAATGTAAGTAAAATAAATAGATGTAAACATTTCTACAACCATCAGAAAATTGGGTGAAGACCAGCCTTGTTTCTCTTCCCTGTGCTCCTTTCTTACAGTTCACTCTTCTTAAATGAGATGCAGAGAGAGGCGGTTGGTGTGAACCAGGTGGCTGTATGGTGGCAGAAACACGGAAGAGGCAGGCAGTCATTGCAGTGCCTTTGGGAGGGAAGGGCCACTTGTTTGAACCTTGGCCCTGTGCAGTAAGATGTGCTCAGTGTTCTGTGAGATTGATGTCCTTGAATCTTCCCAACATCTGCTAGGGTGACAGCTTTTATATCCTTAAGTCACAGAATGCAGGGATGCCAGGCAGCTTGTCCAAGGTCACATTTGGGAGGGCTCCAGTTTGCATTTAGGCAATTTGACCTCAGAACTCATAATCTAACCCCTATTTCAAATGTCTCTTGTTCTCAAATTCTCTGAGCTATTGCTGCCTTAGTTTACCTTGGGGCATGTCAGCCTCTGAGGTCAGGAGCCAGGTGTTTTGATTAGTACACCCATTCCATCCCCTAAGACCTCTAGGGATTCCCCTATGTGGGATATGCCAAAGAATCTACAGTTCTCTCAAGAAACCAGTGTGGGACGACATGATGATCTGCTTTACTTGAGAAAGACAACAATAAATGTTACGCCATCCAGACCAGCTCAGAAGAGAGAAGGGAGTTGCTCCATTATCAATCACTTTCCCATAGATGGGGGGGTATTGTTTCCCAGAACAAAGCACCACAGTCTTTTACGTTTGGGTTCCTTTGCTGTGTTTTATGTTGTGAAAATGTAGGTGCCAGGCAGTAGCAGAGCTCATTTTGACTGTGGCTAAGAGGAAGGGAAGGTTGACTGAAAAGTGGAAGCTGAAAATAGCCAGGAGGAGCCTCTGTCCTCCTGGGAATTGTTGAAACCACGTGATTCCCTGCTGCTTTTCTACTGTGTGAATGGAGCCTAGACTCTGAGCACTTGAAATATTGTAATGGAGATGAACCAGATCAATTCAAGGGAGTGTCCCACCAGCATTAATTCATCTAGGGTGTGATCAGAGAACAAACTCGAACAATCGGGGGTGGGGGGGGGGGGGTTGGGGGGGGGGGGTGGGAAGAGAAGTTCTCAGCCTGACAGCTGGTAGCGGGTGTGGTTCCAGCAGCCTTCCACTGTGAGTCATTGATTATCCCCTCTGCTTCTCTTTGACCTTTTGTGATGGATATCATTCCTTCTTTTAGGATTCTCAGCTTACTTATTGAAGTCCTTTTTAGGTTGCTTTATTATTTTTATTTCCTCTGGAGTAAATTTATCCTGACTATTAATTTCGTGGGATCTCTTTAGTAGGATTAGTTTTCTTTATGTGTTCTGCAATTACTCTTTTCAGACTCATCTTGAATGAGAGATTCTTACTCCCATTTCTGTACTCACTCTTCCCGTCCTACCTACTTGTAGTTACTGTATCACACCTCAGGTGCTCCCAGTCTTGAATTAGACTTTATTATTGGCAGCTGAGAGTTCCTGTGCCATGGTGATATTCGAGAGTAAGACAAGTCCTAAAAATGAGCCTAAAATAGGGTTCCTCCCTCTTGCCTCTTTAGGTGCATCACCTCATAAAAGCTATACCTCTAGGCAGAGGTGATAGGTTATTTTCAGCTTTCTTTGGGGGCTTAACTGTTGCCTTAGATCATGTGGTGACCTGTTCAGGTCTCTTGTCTTATGTGGAATAGATTGAATCTTGGATATCCTGAAAAAGTTGGGCTCTTAGTTCTCCCTGCCTATTTTTGGACTCTGAATCCACAAGGTTCCAGGACTTCCACTCACCACATTGTGTTCTAGTCATCTAGTTCTTAGAAAGTTTTATGTTATTTTTGAGTGGCTAAATTTTGCTAAGCTTTCTCTCTCTATGTTCATTGTGGCTGTATGTTTGGAGCAGTGTTCATGGGGAAAGGGATGGGTCAAAGCCTAATAACTCCGATTGGTGAGAAGTTCTGTTGCTTTTTTAGGGCACAGACACTAAGTGATTAATATGTATTATTTTATTGTGTCTAACCACCATAAAGTATAACATCATTGCATTTTGTAGATTAGGAAACTTACAGTTTGGAAAAAAGCGAGAAATCAGTCCCAGCTCTTACACAGCTTAAGGATTGTAGAATCAGTGCCCAACCCTGGGTTTCATTTCCAGATCAGAGCTCCTAACCCCTGCACTCTACCAAGTCTCTAAACACTGGGGCATCATCTCACATGTCCTTTCCTTTGTCCTAGGGAAATGAACTGAAGGATGCCACCCAGGGAGAGCATCGCCTGAGATCCCATCATGTAGGCCTTCCCACAAGGGCCCGGCAGCATGACAAGGTAACTGATACCACCATCCACAGACCATCTAGGGCCCTGGAGGAGGGGGCTGGGACAGGGAGGAACAACTGGGAAGGGGCAGGCAGGAATCAGGGAACGCCATTGTGAGGGTGGCCTGAGAGCCTGAGGCGAGGTCTCCCCTCACCTCTTCACATGACCAGCACGTGAGGCACCCAGTGATGTCTCACCCACTGTCTGCTGGTTATCTCTGCCAGGAAGTCTGTTAGGCACCTGTGTCTTTAACAACAAGGCAGAATGAACCCACTGGTGCCCACTCTCCAAACCACTTTCTCCCAGTGAATGGTGTGGCCCCATGCTGGGGCCTCCTGGGCGCTGCTCTTTCTTCATCTGAATTGAACTCCCTGCTTGAGTCTGTTTTCTGTTGCTTATAACAGAATACCTGAAACTTGGTACTTTATAAAGAAAAGGAATCTATTTCTAGCTATGGAGGCTGAGAATCTAGGGGTGAGGGGCTGCATCTGGTGAGGACCTTCTTGCTGGTGGGGCTCTGCAGGGTCCCAAAGCAGTGCAGTGCATCCTGTGGCGAGGGGGGCTGAGTGTGCTCACAGACCAGCTCAGGGCTCCCTTCTTATTAAGCCAACAGTTCCACTCCCCTGATAACCCACTGGTCCATTAACCCCTTAATGCCCTAATCCATGAATGGACTCATCCATTCATGAGGGCAGAGTCCTCATGATCCAGTCACCTCTTAAAGGCCCCACCTCTCAGTACTGCCCTGTTGAGGATTAAGTTTCCCATACGTGAAATTTGGGGGGATGCATTCAAACCATGGGACACACCAACCAGCCACGTCAGCGCCACACGTGCCCCGGCGGTCCTCCCTCCTCTCCGCTGTGGTCCTCTTCTCTTTCCCAGATGCCAAAGCCATTTTCTCATTGGCCTGTCTAGCTCCCTTGTCTTGCTGTGGTTCTTTCCCTGTGGCAACTGGAGTGCTCCTGTGATGCTGCTGGATCATGTAGTCCTCTGACCCTTCCAGTGCCTTCCACACATAAAGCTGAGGCTTCTCCCTGTGGCCGCCACCCTGTCCACCTTGCTGCTCCCCGTCCACCTCTGACTGACTTTCTTCCTGGGATCCCTAAGCTCGTCTCAGCATTTGATGGTTGCCTCTGCTTAGGACACTCCGCTCCCTCATCTTCAACGGCTGGGAGCTTCTTGCCTTTCAAGCCCCAGGTTACCCATCCCCCCAGTGAGCATTCGTGGCTCTAATGTCCACTCTAACGGTTCTCCGTCCACCCCCTTTTGTCTCTATGGGACCGCCCCTGTTTTCATGTTCTTTGTATCTTTTCCTGCTGCCTTAGTCTATCACGGGTCTTCACCTCTGTGTTTGTCTGTCTCCTGCGGGAATGTGGGCTCATGGTTGCAGAGGCCTTTGCTGTCACATCCGTGACTATCTGTCCTGCACCTTCACAGGATGCGTAGTAGGTGCTCAGTCAATATTCACTGAATGATGGGTGGCTTTGAACTGATGCGTGGTTTTAATTTTGCAGCTTTGCTAATGCATATTTCAAGGAATAACTGAGTTCTAGTAATTAAATATAAATATTAGAGGTTTCTTGATTTGACATAAAGGCCTTTTTTTTTTTAAAAGGTGTGTTTTTCAGGAAATTACAAGTGTTGATGAGGATGTACGGAAACTGGAATTCTGCACATTGTTGGGGGGGAATGTTCAATGGTGCAACCACTATAGAAAACAGTATGGAGGTCCCTCAAAAAATTAAAAATAAAATTGCATATGATCCAGCAATCCCAATCCCAGGTATAAGAATTCACAAGGGGGCTGGGCACGGTGGCTCATGCCTGTAATCCCAACACTTTGAGAGGCCGAGGCAGGTGGACCACCTGAGGTCAGAAGTTCGAGACCAGCCTGGCTAACGTGGCAAAACCCCATCTCTATTAAAAAATACAAAAATAAGCTGGGCATGGTGGCACATGCCTGTAATCCCAACTACATGGGAGGCTGAGGCAGGAGGATCACTTGAACCCGGGAGGTGGAGGTTGCAGTGAGCTGAGATCACGCCATTGCACTCCAGCCTGGGTAACAGAGTGAAACTCAGTCTCAAAAAAAAAAAAAAAAAAAAATTGAAAAGGAGGATCTCAAATAGATATAAGTACATGTTACAAATTTATAGTAGCCAAAAGGTGGAAATAGCCCACATTTCCACTGAAGGATGAGTGAATAAACAACATGTGGCATGTGTGTGCAATGGAATATTATTGACCCTTGAAAAGGAAACTCTGATGCTGTAGCATGGATGAAACTTGGGGACATTTTGCTAAGTGAATAAGCCAGTCTCAAAGGGCAGACACTGTTTGATTACACTTATATGAGGTTCCTGGAGTTGTCAGCTCCATCGAGATGAAGAGTGGAATGGAGGAGCCGGGGGCTGGGCGGAGGGGAATAGGGAGGTGGTGTTTCATGAGGACAGAGTCTGAGCTGGGGGAGAGGAAGAGCGTTCTGGAGATGGGTGGTGGTGATTGTAAAACAGTGCGAATGTCCTTAATGCCACTGAGGTGCCCGCAAGTGAAATAGTTAAGATGGTAAATCTTATGTAATGTGTATTTTACCACAATTTTTCTTAAAAAGGTGTGTTTTAATATATCCTGACTCTCCAGTTAATATGCTTTCCCGATTTTCTACCAGCCCCTCCTTTCCAAACCTACACTTTAAGGAAAGGCTGATAAACTCACTCACACTGAGGTCTCAATGCATCATAAGGCTTAGTGACTTTCTTAGGCCAGGAGTATTTTTCTTCAAATAGGAGCAAAAATGTAAAAGGATGGGGGTGTTTAGGCCTCCAGTGCAGGCTGACAAACGGGGCTGGTGGGGGAGCTCGGCACGGGGAGGTTGGATCCCGGGACGGCTTTCTTCCTTAGACTAAAATAGCTGTATGTGGTCACGTTCCACTGCTGAGCTGGGCTCCTGCACCTGGAGAGGCGATGCCAGCTGTGGGGGAGGGCAGGGGTGGGGCTGGAGCCGAGCCCTGTGGGCATTTGACCAGGCCAGCAAGGGCCGGCGGAGGTGGGGTCCCAGTGCTTAGCCCTCACGGCAGAGGCAATGGGCTCCTTTCCTGGCTGGCTGGTGGTGCAGCTGGACATCCCTGCTCCTGTAGGATTCAAACTGCTTTGTTTGCTTGAGGTTTGAAATTTCTCCCCCCTGCTGTTTTCTCAGCTTGGCCTTTTAAACAAGCCTACAAGGCACAGGAAATGAGCTGGCCTTTGCTTCTGCTTTGCAGGGGTATCTGAGGGAGCCCAGCAGCTCACCCGGCGTGGACAGGAAGAGCAGCGCCTTGCAAGAGGCGGTAGGGGCACCCCCAGGTCCGTCCTGCAGCTTGCCTGCCTGCTTTGCAGAGCTTGGCTTTCCATCAAAGTGCCTGGGCTGGCTACCTGCATGGCAGGCACTGATAGAGTGGCAGTCCCCAGAGGCTATCTCTTGGGCCCAGCATCTTTGTGGTCCATGGTAGCTGGGGAGGCTGAAGGGGTGGGGTGAGTTTGTGCTGATGGAAGCACTCAGCTGTCCCTCCAGACTCCTGGGTAGGCCTGTCAGCGCAAACCTGCAGAAACACCAGGGCCCTTCTGGGTCCCTGGAGACACTTGGGGATCAGCAGTTCCCATATCTGATTCTTGCTTGGAATTGCAAACTGCTTTTCGGTAGCCCTGATTAAGAGATGGAAATTAATTATCAGAGGTCTTAATTATGAATACAAAGAGATTGCATTGTCAGCATTTTCCCTGTGCAGAAATGTTGGGTTCTTAGGTGCAAACTATGGTATTGGGCTGTCTGGAGTATTGGATTCTCTTAGGCAGGCAGCCTTGTGGAAGGAAACCAAGGACCTGGGATTCAAGACAGTGCAGAGAATGTGCTTGATGCCTTTGAAGCCTGCAAAACCAGCCGTGGGTTGATTTCAGAAAAATAATTTAAATTTCTTCTCTGCTTGGCTTAGAAGGGGCCTGTGAAGCTTCCCTCCTCCCCGCCCTGGTCCTGTAGCAGGTCTGAGGTTCAAGGTTTTCGCCACGTTGAATATCTGATGCCAAATATTTCAAGCCTCTCTTCCACCTGGTACTACTGTTGCTGCCACGAGAATCTGCATTTCAAAACAGAAATGAGTGCAGTGTGTGCATCGTAGTGAAGGAGAGCGCACTCTGCGGCGTGTGCGTCGTAGTGAGGAGAGTGCACTCTGCAGCGTGTGCATCCTAGTGAGGAGAGCGCACTCTGAGGCGTGTGGATCGTAGTGAGGAGAGCGCACTCTGCAGTGTTTGCGTCGTAGTGAGGAGAGCGCACTCTGAGGCGTGTGCATCGTAGTGAGGAGAGCGCACTCTGCGGCGTGTGCGTCGTAGTGAGGAGAGCGCACTCTGAGGCGTGTGGATCGTAGTGAGGAGAGCGCACTCTGCGGCGTGTGCGTCGTAGTGAGGAGAGCGCACCTCTGCAGCGTGTGCGTCGTAGTGAGGAGAGCGCACTCTGCGGCGTGTGCGTCGTAGTGAGGAGAGCGCACTCTAGGCGTGGTGCGTCGTAGTGAGGAGAGTGCACTCTGCGGCGTGTGGATCGTAGTGAGGAGAGCGCACTCTGAGGCGTGTGCGTCGTAGTGAGGAGAGCGCACTCTGAGGCGTGTGGATCGTAGTGAGGAGAGCGCACTCTGCGGCGTGTGCGTCGTAGTGAGGAGAGCGCACTCTGCGGCGTGTGCGTCGTAGTGAGGAGAGCGCACTCTGAGGCGTGTGCGTCGTAGTGAGGAGAGCGCACTCTGCAGCGTGTGCGTCGTAGTGAGGAGAGCGCACTCTGAGGCGTGTGGGTCGTAGTGAGGAGAGCGCACTCTGAGGCGTGTGGATCGTAGTGAGGAGAGCGCACTCTGCAGCGTGTGCGTCGTAGTGAGGAGAGCGCACTCTGCGGCGTGTGCGTCGTAGTGAGGAGAGCGCACTCTGAGGCGTGTGCGTCGTAGTGAGGAGAGCGCACTCTGCGGCGTGTGCGTCGTAGTGAGGAGAGCGCACTCTGAGGCGTGTGGGTCGTAGTGAGGAGAGCGCACTCTGAGGCGTGTGGATCGTAGTGAGGAGAGCGCACTCTGCGGCGTGTGGATTGTAGTGAAGGAGAGTGCACTCTGAGGCGTGTGCGTCGTAGTGAGGAGAGTGCACTCTGCGGCGTGTGCGTCGTAGTGAGGAGAGTGCACTCTGCGGCGTGTGGATCGTAGTGAGGAGAGCGCACTCTGCGGCGTGTGCGTCGTAGTGAGGAGAGCGCACTCTGCGGCGTGTGGATCGTAGTGAGGAGAGCGCACTCTGCGGCGTGTGGATCGTAGTGAGGAGAGCGCACTCTGAGGCGTGTGCGTCGTAGTGAGGAGAGCGCACTCTGCGGCGTGGTGGATCGTAGTGAGGAGAGCGCACTCTGCGGCGTGTGGATCGTAGTGAGGAGAGCGCACTCTGCGGCGTGTGCGTCGTAGTGAGGAGAGCGCACTCTGCGGCGTGTGCGTCGTAGTGAGGAGAGCGCACTCTGCGGCGTGTGCGTCGTAGTGAGGAGAGCGCACTCTGCGGCGTGTGCGTCGTAGTGAGGAGAGCGCACTCTGCGGCGTGTGCGTCGTAGTGAGGAGAGCGCACTCTGAGGCGTGTGCGTCGTAGTGAGGAGAGCGCACTCTGCGGCGTGCGCGTCGTAGTGAGGAGAGCGCACTCTGCGGCGTGTGCGTCGTGAGTGAGGAGAGCGCACTCTGCGGCGTGTGCGTCGTAGTGAGGAGAGCGCACTCTGCGGCGTGTGCGTCGTAGTGAGGAGAGCGCACTCTGAGGCGTGTGGGGTCGTAGTGAGGAGAGCGCACTCTGAGGCGTGTGGGTCGTAGTGAGGAGAGCGCACTCTGCGGCGTGTGCGTCGTAGTGAGGAGAGCGCACTCTGCGGCGTGTGCGTCGGTAGTGAGGAGAGCGCACTCTGCGGCGTGTGCGTCGTAGTGAGGAGAGCGCACTCTGCGGCGTGTGCGTCGTAGTGAGGAGAGCGCACTCTGCGGCGTGTGCGTCGTAGTGAGGAGAGCGCACTCTGCGGCGTGTGCGTCGTAGTGAGGAGAGCGCACTCTGAGGCGTGTGCGTCGTAGTGAGGAGAGCGCACTCTGCGGCGTGTGCGTCGTAGTGAGGAGAGAGCACTCTGCGGCGTGTGCGTCGTAGTGAGGAGAGCGCACTCTGAGGCGTGTGGGGTCATAGTGAGGAGAGCGCACTCTGCGGCGTGTGGATCGTAGTGAGGAGAGCGCACTCTGCGGCGTGTGCGTCGTAGTGAGGAGAGCGCACTCTGAGGCGTGTGGGTCGTAGTGAGGAGAGCGCACTCTGCGGCGTGTGCGTCGTAGTGAGGAGAGCGCACTCTGAGGCGTGTGCGTCGTAGTGAGGAGAGCGCACTCTGCAGCGTGTGCGTCGTAGTGAGGAGAGTACACTCTGAGGCGTGTGGGATCGTAGTGAGGAGAGAGCACTCTGCGGCGTGTGCGTCGTAGTGAGGAGAGCGCACTCTAGGCGTGTGGGTCGTAGTGAGGAGAGCGCACTCTGCAGCGTGTGGATCGTAGTGAGGAGAGCGCACTCTGAGGCGTGTGCGTCGTAGTGAGGAGAGTGCACTCTGCGGCGTGTGGATCGTAGTGAGGAGAGTGCACTCTGCAGCGTGTGGATCGTAGTGAGGAGAGCGCACTCTGCGGCGTGTGCGTCGTAGTGAGGAGAGCGCACTCTGCGGCGTGTGCGTCGTGAGGAGAGCGCACTCTGCGGCGTGTGCGTCGTAGTGAGGAGAGCGCACTCTGCGGCGTGTGCGTCGTGAGGAGAGCGCACTCTGCGGCGTGTGCGTCGTAGTGAGGAGAGCGCACTCTGCGGCGTGTGCGTCGTAGTGAGGAGAGCGCACTCTGCGGCGTGTGGATCGTAGTGAGGAGAGCGCACTCTGCGGCGTGTGGATCGTAGTGAGGAGAGCGCACTCTGAGGCGTGTGGATCGTAGTGAGGAGAGCGCACTCTGAGGCGTGTGCGTCGTAGTGAGGAGAGTGCACTCTGCGGCGTGTGCGTCGTAGTTAGGAGAGCGCACTCTGCGGCGTGTGCGTCGTAGTGAGGAGAGCGCACTCTGAGGCGTGTGCGTCGTAGTGAGGAGAGCGCACTCTGCGGCGTGTGCGTCGTAGTGAGGAGAGCGCACTCTGAGGCGTGTGGATCGTAGTGAGGAGAGCGCACTCTGCGGCGTGTGCGTCGTAGTGAGGAGAGCGCACTCTGAGGCGTGTGGGTCGTAGTGAGGAGAGCGCACTCTGAGGCGTGTGCGTCGTAGTGAGGAGAGTGCACTCTGCGGCGTGTGCGTCGTAGTGAGGAGACCGCACTCTGCGGCGTGGTGCGTCGTAGTGAGGAGAGCGCACTCTAGGCGTGTGCGCCGTAGTGAGGAGAGCGCACTCTGCGGCGTGTGCGTCGTAGTGAGGAGAGCGCACTCTGAGGCGTGTGGGTCGTAGTGAGGAGAGCGCACTCTGCGGCGTGTGCGTCGTAGTGAGGAGAGTGCACTCTGAGGCGTGTGCGTCGCAGTGAAGGAGAGTGCACTCTTTTTCGTCCTTTATTGTCCTTTAAGTTCTGGGGCACATGTGCAGATCTTGCAGGATTGCTGGGACAGTTCACTCTTACAAAATGTTTTTAAAGAATAAAATCTAATCCGGCGTCAGGATCTGGTGCCCAGGGTTGTTAACGTGCTGTTGTGTTTCTGTGCAGTGAGCACGTCTTGGAGAATCACTCAGACCCTGTTAGGACCTGACATTCTGGAGCCAGGCATTAGTAGCTCATTAAGTTCATGACCTCTGACCACATGCTGTAGCATGGATCAGAATTTCCTACAACGTGGGAAATCCTCTTACCTGCTGGCCAGAAGCCCAAGGTTGTGGAAGGACAGGTGCAGCTGGGAACACTGGTATGCATCACAGCCATGCATCTGACTAGCAATTTCCCTCTGTAAACATTTTTCTAGTAAGAAAATTATGAAAGTTGGCAAGGATGATACACAGCAATGTTTGGGATTCCTGAGGCTACGTTTTTGACTGAAGGATGAGTGTCCAGCCCAGGGTTGCAGCTGAATGTTATTCTCTGAAGAAATCTCGTAAGAGGGAACTGTTCTTCACCTTGCATTTAAACAGGACAAAGGAAGACTCTTCTGGGCTCCTAACCTAGAACATCTAGGACGTGTTTTCCTTGGTCGTGTGTCTTAGTGAAAATCTCCGAGTCTTCTTTGTCACAGTCCACTTTCTTCTTTAGTAGGAGAATGACTTGGCCCTGGAGAACATCTGGGAGACTGTCCTAGTCCAGGAGCAATGGGGCGGTACTCAGGTCAGGCATGGTGGCTCACGTCTGTCGTCCCAGCACTTTGGGAGGCTTAGGCAGGCAGATCACCTGAGGTCAGGAGTTTGAGACCAGCCTGGCCAACGTGGAGAAACCCCGTCTCTACTAAAAATACTAAATTTGTCTGGGCATGGTGGAGTGTGCCTGTGATCCCAGTTACTCCAGAGGCTGAGGCAGGAGAATCATTTGAACCTGGGAGGAGGCCGAGGTTGCAGTGAGCCAAGATCCTGCCACTGCACTCCAGCCTGGGCCACAGAGCAAGACCCTGTCTCTCTCTCAAAAAAAAAAAAAGTGATGGACTTGGAGGCAGAGACCTTGCTGCAGCGGGGATCCTGGCACCCCTATTTTGTGCTCAGCCAGAGGCTGGGCATTTGTCAGCCAAGGGCCTGTCCACCCAGGCCCCTGGCATGAGCAGAGCTGCAAAGCCTAACCGGGTGGAGAAGAGACTGCCAGGCCCTCTTCTGGGCCACCGGCCCTGGGTGCCAGCATTTGAGTGGCCCATTGGAGCCAATATTTATAGTGTTTTTAATTTAGCAGTGTCAGTCCTCTATCCAGGTGGGACCAGTGGCTGCCAAGTTAGAGATGCCCCTTCTCCAGGTTTATCAGCTGGGATTATTTCCAGTTGCACCTGACAGAAGCTGAGCTTGGTGGTTTACACGCCGGGGGACACTATTATGCTCAAGAAGCCCAGAGGTGGTGCCCCGGCCAAAGGCAGCTGCCTGGAGCAGGAGCAAGGGCCCAGGGGCCCTGGTCCAGCTGTGACGTGTATGGAGGGTGGCTTCCGTGACACCGAGACAGGTGGTATTCCATCTCGAAGGATCGCATCTGCACTGTGGCGGGAGGAAGAAAGAGGGGGCCTGAAGCTTTCCTCATGAAGCTCTGTTTCATGAGAGGTCATCATCCTCCAGAGATTTCTGCTCCAGGGTCATCAGAACCATGTCACACACAGTCTCGGTCTGGTCCCAGCGGGAAGAGACGGCACGTCCCTCAAAAGCAATTGTGGAGGTTGCTAGGCATTCTAAGGGAGGTGCAGGCAGGGTTAGGGGAGCGACTGAAGCCCTGGGGGCTGCACAGTAGAGGAAGTGACAAACCTTGACTTGGGGGGGGATGTCCAGCCCAGCTCACTGGGGTTTAGGCTTTCCTGGGACAGGTGCCAGTTGCTGGCGTAGGTGAGAATTGGCTGTGTGCTTGTGGTGATGAGGACTGCCGCGCAGCTGACTTCTGTATGGATTGTCTATCGCTGCTGTGACAGATGCCCCTAAACTCTACATCGTGTCTCACAGCTCTGGAGGTTGTAAGTCCTAATGTCACAGTGTCAGCAGGGCTGTGTTCTTTCCTGAGGCTCTAGGGGAGAGTCTCCCCCATGCCTTTTTTGGCTTCCTTCCCCGATCTTCAAAGCCAACAGCAAAGCATGGTCCAAGCTCTCTCTTTCTCATCTCTGACTCTGCTTTTCCTGATAAAGACTCTGTGATTACAAAGAGCCCACCTGGATAACCCAGGTGCTCACCCACTCTCGGGACCCTCCACGCAATCCCATCTTCAGGGTCCCTTCTGCCGCAGAAAGTGATGTATTTGCAGGCTTTAGGAATTAGGATGTGGACATCTTTGTGTGGGGCCATTATTCAGCCATTATACATCCAGGAAATGAGTCTCTTGGGCTATCCCCCTCTTCCTGGTCCACACACCCTCTCCTCCTTGTTGCAAACCAGGGCCGTGGCCTTCATCATCCTGGTAAACAAAAAGGACGACACTATAGGGAATTTTAAGTAAAATGCAAAGCCATAATTATGGCATGAGATGAGCTCCATTAAAGAGTAAATATCGGGCTAGGTGCAGTGGCCCACACCTGTAATTCCAGCGCTTCAGGAGGCCAAGGCGGGCAAATCACTTGAGGTCAGGAGTTCAAGACCAGCCTGGCCAATGTGGCGAAACCCCATCTCTACTAAAAATTCAAAAATTAGCTGGGCATGGTGGTGTGCACCTGTAATCCCAGGTACTTGGGAGGCTGAGGCACGAGAATCCTTTGAACCTGGGAGGTGAAGGTTGCAGTGAGCCCAGATTGTGCCACTGCACTCCAGCCTAGGCGACAGAGCAAGACTCCATCTCAAAAACAAGAAAGAGTAAATGTCATTGGCTTGCCCCCAAGGTCCTCCATGGACTCTGCCTGGACTCTTCACTTTCCTCCGTGAACTTCTATTCTTTCACTTTCCTTACGAGCATCACCTCAAGGCCAGCAGACCCATTCATTCCCCCTGTGTTATTGTCTTCTGTGAAGTTACCGCATTGGCCACCAAATTTTCCACTGCAGAAACACAGCTCCACTGTGGGACAAATAGGATTTAGGGGCCAGCTGGACTCTAACTTCTGGCACCATTTGTAACGTTCTGGTGGGAGAGTGGGTTCCATGCTCGGTGATTTCTTTCCAGGCTCACACTGGAATGGCGGCCTGTCCGCAGGTTGGAGGTTGCCTGTTCTTGACCAAAGCTGGATGCTGCCCCTTAGTGGGCAATTCCTGGCTGTCCAGTGTTCTGATAAAAAGCTGGGGTAATAAACGCATCTTCATGCTGGGTTCTGCACATGGAGCCTGTTACCCAAGTTGGCTCTTCTGTGAAGCATGAGTGAATCCATTCCTCCCCAAACTAGAAACTCCTTGTTTAGGGAGCCTCTGAGCCATCGTGTTGCTTCTGGACCATTAGATGTTTTTTTCTTTGGAGATTTTACCCATCAGGGTGAAAATGGGAAATAGACAACACTTGCCAGCTGGAGGATGGAGCAGAGTTTAGAAAAGAAAGTACTAGCCAAGGTGTGGGTACTGGTGGGTGGGTGTGGCAAGATACCTGCAAAGGGTCTTGGGAGTCTGAGACCAGCAGAAGCCGGGGGCTGTGGCCACCTGCTGTGGGTACCGGGCGGGCGTGGGAGAGGCCCTCCCAGTAGAAGGACACTGTGCTGTGGGTGGCGTGGTTCCATCACTCAGTGGGAGGACTCACAGGGCCCAGTGCTCAGCTGCTCTCAGGGCTGTGACTTATTACAGCAAAAGGACACAGAGCACAGGTGGCAAAGGGAGAGGGCACACGGGAGGAAGCCACGAGGAGACCAGGTCCAGGCTCTCCAGGTCGTCTCCCAAGAGGATTCCCAAGAATAGTACAGGGCACTTAATGGACCCGCAGCTGCAAGCTGTGATGTGTGTGAAATGTCATCTATCAGGGAAGCGCATTCAAGACTCAGCAACCAGAGTTTTTATGGGAGGCTGGTCACTTGGGCACTCTGTCCAGCACATACCGAAATTCCAGACTCCCAGAAGGAAATGTGTTCAGTGTAAACTGTCTTTTCAAGCAGCCTAGCTGCAGTAAGCTATCCTAATCAATTAGGGAATGTAGGAATTCTCCCCAGATCCCACTTCCCAGGCCTCCAGCCAAGCACCAGGCCCGCCAGCAGCCTTTCTAAGGGGAGCAGCTCAGGGTAACCCCTGCAGGCTGGTTGGGAGGGCTGGGGGCCAGGCATCACACTGATCCATTGTTTCCCGACCCCGTCTCCCACTGGGTGAGCCTATTCGAAGCCAGATGGTACGAGGAGGAGGGGGTGCAGGCGATGAGGATGGGCCCCTCGGGACACAAAGCAGGATGGGTGACAGAGGGACGAGGGAGTGCTGACAGGAGCCAGGGCCACCTTTCCAGGCTTGGAGCTTTCCTCAAGTCCCACCATTCCATTCTGTGCAAAAGTCTTGCTCTACCATTGACTCCCTGCCAGGCGCTGCTCTGGGCTCTGAGATGGGGAATTTCCGGGCAAAAGAAAACCCCTGTCCAGGTGGGACTTCCATTCCAGTGAGGAGCAGCCACAGGAAGAAGACAGACAGCTGCAGAGGACAGTGATGAGCACATGTGGACCCCAAAGTGTGGCAGTGGGGGAGGGAGGGAGGGGGTGGGGGAGGGAGGGAGGGGGTGGGGGTGGGGGGTGGGGATGAGGGTTTTGTCACCTTGCATGGGTTGGGAAGGCCTGTCTGAGGTGACTCCTAATAAGAAGCCAGACCTGAGCTGACGGGGGCAGGGCGGGGTAGAGACCTGCGGCAATGGAATCAGCAGGTACAGAGGCCCCAGGGTGGGAAGAAGTTCGGCTTCTTTAAGGGACAGAAGGAGGCCAGGGTGTCCCCAGGATGGTGGCAACAGGGTAGCAGATAGGTAGGGCTTTTAGACCACTGGGGGAGATTGGATTTTATTCTAATTCCCATGGAAACCACAGGAGGTTTGAAGTAGGCAGGGGCAAGATCTGACAGGTATTTCAGAAAGATGATGCTGGTCGCTGTGTGAGATTGGATTGACAGGCATTCAAGCATGACTTCCAAGTCTAATGTTCTTGAAAAGCTAGGATGCAAGAAGTGATGCTTTCTGCAAACCTCCACCCCAGGGTACTGAGGTTCAGAAGTGAGGACGGTTTAATTCAAATAGGTCGTGACACTTTCACCGGGGGCATTTGGATTATTTCTCTAAGTTCATTGCCTGATAACATCACATTGCAGCAAAATGGCATTAAAACATTCCTTTGAATGAGACCTCTCTATGACCTCTTAATAACAGCTTTCCCGTAACTCCGTTCCCATTTACAAATGCCAAGTGGGTGCCTTCCTTTCTTTTGGTGCCCCAGAAGTCGTCAGTTTAAACTAACACTTGGTACAGAAAGTATTTGAAATAGAAAGGACTTCTGCAGCTGAAAAGTGTGACATTATGTTAGTCTGTTATCGGAGCTACAATTCATGTCATAACACTTGGGGAGGGGGAAAAGAAACTGCAAGGCTGTCGTTGGGTTAAAATATGTTTTGTCTTTACAGTGAAATGAATGGGAAAGGAATCATGGTGATTCCTTTCATTGACACCTTCCCCTTACGTGTTTCAAAGAGCAGAGAGACTGAATATGGCACCTGCCTTCCCAATAAGCTTGTAACTTGGCCCTGGGGGTTGTGGCCTGAGAATGGAATTTATGTGGTTTCTGGGTTTATTGGGAAATGCATTCTAGTTCATGTGGAATTTCATTGCCATTTTTATTCACTTTTAAGACAAGGCGGAATTTTTAGACAAGAATTAATATGCAGAGACAGTGGGAAAACACTTTTGTATCTCTTAGGGCTCATAGTTACAGGGGACAGACAATGCAAATTGGCATAGGCAAACAAGAAGAATCTATTGGTCCAACTGACTGAAAAGGAAAAGACAGTACTTCAGGCTCAGCTTGATCTAGGTGTTCAGATGATGCCGTGGGGATCCTGATTTTCCCTCTGCATGTCTCTTTGTTCATCTCATTAGCTCTGTTCTTAGATGGGTTCTTCCCTCACGATGGCAAAGGCCACAGCAGTTCCAGCTTTCTGTCTTTTAACTTTCCAAGTTCAGTGGGCAAAAGGGAGAGTTATTCCAGGTTCTTACATAAGTGCAAGATCTCATGTCCCCAGAAGGCAATTGGGTCATGTGACTTCCCCAGCCAATCACTACACCCAGGGCATGGGACTACACTGATTGGCCAGGCCTGTGGCACATTTGCAACTCTGAACCAATCACCGAGGCTGTGGTAGAGGTGGGAGGGAGGAAGGCAGAAGTCATCTGCTGATTGGCCAGCCCTTGGTCATGTGGAGTCACACCTAGTAGGACTGGATCCCATCCATTCTCCCGTCCATGATGGAGAAGGAGGGAGGGAAGGATTCTCTAAGAGGAAATTGAGGATTTTGCTCCTAAAGAGGAAGCAATGGATGCCAGCTGGGGACAGATGCCCGCTCCAGCTCTTAGGCGTGTTGTGATAGCCTCCTTGTCTCCATCCCTTCCACTTGCAGGTGAAGGCAGAGTATGTGCATCTCAACCACCCACTCACCCTTGTGACCAGAGAGCACGATTTGGCTGTGAAGGAGAAACACCAGCTCCAAGCCAAGCTGGAGAACCTAGAACAGGTCCTGAAGGTAGGCTGGCTTTCTGCATTTGGGGAGCACGTCTGCCGTTTGTGAGGTCGGAGTGAGGAAGGAGGGCTGCAGGACCCCAGAGCAGAAGGTACTCAAAGCTCCTTTGGGAGCCGTCGCCAACATTCAGGGCTGTTGGGGCCGCTCTTACCCTTTTTGTTGTATAAAAATCAATAACACAAATCGAGTGTTTCTGGAAGCAATCCTGTAAAGCCAATTATGCATTTCCATTTCTTAGGATGTTAAACACAGCTGAGCTGTGTGGTGGCAGCTCACTGCTCTGGAATGGAAATGAAGTCTGCTTCCGTTAAAGACCAGAGGGGCTACAGTGGGTTTCCAAACTCCAGGAATTTTAAGCTGCTCCTCAGACGTTTAGTGACCTCTGTTATAAAGAGAATAGCTAAACCAGAACTTTGCTCTGTCAGGGTACAGGTAACTGGGTATTCCTCATGCATTCCTGATGAGCTGAGATCTCCTTCAATATTTAGCTGGTGGCTTGATTGACTATTGACGCCACTGAGTTAAGCTGAATGAATTTGTTTTTCGCCAAGTGTTTAAATTTTATTGGATCCTCATTCTGGGAAACATTTTTTACAGAAATAAAAAAATAATCATCTCCAGTTCTGTGATCCAGTACCTATATTACTGGTGTCATTTGCATTTCACAATTACGGAAAACAGGGTTAGGCCGCACCTGTAAATACTCTTTAAGTGATTTTACCTCCATATGTAGCCTCTTTGGGGAAGTGTTTGGAGCTCTGAGGGGGAGCATCTGAGTGGTTGCCAGGGATGATGGGAGTTAGTGGAGGAGGTGGGGGGAAGTAGATTAGGTAAGGGGGGAGGTGGAGGGGGTAGAGGAAGTGGATGAGGTGGGGGGAGAGCGAAGGGAGTTGGGGGGAAGTGGAGGGGGTGTGGGGTAGTGGAGAGGGTGGGAGGGGAATGGAGGGGGACGGGAGGGGAGTGAAGGGGGTGGGGAAGGGAGTGGAGGGTGTATGGGGGAATGGAGGGGGTGGGGGGAAGTGGAGGGAGTTGGAAGGGATGGAGGAGGTTGGGGCAGATGGAGGAGGTTGGGGGGAGTGGAGAGGGTGGGGAATGGGGATGAGGGGATGAGAACCCTAAGGGGTATGAGGTTCTTTCTGGAGTGATGAAAATGTGCTTAAGTTAGATTGTCATAATGGCCGTAAGACTTTGTGAATGTACCAGCACCATGCCATTGCACACCAAAACGGTGAGCTTTATGGCATGTGGATTCCCTCTCAATTAGAAAAGAATGATTACATCTCAGTTAGCAAAGAAAGGTGCCCTGTTCTCTGACTACTGACCCTGAATGTGAACCAAACTGGTCCTGCAGTTCTCAGCAAGCTGACTATCCAGCTTCTCATTGTGTGCTCTAAGTTTTCAGGACGTAACTCTCAAGAGGAGGTGCTACCACGTAATTCTTTAAACAGCTGCCTCAGTTACTGACTGTGAGTTTTCTTAGGGCACACACCGTGATTTATCCAACCCTCTGCCTTTAGTGCCTGGGACACACGTTCAGGGCTTACTGAATTTAATGGAGGATGTGCTGTGAATCCCTTGGTAGAAGGAGCTTAGCTGAGAGTCTCCTGGATTAAAAAAACCATGAAAGATGGTTCTCAGCAGGGAAACTTCCCCCCAGGGGACATTTGGCAATGACTGGGGGACACTTTTGATTGATTTGAGTGGGGAAGAGGAGGCCAGGGTTGTAAAGCCCTCGACATCGGATTCGGGTCAGTCTCCTATGGCAGATTGTCACCTGGTCCCACACATCAGTGGTACTGAGGCTGAGAAACTGTGTATCTGTTTCTTATCGCTGCTGTAGAAGTGACCCCACAGTGTCTCAGTGGCTTAAAGCAACACAGATGTATTCTCTTACAGTCCTGGAGGTCAGAAGTCCAAGATGAGTCTCACAGGGCTACAGTCTGGTGTCGGCAGGGCTGCGTGCCTTTCTGAGCTTTGGGGAGAATTTGTTCCTTGCCTTTCCAGCAGCAAGGGCTGCTCAGGGCCTGGTACTCCACCTTCAAAGCCAGCAATACAGCATCTTCCTCCTGTCTGACCTGACACTCTTTGAGTTCGTGGCATTTTTTTTTCTTTTGTTGTCAGTGATGTGAGTGGAATTGGAACCTCAGCACAGTTTCAATCAACCTGATTTGCTGAGAGCCAAAGAGGATTCTACCGGGATCAGAGACCCATTCTGGGAGGATGTCAGGCAGTGTAGGATTCCCAGCTAAGCGTATCTGAAGCCACGCTGGCCCGACGGCCAGCTCACAGCCCCTCTCCTTTGCCTAACGGAGCAAAGATGCTGAAGTGCCATTCTGGTGACGAGCTTGGTGACTGGGCCACCAAATCACACCCACCACTGAGTTTTACTGAATTGCAAACAGGATAGAGTTTTCCTTCCAGATACAAAAGCTCTTAGTGAAATAGATAAGACTGAAATTGGGGCTGAATGTTTCCTGAAACAATTATGTGAGAATAATACTGAAACTGACCAGACCACCCTTCCCCAGCCCCAGCACGGATCATGCAGTGATATTTAACCTGATTTGAGTCCCTTTCAATTTTCATACTTAAAAAAAAATGGTAAAATTGATGACTTCATTATCTGCGAATGTGTTTTTATTATGTTTCTTTCCAAGGATGTGGTCTAATTACCAAAATCATTAAATACAATGAAGTGATATGGAAGGAAGAGAATGTTTGCATACGAGATGGGAGAACTAAAAGATGCCAGCTTGCAGGCTGAACACAGTTACTCCAAGAGTCTCATTTGGCTCCAGGTTTCCAGGGAGGCTGGACATAAAAAAAATATGAACATTGCCTAATTCTCACTCCTTAGGAGAAGAGCGCTCACAGCTTTCCCAGCAAAACAAAGCAGGGAGTGCGGGACATGGCTTTCTTACTGCGAATGTTATGTCAGCGGATACAGAAAATATGAAAGGAACTGTGTCCAGGAACATTTTCATAGCAACGGAGGAGCAATGCTCCCGTCTCTTTCTTTGAAGATTCTTTGGCGAAAAGAGCTAATGGCATATGGAGTTTCCGTCTTTCTTGAATCATTAGCAAGGAGAAATGGGGAGGAACGCTAAAGCTAGATTGCCCCACATATGGGAAGAACCCAAGAAGAGTTCCTTTTCTTGTCTTGTCTTTTTTTTTTTTTTTTGAGATGGAGTCTCACTCTGTTGCCCAGGCTAGAGTACAGTAGCACAATCTCAACTCACTGCAGCCTCCCCCTCCTGGGTTCAAGAGATTCTCCTGCCTCAGCCTCCTGAGTAGCTGGGATTACAGGCACCTACCACCACACCAGGCTAATTTTTTTTGATATGTTTAGTAGAGATGGGGTTTCACCATGTTGGCCAGGCTGCTTTCAAACTCTTGACCTCAAGTGATCTGCCTGCCTTGGCCTCCCAAAGTGGTGGGATTGCAGGCATGAGCCACCATGCCCAGCCGAGTTCTTTTTGATGGGACTTGTACAAGAGAAAAGGTGGTATTCCTGAGCGGTTCATTCCTGGTCCATGGAATTTGAAATACCAAGAGACGGAGGAGCAATGGATCTGAACCAAGTGGGGTGGTCTAATGAGACTGCCGGCATGCCCAGCCTGTCCTTTGGGAAATTGCCCTGTCTCCAGCATCCCTACCAAGGGAAAGGGATACTTGGGTGCATCTTAACAGGGATGTGTGTAGTGAGACGCACCTGGCATCCCTGGGCTTGGCCTGCTTATTGCGTTACTGTTCGCTCATTCGCAAGGGTTGATTGAGCACCTTGTACGAGGCACTGTTGCAGGTACCAGGGGGTATAGCAGTTAGCAAAATAGACCTCAGCATTCAGCTCCCAGTGAAGAAAAAGTCAACTGCGTGTGACATAATTCAGGCAGTCATAAGTGCTTTGCAGAAAAGTAAATTGGGTAAAGGAGCAGGAAGTGATGTGGTGGCACTTTAAAGACTGGTCCAGGAGGCTTCCCTAGACATATATGTTGAGCAGAGGGTGGAGGGAGCCCTGTCAGCGTTCAAGGAGGAGCATTCCAGGCAGAGAGGAATGCAGAGGGTCTGGGGTGTGTGGATGCTTGACATGTCCATGAAGAAGAAGGTGGGCCAGACAGTGAAATGGTGGCAGGGGCGGGGGAGTAAAAAATGAAACCCACATTGAAAATAAATTGGCCAGAGTCTTAGGGACCAAGGTAGAATTCCAAGAATTGTAGAACTGTCCCAATAAGGCCACATAACAAATTGTCCCAAAAGCCTGGGACTTGAAGCAGTCACAGTCCGTCATTGCTCCCAAGCCTCTGGTTGGCTGCGTGGAGTATCTCAGCTTGACTGGACCAGACAGAACAGCTCCTCCGGTCCAGCCAGGGCTCACATGAGCCTGGGTGGCCACTGCAGGGTCTGGGTTGGTTGGGCGGGGGTGACTGCCTTGCTCTCCCCCTCCTCCATCAGGGGAGGTAGGGCTTCTGGCCAGGGCACAGTTGGGGCATGAAGGAAGCAGAGGCATGGAAGACCTCACGAGGCGCAGGCTTGAATGGAGCAAGGCATTGCTCGAATTTTTTTGGCCAAAGCCAGGCCCAGGGTCTGCCTGGTTTCAGGGGAGAGGGAAGGTAACTCTGTCTCCAGCTATGAGGAGCCAAGAAGTCACATCAGCAAGAATGTAGATGTGGTGCAGGGCAGGGAGCCCCCAAATCAGGGCTTAGGCTGGGAGGGTTCTTGGCTTTGCGCAGGGAAGAATTCAAGGGCAAGCCGGTGGTGTTGGACGGCAGCTTTTACTGAAGCAGCGGGAACAGCAGCAGCAGAGGCCCTGCTCCTTGCAGAGCAAGGCTACCTCACAGGCCGTGCGCCCAGAGCGGCAGCTCCGAGGCAGCTCCACAGTCGTATTTATACCCACTTTAATTACATACAAATTAAGGGGTAGGTTATGTAGAAAATTATTGGAAAGGGTGGTAACTTCTGAATCGCCTGGTCATTGCCATGCAAAGGGGCGGTAACTTCTGGGTGTTGCCATGGCGATGGTAAACTGACATGCCCTGTGGGTGTGCCTCATGGGAAGGTGCCTCTGCCTGGGACCTGTTTCAGCAAGTCCTGTTTGGTCCAGTGTCCAAGCCTCATCTCTTACCCTCCTGCCTCAGATGCAAGGAGCGACTGGCATAGTTTTGCCATCAGTTTATGTTGGATGCCACTGGAGTTGAGAGAGGAGGTGTGTCTGGCTTTGGTTTGTAGAGGGTCACTCCAGTGGCCAAACAGGAAAAATCAGGAGTGGAAGCAGGGACCCCACTGGGAGCCATGTCCTGATGCGATCTGATGGGGGCTTCCACCGAGGCAGGGTGGGGAGAGCGCTCAGGCTCTAGGTGTGTCTTCAAGGTCGAATCAGCAGGGTTTGCTGATGGACTGGACGTGGAGTGTGAGAGGCGGGAAGGAGCCGGGAGGTGAGTTTTGGGGGCAGCAATGGTGTCATCCGCTATGGCAGGGAAAGCAAGAGATGTGCAGTTTGGGGTCAGGGCATCACCATGTGTGGGAGACACAGCACATTGTGACCTCTGGATCCTCAGCAGGGGGAGAACTCCAGGACCTCCCCCGCTGACCCACAGGAAGCTGACACTGTTCAGTGATAGGAGGACATGTGCGGTAAGCGGTGGGAGCGGCTCGCTTGGGTGAAAGTGTGGCGCTCAGGCGGCCGTCACCGTGGCTGTCATCCCCAATCCTGTGGCCCCTGTTGTCTCACCTCGCACCTGACACAGCGTGTGTCTTCCACATCCTGAAGTGACTGGGGGGGCAAGAGGGGATGTGCGGTCTGTGAATTAAGACTGCCCGTTCCGTGTTAATGGGGTAATTACAGCTGTGGAGCTGTGCCAGTGTGCATTCAGGGTCTGTCTGAACTGATAATTACCCCATTGGTCACATTCATATGCTGGTGTTTTTGTTTCCAAATATCACTGATGTGCCGCCTGTCTTAATAGTGATCATTCAATTTAGCTAAAGACAGCGTGCCTGGCTTCCTACAGCCTGTGATTCGTTCTGCACAGCAAGGAGTCACCCACACATGGGGTTTTTTTTGAGATAGAGTCTTGCTCTGTCACCCAGGCTGGAGTGCACTGGCGCGATCTCAGCTCACTGCAACCTCTGTCTCCCAGGTTCTAACGATTCTTCTGCCTCAGCCTCCTGAGTAGCTGGAATTATAGGCACCCACCGCCATGCCCAGCTAATTTTCGTATTTTTAGTAGAGGTGGAGTTTCACCATGTTGGTCAGGCTGGTCTCAATCTCCTGACCTTGTCATCCACCTGCCTTGGCCTCCCAGAAGGATTACAGGAGTGAGCCACTGTACTCGGCCCACATGGTTCTTTTCAGAGCCCTTTTGATTGTATTATGGGAGGTTCCAAGTAATTTTCACTTGAAGAGTCAGAAAAGTATGTCCAGATATGTGATTTTAAAGGGAAATAGATTTGTTCACCTCAGGCACTGGCTTTGTGAAGAATTTCAAAGCTTACAGCACTTGCCCTGATTAAAACCTATATAACAAGCCTGCACATGTGCCCCTGAACCTAAAATAAAAGTTAAAAAAAGAGAAAAATCCAATTGAACCCACACCTAAAAACATGCTCATTCATTCGGAAAATATTTATTTAGCAACTACTTTGCAGCGAATGCATTCTAGTTTCTGGAAAAAGTGATCTAAATCCATGCCGTTGGTTCTGGTAGAGAGTTGTTAAGTTAATGCACAGGTCAGGTGGGGGAAGTGAGAAGGGATGAGGAGTGATGGTAATGGAAGAGCTGGCTTACACTGAGTGGCTGGGGGAGACCTCACTGTTGGTGAGTTGTTTGAACAGAGACCTGGATGAAGTCAGGGAGGGAGCAGGGCAGAAGTGCAGAGACCCTGGGGAGGAGGGCGGGTGGCTGCCCTGTCTGAGGAGTGTGTGGAAGCCCGAGGTGCAGGAGTTGAGTGAACGTGGGGAAAGAGTTAGAAGAAGAGTTCAGATGAGGGAGATGATTTGGAACAGATCCCTTAAATCTCTTGAAGGCCACGGTGAGGACTTTGGATCTTTTCTTCCTGAGTGATACAAGAAGCCATTGAAGGGTTTTCAACAGTAGAATGATGTCATCTAAACTGATTTTTTTTTTTTTTTTTTTGGAAGGCAAAGGGTTTACTGGGGGAATAACACTTGTGAAAGGAAAAAAGAGAAAGCAGAATTAGGGAAGGGGAGTTGCCAGACAATGACACAGATTTGACAAATTCTCTGTCAGCTCAATGGGCATCTCTGGAGCGTGTGAGAGGAACCCGTGTTAGGCAGAAATGCATAGGCCTTTGTACCCCAGTTTTGCTCAGTTGTTGGCTGGGGCCACCTGAAAAGAGCTGAGGCAAATCTGAGTGAGTTAATGGTTGAAGGCTGTGAGCAAACCACACTCTTCACAGCTGGGCAGTGAGTCCTTTCTTGAAGGAGGAATCTAAGCAGCATGTCTCTGTGTCTAATACACCATCCTAGCATCCCGAATAGGTAGTCTTCTTGTAAGAGGTTCAGAGTTCTCTTCCCACATGGGGTAGGAGCAGGGGTGAAAGCAGAATGCTTTTTCCTCTTTTGTAGTTTGATATTTTCATCACAATATGAGGGTTCCTTGCAGGTAAGAAAATCAAGAATCTCGGTGATGCCTACCTCCAGATTTACTCAATACCGTTTAGCAAGTACTTACCTACATGTGGCCCCAGGTTACCCAGGGCATCTCTTGGTCTCTCTCAATAGTACATCATTCAGCAGTGGGGAGGGGGGGTGAGTCCAGTTACCTTGACACCCCAGTTTTGGGGATGGGGAGACAGTTTGGCAGTGGGAAGAACAATCCTAAGTCTTGGATCTTGGATTCTTGAGGGAAAGGGTCGAGGAGCCCCAAAGATAAAGATTATTCGTGTTACAGTTTTGCCACAGGTCGGACTTAATTTTAAAAACAAGAAAATTAGGTTTTGATGCAATTATCTATGTAAAGAGCTTGGGACACTGCCTAGCACAGTGTTCAATTAATGGAGGCTAATCATATTATTTCATTGTGACCAACTTACTCATTCAACAGCTATTGCAGACCTATATGTCCAAGCACTGAGAATACACTGTTGATCAAAATAGCTACAGTCCTTGCCCTCACTGGGCTTCTACAGCGTCTATTTATTTATTCTGAGACAGTCTCACCTGGTCGCCAGGCTGGAGTGCAGCGGCATGGTCTCAGCTCATTGCAGCCTCCACCTCTTGGGCTCACGTGATTCTCCTGCCTCAACCTCCCAAGTAGCTGGGATTACAGGTGCATGCCACTATGCCCAGCTAATTTTTGCATTTTCAGCAGAGATAGGGGGTTCACCATGTTGACCAGGATGGTCTCTATCTCTTGACCTCATGATCTGCCCACCTCGGCCTCCCAAAGTGCTGGGATTATAGGTGTGAGTCACCGCGCCCAGCCGTGTGCAGTGTCATGGTCACAGCTCACTGCAGCCTTGACCTCCTGGGCTCTGTAACCTGAATTTTTAAGGGATTATATTTGCAACTCTGCAGAGACGTAGTATGCAAGAGGCGATGCAGGGAGAGCCGTACGGAGGCACGCCAGGTGCCTATTGCTGCATCACAAAGCACCCTGATACGGTTTGGCTCTGTCCCCACCCAAATCTCATGTTGAATTGTAATTCTCAGTGATGGGGGAAGGGACCTGGTTGGGGGCCGGTGATTGGATCTCGGGGGCAGATTTCAGTGAGTGAGTCCTCACAAGATCTGTTGGTTTAAAAGTATGTAGCACCTCCCACTTCACACTCTTTCCTGTCGCCACGTTGAAGGTGTGCCTGTGTTTCTTTTACCTTTTGTCATAACTGTAAGTCTCCTGAGGCTTCCCCAGCGATGGCTCCTGTACAGCCTGAGGAACTGTGAGTCAGTTAAACCTCTTGTATTCTTAAATTACCCAGTCCTAGGTATGCCTTTATAGCAGTGCGAGAAATGACTGATGCAACCAACCCCACAACTCAGTGGCTGAGATGAGTGATTTATGTTGATATCTCATGGATGTGTGAGTTGATTGGGCTTAGCTACGTGGGGTCTCACCTGGGACCTCCACTTGGGTAGTTACACTCAGATGGCAACTTCAATTGCAGTCATCTGCAGCCTTGGCTGGCTCTTTGCCTGCATGTTGACCTCTCCCAGGATGGCTGGAAGAGAAGGGAAGGCCAGACATTTCTCTCCTCATGTGACCTCTCCACAGGCTAACTTGGGCTTCCTCACAGCATGGTGGACTCAGCGTGGTCAGAATTCCTCCACAGTGGCTGAGTTCCCCAAGAGCGAAGACCTCACTAGCCCTAAGCAAAAGCTATAAGCCTTCTTATGGCTCAGCTTTGAAAGTCCCTCTGCCAGGTCCTCCTGGATGGAAGATGGCTATAGGTCTGGATTCAAGGTGAGGGGGATGCCACGAGGGCATGAGTAGTGGGATGTGAGGTCCGTTGTGGATAAGTGGCATCTTTGGAGACCAGCTGCACAGAAGTTTTGAAATCACCCACGTGAGTGATGGAAGTGGCTCAGACCACAGTGGTGGATTCGATCAGAAGTGTCAGGTTCTAGACGTATTTTGAAAGTGGAGATGACAGGATGCTGACAGACTGACTTTGGCTTAAGTAAGAAAGAAGAGCTGAGGATGACTGGAAGGCCCTGTAGTCTGAGCAAGATGAAGAAGAAAGTGGCATTGATGGCATGCAGAGAACTCCGGGATGTGTGTTGGGGGGGACCAGAGAAGGTGGGAGGAAGTCAAGAGCTCGGTGCAGGACCCGGTGTGGGATGCCAACTCAGCAGCCAAAGGAGAAGTCACGTGGGCAGGAAGATGTCCCCTTCTGGAGTTTAGGGAGCCACATGGCTGGAGACAGGAATTTAGGAGTCCTCAGATTAGAGCTGGTGTTTAAAGGTCTGTGTCTACAGAGACAGTAGATTCAGAAGGGAAGTAGTAGTGAGGGGTTTACTTCTGTTCTGAAGGCTGACACCGTTTGGGTCCGGACCTGTGTGATCTGGCCATGGCTGCCTCTCCAGCCTCATCCTCCACTGTCCTCCTCCCCCTCACCTGGCACATGGGCTCCTTTTACCTCTCCCAGCAGACACGTCCCATCCCACGTCAGCGCCTTGACACTTGCTGTGTCTGCTGTCCAAATTGTGTTTGTCCCGTTACCTTCCTGGAGATGAGAACCTCAGTAGTCCTAGCGTGGGCCTGCCTCCTCTCTTCCAGCCATCCCTGCTGAGGGCAGAATGCGGGCGAGGAGCCGGCCAAGCCTGCACGTGACTGCAGTTGAAGTTGCCATCTGAGCACAACTGCTCGGAGACCCCAAGCGAGAGCCACGTGGCTCCGCCCAGTCACCCACAAAGCCATGAGATGCCATGTCTTTTCCTCCTTATCAGCATATCCCTAGTGTCCATCCTGGCAGAGAGAAACCATGCCATCCACGTTTGGGGATGGAGTGAGTGAGTGACAGACACAGGCTGTTCTTATGTCTGCGCAGTGAAGCCAGTCACTGCTAAGCCACCTGCTCACAGTGTCTGTCACCTTCACCACAGGTTGTTCTGCCTAAGACTGTGGATCCCCAGGAGCCCATGCTCACCCTGCAGCTGCAGCCGCCCCATTAAACCTGAAATCCAGTCATGCCCCTCTTCTGTGTAACACCTACCAGCTACTGTGTATTGCCCAGAGATAAAGACCCAAACTACCGCAGGACCCTGCACTCTCTGGCCCCACCAACTCCAGCCTGGACTCTTCCTGTGACCCCTTCCGCCCTGTCCCCGCACACCATGGCTGCCTTCGTCTTTCTGGAATATGCTCACTTATTTCCACTCCAAGGAATTTGCACTGTGTTTTTGTTGTTGTTGTTGTTTAAAATCTGGAATGCAGTTTCCCTCAGCACTTTGTATTTCTGATTCCTGGTTTATCGGGTCTCAGCTCCCCATTGCTTTCCTCACCATCTGGTCTAAAGGACCCAAGGCCCCGTTGCCGGCCCCTTGCACATCCTGGGTTCCATTTCTTCAGCGCTCTCATCTCGTCTGCTTTACCTGTCTGCCTGTGTGTTTGTCTTCCCCACCGAAATGTAACCTCCTCAAGAGAGACTTTGTTCTAGTGCCCAGCAGCAAATCTGGTGTATAGTAGGCACTCGATGAGTTCTGACTGATGAATTAGTAACTGAGCGAGTGCATAAACAAGTGAGGAGTCAGAGACTGCCTGGCCGAACCCCCCGGCACTGCAGACACTTGCCGTCTTCATGGAGAATGACTCAGCAGCCGGTCAGGGGGCTCACAGCTGCTTCTGGAAAGTCATGTCTCCAGATCAATCTGCAGTTTCTTTCTGGAATAGATGGAGGCTCTCCAAGGGGAATAAACACTGGAGGGTCTGTGATTTCCGGCGTCTCTGCAGCCCGGGCTGGTGTCGGACGGAGATCTCCCCACCCCGCACTCCGTGTTGCATTTAACCACAGCCAGTCCTTGCTTAGGGCACAGGGGTCTGATCAGAACACACAGTGCTCCTCTGAAGCAGGGTCCCTATCAGAAGTGAGCGCCTTGTGATAAAATGAACGAAATGCTTTTTATTCTCCAGCTTCTCAGATTCAAGTATAAAACACATTGGGCTTTCTTACTCCCTGCAAAAAAAAAAAAAAAAAAAAAGCCTTGTGTTTTTCATGTGAGTTCCTACTGCCTGATACGGAAGACATTCTGGGCACTTAACCTCTCCCCAGCTCCCGGGTAAAGGGACTGCAGCCTGCTTCCCTCACAGCAACAGCCAGAGCACAGCTCGCCAGCCCCTTCTCCCATGGCCCGTGAGACGGTTCTGCTTGTCAGGTGCGGCGGAGCGACAGCTGCTCTTACTTTAGGACAGTGTTAGAGTCCTGGCAGGGAAGAAGAGCACACTCACAAGGTTTGACTTCAGAGAGCTCAGTCTAGGAGCAGTGAAGGCAGGGCTGGCGGAACCACCGGAGTCTCTGAGCAGGACCAGCAGGTGCGGAGCCCGGAGCAGAAGCCAGGCGAGAGGCTTCTGGATGGAGGGGTGTGTTGAATCGGCCTCCCCACAATCACCTCCACCCAGAACTGGGGGGGCAAGACCTTATTTGGAAATAGGGTGTTTGGAGATGTCATCGGGGAAGGTGTGGCGACACACATCAGGGAGGGTCCTCACCCGGTGACAGGCTTTGTAAGAGAAAGGAGAGGGGGAGTTTGGATAGAGATACAGATGCTCAGGGAGGAAGCCACGCGTGGATGGAGGCAGAGATTGGAGCCATGTGATCACAAGCCAGGGAGCACCCTGGGGCCTGCCCTGCAGCCTATGGAGGGTGCATGGCCCTGCCCACCCCTCTTCTGAGGACATCCGGCCTCCAGAGTGTGAGCGGATGGGTTGCTGTTTGAAGCCCCAAGTTTGTGGCCCTTTGCTGCTGCGAGCCTCGTGGACTCACAGGGTGAGAAGCGGGGCCTGTCAGGGGAGCCAACTACATGCCCCAGTCTCTCTCTCCTCTGCTCAACGACAGTGGCACACTCATGGCCAGGGCAGACTGTCAGGGAGAGGACAGGCGTCCCAACATGTGGAGAAGTGCATGGTCCTGCTCGACTCCTCTGGGTGGCCTGCAGCTGAGAGAAAGCTGTGCCTGGAGGAGGCCATCAGGGGGCAGAAAACCATCATGTGGTCACTTTCTGGATAGTGGCTCTGCCCAGTGCCATAGCTGCTGGGAGCTGGTCACAGAAGGGTGCGTCAGGTGATCGGGCTGTGGCCTTTCACGAGGTGCCACTGTGCTGGTCTCCCGTGGACTGACGCATCCTTCATCCAGGAAGGGGATGGAGCCCCACCCCTCACGGCCTCCTCTACCCCAGAGCTACGGAGCCTCACCCTTCATGGCCTCCTCTACCCCAGAGCTATGGAGCCTCACCCCTCTCAGCCTCCTCTACCCCCGAGCTACGAGACCAGAGTGAGGACAGTGAGATGGTGTATTAGTCTGTTGTCACACTGTTAATAAAGACATACCCAAGACTGGATAATTTATACAGGAAAGAGGTTTAATGGACTCACCCTTCCACGTGGCTGGGGGAGACCTCACAATCATGGCGGAAGGCACGTATCACATGGTGGCAGGCAAGATAAGATAATGAGAATCAAGGGAAAGGGGTTTCCCCTTATTAAACCATCAGATCTCATGAGATATATTCACTACCATGAGAACAGTATGGGGGAAACTGCCCCCAGGATTCGCTTATCTCTCACTGGGTCCCTCCTACAACACATGGGAATTATGGGAACTACCATTCAAGCAGATATTGGGGTGGGGCGTAGCCAAACCATATCAGGTGGCTACAGGCATGCCTGTACCCGCCGGCGTGGTCTACAGTCCTTTACAGTTTCGGGCCAATGAGTCAGCGGCAGAGTCATCACCCACCCTAGGGGACATTCCTCTTGATTTCAGTAGTATGACCTAAGTCAAAGACTTTGGACTTTTAGTTAGACCAGTCTGGGTTCAAATTTGAATTTGATCATTAACTAGCTGTTTACATGTGATCAAGCTAACTAATTTCTGAGAACCATGGTATCCTCCCATCTTTAAAGTGCCCATAAAGCACCTTTCTAGATGTAAGGGTTAAAAGCATAGAATGTGCCCAGGGGGCTAACACAGTGGCTGGTGCCAGAGAGGTCAGTGATCAAGAATAGCTGATACTGTGAGCAATTTCACTGATATGCACCCTCAACAGAATCTACTAAAATAGAAGGATAGCCAGGTACCATGCCAGATGCTTGGAGTAAACTGAGGACCAGGCCCAAGCTTATTTCTGTTTTCATGAAACTCACCTTCTCCTGGGGTGGGAGGAGCACAGAAAAACATCAGGTCATCTAGCCAGTAGATAAGAATTTCAGAGGCGGAGGGAGACTGTGATGAGCCAGGGTGACTAGAGGGAGAGGGGGAGAGGCAGGGCACCCTGCACGTGTTGGTTAGGGGGTGATGTTTCAGCTGAGGCCCATGTGATCACAGTGGCCTGGCCAAACAACGCTCCCCCCAGGAAATCTCACAGGGGCAAGAGGAGACAACGGGGGCAGTGCCGTGGCGGGAGCCATGGGGGCGTGTGGTGGTGTGGCCCAGGGCAGGTGGCCCAGAGGCGTGGATCCAGGGCAGTGCCCAGGTGGGAGCCACGAGCGTGTGCTGGCGTGGCCCAGGGCAGGTGGCCCAGAGGCGTGGATCCAGGGCAGTGCCCAGGCAGGAGCCACGGGAGCGTGTGCTGGTGTGGCCCAGGGCAGGTGGCCCAGAGGTGTGGATCCAGGGCAGTGCCCAGGTGGGAGCCACTGGGATATGTGCCACCACAGCTGAGGGTATGGCCCGGGGTGGGTGTCCAGAGGCATGAATCCAGGCAGATAGGGAGCAAGTGAGGCAGCCCCCCTCATTTTGGGGGATACAGAGGGTCAGCCGTGTTCCCCCAATTGCTGCCCACGTCCTAAATCTCTGTACTTGTGAATGTGACCTTATTTGGAAATGAGTCTTTGCAGATGTCATCAAGTTAGGGTAAGGTCATGCTGGAGGAGGGCAGGCCCTAAACCCAAGGACTGTTGTCCTTATACGAAGAGACACAGAGACACCCAAGGAGATAGAGTGAGGTGTCTTCTGGCTTGAGATCACCAAGCATCACCAGCCACGCCAGCAGCTGGAGCCAGGGCATGGGGTGGTTTCTCCCGCAGAGCTCCAGGAGGAGCTGGCCCTGGCGACACCTGAGTTTCAGTCGTCTGCCCTCCAGAGCTGTGAGAGGACACTTTACATTGTCTTAAGTACAAGTGCCAGTCATGGTACTTTGTGACACAGCAGTCAGGAACACACCCCTTTCCCACACACGGCCAGTGCTCTGGACAGCAGGGGAAGGGCTGTGTCCTGAGTAGCCAGCACACAGGGCTGGAGTGTGGGGTCCCGGAGGCCTCCGTGGGTTACCTGACTCCTGCTTTGCACTTTCTTTTCTTTTCTTTTTCATTTTTTTTTTTTTTTTAGAGTGAGACAGAGTCTTAAGCTGGAGTACAGTGATGCAATCTCGGCTCACTGCAAACTCTGCCTCCCAGAGTCAAGTGATTCTCCTCCTCATCCTCCCCAGTAGCTGAGATTACAGGCATTTGTCACCACGCCCAACTAATTTTGTATTTTTAAGTAGAGATGGGGTTTCACCATGTTGGGCAGGCTGGTCTCAAACTCCTGACCTCAAGTGATCCACCCGCCTCGGCCTCCCAAAGTGTTGAGATGACAAACGTGACCCACTGCACCCGGCACTACTTGCACTTTCAAAAGCACGTTTACACCCACCGTCTTACGGTGAGACTGTGTGGAGGCAGCAGTGGAGCAGCGCACGGGGGAGCCGTGGTGGCGGGAGGCACCGACTTCCAGGCTTGACGGGCTTGCTGGGGTCTGGAGTCGGCTCCAGGAGGGCCAGGGCAGGGCCTGTCCTTTTGAACATCTCTGTCCCTGACCCCAGTGAAGTGATACAGAGTGAGCACTCTGTCCCAGACTGTGGGATATACTCACAAGGGGTAAGTCGTCTCCATGAGCCTCGGTTTACCCATATGTCACAAGCTTGTATTTTTATATCCTCACCAGATCAACGCTTGTCTTTCCCACTGGGATGTCAGCTCCACACAAGCTGGGACCTCTCAGCTTTGTGTCCACTGTGTCTCCACGCCTGTCGGGGGCACCTGGACTAGCTGATGCTCAGGAAACCTGGACAGAGGAGAGAAACAGAAAGGGTGGCTATCTGGGTAGAGGTAGCAGGCTGGACCAGGCTGTTTTCTCCTCTTAGGCTCTTTCATATACATATATGACGCTTCAAAGAAAACGGAGAACATTGTGCTGGGTTTTCAGTTATGTAACATGCAAGAATTCTACTTGGAATGGCAAGTTTTAATTCTGAACAGATTATTTAAATTTAAATATGTCTGTTGAGTTCCCTGGGGCAGCCTCTGAGAGTGACATAAAAGCATATAGAACAGCACTGCATGGAGACATTACAATTGCAAAGCAGGCCAGGTGAGGTGGCTCACGTCTGTAACGCAGCACTTTGGGAGGCCTGAGGTTAGGAGGTCGAGACCAGCCTCGCAGTCTGCCCAACATGGTGAAACCCCATTTCTACTAAAAATACAAAAATTAGCCGGGCGTGGTGGTACACGCCTGTAATCCCAGCCACTCAGGAGGCTGAGGCAGGAGAATCGCTTGAGCCCAGGAGATGATTGCGCCATTGCACTCCAACCTGGGCAACAAAGTGAGATTCCATCTCAAAAAAAAAAAAAAAAAAAAAAATTGAAAACCAAAAGAAGGCAGGAAAGGGAGATTGAATAATGATGATGTGAGGAAGCGAACAGAAGCCAGTCATAAAGTGGCAGACCTGAATAAAACTTAGCGATATTCACATGAAGCATCAGTCCTGCGCAGGTCACGTTTGTTTTGTTTTGTTTTTGAGACAGGCTCTCACTCCCTGGGCTCACTGCAGCCTCAACCTCCTGGGTTCAAGCCATCCTTCTGCCTGAGCCCCAGCCCGCTGAGTAGCTGGGACTACAGGTGTGCACCACTACACTTAGCTAATTTTTTGTATTTTTAGTAGATATGGGGTTTTGCCATATTGCCTAGGCTGGTCTCAAATGTCGGGACTCAAGCAGTGCACACGCCTTGGCCTCCCAAAGTGCTGGGGTTACAGGCATGAGCACCGCACCTGGCCTCCCTGCAGATCCCTCTGAAGCTAACATTTAATCTTGCTCTTGCAACAGCCTGGGAAAGGGTATTCTTCACTGCCATTCAATACACATGGAACCTCAGACTCAGAAAGGTACCTAAGTTGCCCCAGGGCACACAGCCTGTACGTGTTGGAAATGGCGTTGAACGCAGGTCCAGCTGATAGGATCCCCTCCATCTGGCTAGTCGAAATCCTGGCTCACAGCTGGGAACCACTGGGGCATGAGGGAAACTGTGTGTGAAAAATAACTCTCCCAAAGCAGTGTGAGATGAATGCTGCCGCTCCTGCGTCTCCAGGATTCATCATGGACAGAGGAGAAGGAGGGAGGCTTTAGGATCAAAGACCAATCTAGACTCAGGAAAATCTAAGTTTTTTTTTTTTTTCCAAAGGAACTCCTAACTATCCCTTTTTCCCAGTTTGAGAAACTAAAATACTTTGGCTGAAATAGGCTTCGCTGAATTCACATGACTGTTTTCTGCGCTCATTCTCATTCTGAACAATTGTGAACATTCTGAACGAGTGTGACTTCTGTGGCTGGGCAGAGAGTCGTGATGCCATGAAAACAAACAGCTTCAAAGAGCTCGTCTTTCTTGCTTTTGAAGACGTGGGTTCTGTGAGCGTTTGCGTCCTTTCCGCCAGGTGCTGGGTGAAAGGAAATCGTGTGTGCATAAATGCTTCGTTATTTCTGCCATGCATAGCAGATCCCGCTAATGTGACATTCAAAGTGTCACCGTTAACTCCTGTTAGGGGAAATTGCTTTTTCCTTAATTTCTTCGCTCAGGCAGGCGGCATCCACAGCAGAGGACAAGCCCACCTTTCATCTGACGTTGAGGAGATAATTCGGTTTGCTCCAGGTTCATTCATTTCGTGTCGCAGCCCAGCTTTCCCTGAGAAAGTGGCGCCCTGACATTTGTAGGCAGCTTAAGCGCTGGCGTTAATGTCGACAGGCAGCTATAAATATCGCTGCTTTAAACTAAATCCTGCCACAGGCGGAGCGTTTCAGGCGTTTTTGGCTGTGTGCATAATCCTCAGTACTTTTCAGATGTGAGGTCTCCCCATGAATGACGGCGTGTGCCCTGGGAAGGTCTCCGTGCAGGGAAGCGGAAGCCGGGGTGTCAGGGCACGGTGAGATTCTGTCTTTGGGTGGAACCCGGGGTTTTCAGACTCCCTTTGGGAATCCTTGGGCACTTTGCCCTCCCAGGAGCAGAATCCTAGCTGATTGTGGAAGTCGTGAGAATGACCGTGTGATTGCCCTCCAGGAGAAGGGCAGATGGCTCTGCACCGGGCATGCAACAGAGGCACGGTGTGCATGGAGGCCTGAGAACTCCAGGAGGAAGGAGGCAGAGGGACTTCAGGGCACTGCGGAAAATGTTCTCATGTCTACTGCCTTGCAGAGAGTCCCAGCAGATTCAGCACATCTCACAGCGATGAGAGGGGTACCAGAGGAGGCCTCCTAGACAGCAGAGAGTGGAGACAGTGAAGAGAGTGTGAGCCAGGCTCGCTGGGTGCAAATCCTGGCTTGAGTCTTTATGAACTGGGCAAACTTGAACAAATTACTTAACCTCCCTGGGCCTTGGGTTCCTTCTCTGTAAATGGGAATAAAAATATCACCTGCTTCAAGAGTTGTGCAGATTAAACGGGTGATATGTGTTCAGTACTTAGCATAACAGTACTTCTAGAACTTAGTAATCCTCAGATGTGCTGAGATGTGTGTGGAGGCTGATGTCTAGAACTGGGCTGGTGTCAGGCAGGTTCTCTGGGAAAACCATGCCAGCAGTTTGTGTATGGGAATAAGAACACGTTTTCCCACCAGTTGCGGGTGGTGACTTGTGATGAACACTGATGTGGGTTTTGATTGTTGCCATGCACTGGGCTCAGGAGCTGCTGTGTAGACCGTTTCCCACTTCGCTCCCCACCCTCCCACTGAACTCTGAGCACATCTCCCTGTTTTAGGGTGTGACTGATTTCCAGGATGAGTTTGCATCTGGCCTCTGTTTTAGTCCTGCGGACTGGCTGGCAAGCCGAGGGGTTTACTGCAGCCTTGCCTGGCTGATTCTGTTGCTGAACTCACAGATCTCAGCCTTCACACCACAGGTGCCCTGTAGACGAGGTTATTTTCCTTGAATAAGGTTGTTTGTGGCCAGTGACTTTTATCACCTTGTTTCCTGGACCTTGGAGAGAAATGGCAACTGGAAATTACTGAGCCTGCCTTTGCCCCTGAGACATTATAACTCTTGAGGTAAACTAAACACTCTATCCCACCCCCCATCTCCCTGCACCCCCATTTATACTCCTGCTGCTGCTGAGAATGCATCATTTTACTTCTGGAAAGTTTCTTTGGCTCTCTGTATGTTTCTTTTCCCCAAACAGGGCATCAAAGCATCCCAAAGCTGTCCTGATCCACTGGAGATTCCTTTATTTTGAGAGATAAGAGTAAAAACTCGTGATGGTTAGTGTATAATATGAGACATTACAGAATTATAGTTTTGTGGCAGCCGTAGATGCTGTTGAAAGTGTATCAGTTAGGAAGGATCATCTGGAATATTGTTGACATAAGCCTATGTCAAACAGTTTCAAGGAAAAAAGCAGAAAACTTTGGCTTATAAAGTGGGAAATCTAAGCTATAGATGAGGCTTCAGGCACAGAGGAGTCAAGGTGCCCAGATGATGTCATCAGGAATATTCTCCTTCATCATTGATCTCTGCTTTTTTCTGTGTTGGTCCAGTTCTCAGGCAGGCTCTCACCAAATTGCATGAAAGATGGATGGTACCCCTCATCTCCCAGCTTGCATCCACCAGTTTAGCCACCATTGGAGAGAACGCATCTTCTTCCTCAATATTCCCAGCAAAAACCTCAGAAATGTGATCCATTGATCTTAGCTTTGGGTTCACTCAGCTGTGAGGGTGCAGGTCACATGCAACCCTGGAGCCAGGGTTGGGATTGCTCCCCCACAAAACACAAGGGCTCAGGGCAGGGAGAGGGCCTCTCCTGGGTGAGGGTTCAGGGTGCTGCTGCCACATGAACAGGGAAATTGGCTGGGCGGATAGAAACAGCAGGTGTCCACTACAGATGAGGAAACCTGTGTGACAGGAGCAATGGGGGCCGACTGGCTGTGACAGTGAAGTTTGAGCTGGGCCTGGGGGATGGTGTATTTGTGAACATTTGGGTGGAAAGGAGATATGAAGGGAGAAGGAGCACCCTAATCAAAACAGGAGGCAGAAGCGAATTCGGTGCTCCCAGGACATGAGAGCTGGCCCAGCGTGGGCATTGGTGGCCAGCCAGTGGGTTCCTTGATAAACCTGAACATGGTGGGGGACATGCAGAGGTCAAGCTTCATGAGAGTCAGTCGCCCATCCATCCATCCATCCATCCGTCCATCCGTCCATCCATCCATCCATCATCATCCATCCATCCATCCATCCATCGAGGTTCTTCACAGGAACCGTGAAGGGAAGACAAACAGATCGAAAGATGTCATCTGCTTCTTTTTTACCTTATTTTTAAAGTTTTTAGTATGGAGCTGATGGGTATGTGTCAAAAATGAAACAAAGATGTTTGTGCCCCAACGCACTTCTAGTCATTTCTCAGCACCCTGGATTTTCAGCCTTTGATGTTTTGGCAAGAAGGTTCCCTGGACAGAAGGCTAGGGCCTGGGTCTAATGAGAGTCATCCTGAGCTGCTTTCACCTGCATGGCTTCAAAGCTCATGGAGATTGAGTGTGCCTCTGTGTCCAGGGAGGAGACAAAATAAATTGATTAAAGCAGCTATCAGCCCAGGATCAACTGACAGCTGGGACCAGAACAAGTTTTCCTAGTTGGGAAGAAGCATCAAAACCATTTATTTTTTTATAGGAAAATTTCAGGCAAACTAAGGGATAGTAAAACAAACAAAAAACCAAGCTAAATTGTAGATAAGTAAACAAAAAAAATTATCAGACTCTACGTTTTTCTAGACAGATTTATTTTGTGCCTCGTAGGTGGTCAGCAAAACCCACATTTCAGTGGGTTAAC
The DNA here is from genome assembly GCA_036589455.1 of Ateles fusciceps. NCBI lineage: Eukaryota > Metazoa > Chordata > Mammalia > Primates > Atelidae > Ateles > Ateles fusciceps. The sequence goes on along the minus strand of JAZHEH010002791.1, from coordinate 3,323,095 downwards.
TTCCAATTGTTACAGTAAGTCTATGAAGTATGTTTGAATCTAGTTTTAGAAACGCAAGTGAAAGAAACGGAACAACCCCCCCTCAGAATAACTTAATTCACTTTTAAGATGCTCATTTTGAAAGAGTGATAGAAATGTGTCGTCAATTTGGAGTTGGCTTCATCCTTTTCCTTCAGCCTATGCCAGTCAGACTTCAGTCAAAAAGCAGGAAGCAGCCAAGGTATTTCAAATGGAGGAACACTGATACAGGGGATTGGAGACACCCAGGATGGAAGAGTTAAGATGCCAAATGGGTGCAGCTTGAAGCTGGCATCACCTCTGAGGCTGAAGGGACAGTGGGGGTGATGATATTCTCAGAGTCAGGAGCAGAGACCACAGGTAAGAGAGAGACAGGAGATGGAGCCACTCCTGGAGACATCTCGGGAGGCAGAGAGAGGGGGAGAAGTGCCTGGCTTCCCTCCCCTTGATGCTGCCTGTTGGCTGACCACCCAGAAGCAGAGGGTGAGGTTGTCTGGGAAGTGTAGCTCTTTCTGATACACAGCAAAACAAGAGAAGAGAGAGAGTAGATCTGAGAGCAATGAGGCAGTTGATTGGCATACCAAGGTGAGATCTAGGCTGGGCTGCAGGGTTACCAAAACCAAGTTGTTGTGGGATTCCTCCTGCCCTCATCCAAGTATACACACGCACTGAGGTTCCCACCATGCTGTCTAATGCGTATTGCTTATATGTAGCTCTAAAAGTACACGAGCCACAGTCTGCCATACCAGTTGTTTGATTATTTCAGAGACAAGGGTAGAAGTTACATGATGACGCTGTAAAATATAAGACATGAAGTAGTTCAATGGTTTGGTTGTATGCATTCACGTGGGCTCTTAGTTATCCCAGGGTCATTCAGAAATCCCTGCCAGGCTGTTCAAGCTCCATTTTCTCAACTCTTATGCTAGCCTTACATTCTCTAGGAGTCATCTCTCTGGAACTTGCCAGAAAGCAGAACCAAGAGCCTATCTCTGCAGAATCCACCAGTGTCTATACATGCATCAGTTCTTCTCAGCTCATCTCTCTGCCTCTGGTGCAGCAATATGTTTCTGCAGATTAGAAGGGAAGTCTAGTCTCAGTTTCTGACAATAACGCCTCTGTGTGCTGTCTTCTTGATTCCCCTTAGGTCTGCAGACCAAAGCCCAGGAGATCCCCCAGTTTCTGCTCTTCCCCTGACCCATCCTCATCCTCCCTGAGGCAGTGAGCACAGAATGGAGCCCTTAGGATGGAAAGTGGGAGGGGAATGGAGGAAAAATATAGGGTTAGTGCTAGAAAGAAACACTGATTAATATCTCAGCCTTGCAACACTGATTTTCTATAGCTGTTTCAACAGACATGCACACTGGCTACATTTAGAAAAGTGACGCTGTGCAGAATGAATCAGTATGTCCTCATGCCAGGATGGATGGATATATTTAGCATGTCTGTGTGTGTGTGAGCCTTGTCTGTTTCTCTTTCTGGCTGGTTCATAGACCTCACTAATATCAAACTCACGCCCCCCCTCCACCCTCACGAAGCTATCTTCCCCCCACCATCCACCTAACACCACGAATTTCAGCCTTTGTAGCCAATATCTCTCCTGTTTTTGGCGTAAACTTTTTTTCACCATCCACTTCATTCCACCCTCCTCAGTCTCAAAGCCCATCTCACAGAAGAGGTATTTTGTTACAGCTGCGTGACTAACTCCGCCAGCGTGGTGGCCTCCAGGAGAACCAGCTTATGTCCCTGGTTCACAGTTTTGACTGTGGGTATGATGAAATGTGGAGTCTTTGGCAGTGAGGATCAGTCTTCCCTAGGCTCCTCACGTGTGAAAGTCTGGTTTCCTGACAGCCTCAGGATGGATCCCCCACTCACGTCATTGGTGTAATTCCACTTAGAAAATGATAATTAGATTCCTGTTGACTGTGGAGTGTGCACCCAGATGTGGAGCCATTTCTAGTCCAGTTGAGAAAGTGAGAATTACAGGAAATTAATCGGAATGGTACAGAGCAGGTTGCAGCATTGCTGCAGAGTCCTGAGGGAGGCCGTGAGGGATGGAGAGGGTGGGCTGGGGGCACGGGGAAGATGTTCCAGGCGAGAACCTCACCTTTGCTATCGTTGATTCTGCCTCACCACGTGCCAGAGACTGTTCTGGGTTGGGGGTGCACCAGCAGACAGAAACACAGGTCCTGTAATCCCACGGTTCTCAGGGACAAGAGTAGGGAGTGGGGCGGGAAGGATGGCGTAGAATAAACACGAAATAAACCATTTCTGGTCACTAGTCAGGACACTTGCCATGTCTTTTGTCTGTTTTGTGTTGCTATAAATACCTGAGACTGGGTAATTTGTAAAGAAAAGAAGTGTATTTGTCTCACGGTTCTGCAGGCTGTACAAGCTTGGTGCCAGCATCTGCTCGGCTTCTGGTGAGGCCTCAGGAAGCTTCCAAACATGGCAGAAGGCAAAGTGGTAGCAGGTGCGTCACACAGTGAGGGAGGGAGCAAGAGACGGGGAGGAGGAGCCAGCCTCCTTTAACCAGCTCCTAGTGAACTCGGCAAGAACTCACTTATCACCATAGGGAGCAAGAGACGGGGAGGAGGAGCCAGCCTCCTTTAACCAGCTCCTAGTGAACTCGGCAGGAACTCACTTATCACCATAGGGAGCAAGAGACGGGGAGGAGGAGCCAGCCTCCTTTAACCAGCTCCTAGTGAACTCAGCAAGAACTCACTTATCACCATAGGGAGCAAGAGACGGGGAGGAGGAGCCAGCCTCCTTTAACCAGCTCCTAGTGAACTCAGCAAGAACTCACTTATCACCATAGGGAGCAAGAGACGGGGAGGAGGAGCCAGGCTCCCTTAAGAACTCACTTATCGGCCAAGCATGGTCGCTCATGCCTGTAATCCCAGCACTTTAGGAGGCCGAGGCAGGCGGATCACGAGGTCAGGAGTTTGAGTCCAGCCTGACCAACATGATGAAACCCCGTGTCTACAAAGATACAAAAATTAGCCGAGTGTGGTGATGTGCGCCTATAATCTCAGCTACTCGGGAGACTAAGGCAGGAGAATTGCTTGAACCCAGGAGGCGGAGGTTGCAGTGAGCCGAGATCATGCCATTGCACTCCAGCCTGGGCAACAAGAGCAAGACTCCGTCTCAAAAAAAAAAAAAAAAAAAAAAGAACTCACTTATCACCATGGGGAAGGCACCAAGCCATTGACGAGGGCTATGCAACCGAGACCCAGACCCCTTCCACCAGGCCCCACCTCCAACACAAGGGTCACATGTCAATACAAGGTTTAGAGGAGACACACCCTAAACCCCATCACACCGTGAAGGGCTGGCCACCTGGTGGTACAGGGACAAGCGTGTCGGGCAGCAGGAACGGCACTCACTAAGGAGTTGGGTATGACCTTGGCATGATGGTAGAACTGAGCAGAAGCCAGTGTGGCAAGAGCCCAGTGAGGAAGGGGAAGAGGCGAGAGGAGAGGTCAGAGAAGAGGCTGGATCACAGAGGAGCCTGGGGGCTGCAGCGGGGAGTCTGGGTTTGGTCCAGGTGCGGTTGGCAGCCTTTGTGCTCTTGAAGGAGAATGGCTGTGGGGCGATCTCTGGTTTGCAGCGGGTGGCTCTGGAGGAGCTGTCTCGGGGCAGGAAGGGCTCTGAGTTGCTGCTTATGTTGGACAAGGGTAAGGAGATGGGCTGGCAGCGCTGGACGCAGGAGAAAATGGCAGAGATGGGCGGGGGGGGGTTTGGGTGCACATTTTCTTAAATTGGGAGGACATTTTAAAGATCCCAATGTTGAACAAGGCGGGAAAGGGAGTAGGAAATCAAGAATGACTCTCAGCTTTGTGGCCGGAGGAGCTGAGGGGATGATGATGTCTTTGTGAGATGGCGCAGCTTGGGGAGGGAACTCGTTTGAGGAAGAAAATCAAGAATTCTATTTCGGACAGGCTAAATTTGAGCTTCCTCCCCGTCCATCCATGTGGGGGATAATGAGTAGGCAGTTGGGTATGAGTGGGGGATGAAGGCTTCATTTGGAATTATGGGGCAGTTAAAACCGCAAAGCTGGCTAAGATCACCTAAGGAATGGTATAAATAGAGCTGTGGCCCCTCCAGAATTTAGAGATCAGCAGGAGGTCATTGCAAAGGCCAGGGACAGAGGCCAGGTCAGCATGGCCTGCGGGGGAGCAGAGCAGAATCCAGGGAGGGAGGCCAGGTCAGCATGGCCCACGGGGGGCGGGAGGGGGAGAATCCAGGGAGGGAGGCCAGGTCAGCATTGCCCACGGGGGTGGAGTCCAGGGAGGGAGGCCAGGTCAGCGTGGCCCGCAGGGGAGGGGGACAGAATCCAGGGAGGGAGGCCAGGTCAGCGTGGCCCACGGGGGGGCGGGAGGGGGCAGAATCCAGGGAGGGAGGCCAGGTCAGCATGGCCCATGGGGGCGGAGTCCAGGGAGGGAGGCCAGGTCAGCATTGCCCACGGGGGTGGAGTCCAGGGAGGGAGGCCAGGTCAGTGTGGCCCATGGGGGTGGAGTCCAGGGAGGGAGGCCAGGTCAGCATTGCCCACGAGGGTGGAGTCCAGGGAGGGAGGCCAGGTCAGTGTGGCCCATGGGGGCGGAGTCCAGGGAGGGAGGCCAGGTCAGCATTGCCCACGAGGGTGGAGTCCAGGGAGGGAGGCCAGGTCAGTGTGGCCCATGGGGGCGGAGTTCAGGGAGGGAGGCCATGTCAGTATGGCCCACGTGGGGGGTGGAGTCCAGGGTGCATCCTGGAGGAGCGGCCCTCGTGTCGGGTACTGCTGAGGGATTTGGTCCAGTGTGAACAGGAGAGTGGCCATGGACTCAGGCCGCAGGGGCTCCTCAGCTGCCTCAGTGGGAGGATCTCAGCCAAGTGACAGGAGGGAAGCCGACTGGAAGGCCTGCAAGAGTGCGTGGGAGGTGAGATCGTGGGAGAGTGGGCGGAAGGGGTCCTTCAAGAAGTTTTGTTGAGACAGGAAGCAGATACACAGGCAGTGGCTGGAGGGGGACGAGGGCTTTGCAGGAACAGGTACGATTTGGAGAGATGGATGCTGAAGCCAAAACAAGCCCCAGCAAACCTTGTCCTCCCAGCCATGGCATCTGTGATGACCCGAGGCCGCCCTCTGCGGTCCGAGTGCTTCTCCCACGCATGCCTGTCTGACAGTCGCTTCATCCGGACTTGGTTCATTAACCGTGGAACTGCAAAGGCTTCTTCATTGATCTTGTTTCCGTCCATCTGATCTATCAACCCTCGTCTCACCGGCACCCCTGAAGCAAGAGCCCAGCATAGCACCCTCCACCCCTCTGTCCTTGGCGACTCTGAGGCCACAGGACCACGTCCGGAGCTGTTTCCGTGCCTGGTGACTACCTAGCGAGTCCTGGTAGGGAAAGCTGTGCCGTCCTCTCGCTAACAGCTTCCTTCCCAGAGCTAAATAAAGACGATGCAGGGTGCCTTTGGCAGTATCCCCTTCCAAAATAAACAGAAGCACAAAATTAGCCAGAATTAAGCCAAAATAGCAGAATTAAACAGCTGCACAGTCGGCCACCCAGGCCAGGTGGGCCTGGAGGGAGTTGGAAGCTGCTTCTCTGCCCTGCCCGTAGCCCTCCAAGATGACAAGGGCTGGTGTAAGTCATCTCAACCCAGAAGTGGGGTGGAGGCTGGAGCAGACGGGCTGTGAGTTCTGAGTTCTCATCGGCCATGTTCAGCTGTGGCTTTAAGCCCTTCCCTCAGCTTCCCTGAGTCCATTGCTCTGCTGTGAAGACCCTCAACATTAAAGGAGACAGTGCCTGGGCGCCACAGTGCCCTGAATACAGCAGGTGCTTAATAAACGGCGGCGGCCGCATTCCGCTTTCTATCATCATTTTACCAATGTGGCCGTAGCTGTCCATTGTCCTGTTGCCACAGCCCTGGTCTCCTCATGAGTCCTCCCTCCCACCCTGCGCCTGGCGTTTAAGTGGCGTCACACAGGGCCACACATGTCAGCTAGGAAAGGGTTTTCTTCTCTTGGGACGAAAAGATAACACAGAGAAGTTAATAGATGCCAGGAACTATTCTAGCTCAGGTAAAATTCAAAACCCCTCTATGAAGTAGGTGTTACTTAATAATTAATCCACATTAGTTATTTCGTTAATCATTAACTACCAATTGAAAAAGAATAGTGTTGAATAATTAATCCAAAAGAAGAACATGGAGCCCAGAGAGGTTAAGTAACGACTCTAAGGTCATACAGCAAGCCAGCATCAGAGCTGGGATTAGAGACCAAGTGTTCAGGCTCTTTAATGGCTTTTGCTAACCTGAAATGCTAGAAGCACCCCTCCCCCAGCCTCCCTGGTCAGCCCTGATGGAAGCGTGGAGGGCTCCAGGAGCTGGGAGGAGGCCCAGGTGGCTGGAGAGGGGGAGTGGTGGGGACAGCGTGGGACTGAGCTCCCAGAGGCCACAAGCGCGGCAGTTTGAGGATTTGGCATCTGTGCCGAGTGACCTGTTGTGGGGACAGGGACACAGTGGGGCAAGGTGCCTGCTTACATTCCAGGAGGGAGGAGCAGACAGCAGGCAGGGGAGCTGGCCAGTGTGTTGGGAACGGGGGTGCTCAGGACCACCTGACCCCCAACACTGGACCGCCGGACCCCAAGCACTCGGACTGCCGGACCCCACGGTGCTTAGGACCGCTGAGCCCACACCTACACAATTGGTGTATTTGGATGAGGCCTGTCCCTCCCTGCAGAATGTGAGCTCCAAGAGAGCAGGGTTTGGTTTTGCTTTTGTTTTGCGTGGCTGTAGCTGTCAGAACCCAGCAGGGTGCCTGGCACAAAACAAGTGCTTGGTAAATATTTGTTGAGTAAGTGAGTTCCCCTTGTGGCATTTGGCTGAAATCTCCTTATGTCAGTTGAGGCTGGTGTTAGGATGCAGGAAATGGCTGCTCCTCTAAGTCCAGGACGGCAATTGTCATTTGGGTGCCTCCGCCCACCCGGTACCGGTACCGTTCTCGGGCTCCTCCTGTTCATTGATCTGCCTTCACGCTCTGCCCCCACTCTTGGGGTGTTCTCTCATGAAGACACAGCCGTCCTGTTCCACGTCCCAGCTTCTTGGTACCTAGTAGGTGCTTAATAAATGTCAGTCCGATAAATGAATATACAGAAGAAGCAATGAAGGAGCAAATGGAGTGGAAATAGTCCTCTCTGGAGCTGGAAGCCCCACACGGAGGGCCTCTGAGGGTCTGCAGAGACCAGCCGTCCTCACGACCTCCAGGACCCTCACTGGAAAACCTGACCCCAGAGGAGAGTCACACCGCACCCAGGTGGCAGCCAGGGTCTGAGGAAGAGTTTCCAAAGCTGCTCAGGAGCTCAGGGAATCCCCCGGCACCTCCTAGGCTGCTGTCTGTTTGTGGTTTGTCTGTCTTGGTGGCTTGTTCCCGTCCTCATAAAAACGCCCTGTGATGTGTGTAGGTGGTTTGCACTCACGGTGAACTGGTGTGGGGGGAAGGGGAAGCCGAGGCTGTTGGAAGAGACGGTGAGAATTGGCAAGGCCCAAGCAGGCAGACAGCCCGGTGGGGCAGGAGATCAGGAGGTGGATCTCAGATGGCCCAGCGGGGCAGGAGAGGGTGTGTCCAGGCGGATCTCAGGAGGGCTTCACAGCAAACACCCAGGGCTCCTTCCCGGGAGGTCCAGGCCTGCCGAGGCTCAGAACTGAGTGAATGTGGGGCGATACAGGCACGGTGTTTCCCTGGGACCCATCTGGCCCTAGCATGAACTGGCAGTGGTCACTGGCTGGGACCCCAGTGTTTCATGGGCTTTTGTTTGTGTCTTGGGTAATTCCATTTTCTCAGGACCCCTGGTTCTTGTGAGCATTCCCATGGCAACAGCCAAACCCCCAGTTGTCTGCGGGGGTGCAGGGTAATGACAGCTTCCGAGTTCACTGGGAGCTTCTTCTGGAGACAGCAGAGGGGGAAGCTGAGGCTATTCAGCTTAAAACTGCAGATGAGGCCGGGCGCGGTGGCTCACGCCTGTAATCCTAGCACTTTGGGAGGCCGAGGCGGGTGGATCACAAGGTCGGGAGATCGAGACCATCTTGGCCAACATGGTGAAACCCCATCTCTACTAAAAATACAAAAATTAGCTGGGCGTGGTGGCGCGTGCCTGTGGTCCCAGCTACTCGGGAGGCTGAGGCAGAAGAATTGCTTGAACCCAGGAGGCGGAGGTTGCAGTGAGCCGGGATTGCGCCACTGCACTCCAGCCTGGTGACAGAGCAAGACTCTGTCTCAAAAAAAAAAAAATATATATTAAAAAGAAAAACGATAAAAATAAAACTGCAGATGAGCCAGCACATGAGGTCGCCGTGCCTGAGACGTGGGCCCAGAGGAAGACTTCATCTTTTAAACACAGGCAGAATATCCCACCAACCACAGCGCTTTGCAAGATGGAAGGTGGAGACCTACGCCGTCCTCAGTTAAAGTGGTTCTGTTTCAAGGTATTTCCCAGAAGGAAGGAGCTTACAGCGGCCCGCAGGAAAGGCTACCTTTGGGAAATTGGCAAGAAGAATGTCATCAGCCTCTCTGCCTCCTCCCACGGGGCCCCACCCCTCTCTCTCTCAGCCTGGGTGCCTCCCAGCCTCCCGGCTGCCAGTCTCAGCAGGGACGCCCTGACCTCCCCTGCCAGGCTCCTCTTTCCTGCTCAGGCTGAGTCTGTAGCGGCCTCAGGAAACCACATCCATCGTTAACCTTCTCTTGGACGCATGCGTCCAACCTCATGACTTGCGAAGGCTACAGGCCTTTGAGGTTCCAAAACTAAATAAAAGTGAGTAAAATGTGGCCGGGCGCGGTGGCTCACGTCTGTAATCCCAGCACTTTGGGAGGCCGAGGTAGGTGAGTAACCTGAGGTCAGGAGTTAGAGACCAGCCTGACCAACATGGCAAAACCCCATCTCTACTAAAAATACAAAAATTAGCCAGGCGTGGTGGCGGGCACCTGCCATCCTGGTTACTCAGGAGACTGAAGGTGCAGAATCGCTTGAACCCGGGAGGCGGAGATTGTAGTGAGCCAGGGTCCTGCCACTGCACTTTAGCCTGGACGACAGAGCAAGACTCTGTCTCAAAAAATAAATAAATAAATGAAAAATAAAGATGAGTAAAAGACTAAAAATCAATAGAATTGTAAAATAAATAAAATATTAAAAAACACATGACCAGCTCCAGCCCAGGGAGGAAGGTGTTGGGTCTCCCCATGCCCTGCTGTGCCAGGGCACCTGCTTGCTTCAGGACCTGGGTCATCTGTGCGGCCCTTGGCTGTCAGGGGCGCGGGGGGCAGGTCCGTGGGGCAGTGGCTGTCAGGGGTGTGTACCTGCAGGGGGCAGCTCCCACCCCCTTCTTAGTCCTTTCCTGGAGGCATGCGTGGCCAACTCTTCCCATTTTTGAAGAAGTATAGACTTTTATATAAAAGACTCAGATTTTAAAATGTTGACCATGAGGTCACCATATATGTATATGAGAGGAAATGACAGTGAAATTCCAGCATGTTGCCACTGGTTGTCCAAGCACCCAGGAGTGGCTGGGGGCCCCGGGAAATGTTTTCTGTGATTCTTCCCAGTGTGAGCTCCACCCTGTCCAGCCGCCAGGAGTGGCTTAGGGCCCCCCGGAAAGTGTTTCCTGTAATGATTCCTAGTATGACCTTTGCCCATGCTATGGCCTTTTCTACCGGATGCCTTTTCCCATGTGTTTCCTACTGCAGGACCACCAGGGTTCGTGCCTGGTCATTGCTGTGAGCCTTGTGGGTCTGCGGGCCCTGTCCTCACTGTCAGGGTCCTGATGGTGTCTCTGGGCCAGTGAGACCTTTCGGAGGGGGAGGGAAGGGCACTCAGAGGATGAGTAGGTGAGAGTCGAACCCTGGGCACTGGGGATTGAGTGCTGCTCCTCCAAGCAGGACAGACGGATTGTCAGGAGGAGGGGCCAGAGCCAGGAACACGGCTCCTGTGCTCTGCTAAAGAAAATGGGCCTGGCCGACGGGGGCCACCTTTCGACCTTCCCAGAGGGGTACATGAAGGAATCTGGACTCCCCGGGTCTGAGCGCCCTTGTCCACCGGAGTCAGCAGTCAGGGCCAGAGCCTGAGGTTTGGAAACTCCCTTCAGGGTGTGGACTCTGGGTTTGCATTCTGAACAGGTGTTCACTTCCCAGCTGTGTGACGGGCAACGATGTTGTCCTGTGCCTCAGTTTCCCTCTCTGTAGATGGAGGCTACTTCTAGAACTCACCTCCTAGGCTGATGATGGGGATGATATGACTTAAATGCAGACAAAAGCTTGCACCAGTTCTGGGCGCATAGGACAACACGAATAAGGCTTTACTGCTATGGACAAACTATCTGGGCAAAAAAGGCAGAGGGTGGAGGTTAAATTTTTCAAAACAAGCAAAAAGAGGACGTCACCTTTACATGAGAACAGAGTCTGCTCGAATGCTCGCTGGGTTTGGAATCTGAGGAGGAGAAGCAGGTGCAGAACGTGTTCCCATCAGGGCTCCCTGCCGGGACTGCCGCCTCTGGAGGAGCCCGGTTTCAGCACGGAGGAGGTGGGTGCCCCCGCTGGGTGACTCCGGGCTGCTCCGGAGTGACAGGGCTGAGTCGGAGCCTGCTTGGTGCAGGGTCTAGGGTGCACGCCCATGGGAGCAGGCTGCCCTGCTCAGCCGGGCCTCTCCTTGTCCCCCACAGCATATGCGAGAGGCGGCTGAACGGCGGCAGCAGCTGGAGTTGGAGCATGAGCAGGCCCTGGCTGTTCTCAGCGCCAAGCAGCAGGAGATTGACCTTCTGCAGAAGGTAAGTGGCGGGTAGCCGGGCGTGGTGTGCAAGGTGGGGAGTCTGGGGGTGGGCGAGGGGGTAGGCCGGGGACCCCTGGTGTCGCGGAGCGGCTGACCTGCAGCCTCTGCTCCCAGGCCTCCCTTGCTCTCTCCTTGCACAGAAAAATTCAGACTCATTTCTGCTTTCCTGCTCTGATGTTTGTTAAGTAGACCTGTGTTCACGGTTTATAACGCAAAAACAGACACAAAGCTCTAACATCTGATGCTGGTGAGGCTGTAGGGAAAAGAACATGCATAGAGATGGCTGGCAGGGTGCGAACTGCTTCAGTTTCTGGAAAAAGCAATGTGCAGCATTCGTTAAAACTAAAAGTGCACGTACAGGGTGACCCTGCCACCCCATCCTGGGCAACGCCCTGCAAGGAATATAGGAACCAGTTCAAAAGGAGTTGAGTTTTCTTGTAGTGATGCTTTGTGGCAGTGGGGAGGGGGACTGGACCCAGTTGATGCCCACCTAAGGATGATGGCTGTGGGCACCGTGGCTCATCCACGCCAGGGGCCACCTGACGTCAGGGAAAGGGGGCGCGGAGGTTTGATTCTGCTGTCTTGAGGCTGTTTGCGTGACATGTTATCAAGTGAGCGTACTGAGTTGGAGAACAATATTCATAGCGTGATCCCAGTAAGAAAGGAGAAAAGGAAGACAAGACAGAAAGGAAAAGAAATCAGGGCAGGAGGAGAGAGGCACCAGGGAAGGAGCGAAGGAAGGACTGAGGGATTTGGGGTTTTCACCTCCTTGGCACCAGTGATGCGTCTGGGGGCTGAGAAGGGTACCCTCACCCCCCACTCGAGCCCTCAGCCACGGTCCTGCTGTCTCTTGCCAAATGGGTAGGAGGGTGGTGCTCCTGGAGCCCACGGGCTTGGGGTTCCCCCAGGAAGAAATCGGAAGGTGGGGACCCGTGAACTGTTCTCATCTCATTTCCATCCAGAGCCCAGTGTCTGCACCCAGCTCTGCCCTCTCCTCCTCCTGGCAGGGCAGCTGCCCCTGTGGCTGGAGTGCAGCTGCCCCTGTGGCTGGTCTTCAGCCCCTCCGCTCGGGGCCGGCTGGGATGGGCCACTCCTCTGCCCTCTGTGGTCCCTCAACCCATCGGACAGCTTCTCCATGTCTTGGATCTCAAAATAAAGGACTCACAGTCATTCACCCAGCCTGGGTGGCGATAGAAATCTGTGGGAGCAGGGTGTCTCCAGAGTTTATTAGCGGAGCTTATTGAAACAGGTAGATACGTTCTGATGCCGTTTCTCTAATCATTTAGCACGAGATTGTATTAAGGATAGATTTCATTAAGCCTGCGCTGATGGGACCTTCACAGCCCTCATTCCCTGTCATAATAAGTGGCAGGCACCCAGAGAAGCAATATTTCATTTGATGTTATCCGCAAGGGATATTGCTGGGACACGGGCAGGAATATTACTCTTTTATCTTCTCCTGCCATGCCTCAAGGACCTTGCCCGCAGCCGGGTGATGCCTGATGGTACCTGCGCTCATTCATCACCACTCCAGAAGCCACGTCCCCAAGGCTGGGACCATCTGAGACAGATAATAAGTCTGGAGAAATGCAGAGACCGTCCAGGAAGGGCACAGGATGTCTTTTCTCCACAGAACATTCTCTAGGAGCCTGGAGTTAGGTTTACCAAGCATTCGATGCCGAGGAAAATCAGCTGGAGTCATCTCTCTTGCGAACCGTGGTTTCCTTGGTGCCGTTCATCCCCCCGCACTCACCGTGGTCTCTATTTTGGACAGAATAATGCTTCATCAGTGGGGCGGGGGGCAGAGGGAGAGAAACTGGATGAAATATGAAAGGGTTGGTTTTGTAATTTCTAGAGGCTTTGATTTAGTTTTTAAACATGAGAAGAGGAAGGCTGACTCTTGGGTGGCAGGAGATGTGGGGCTGCTTTCCAGAGTGGATCTTTGCGCTGTTTCCCCTGTGGGTCCGTCGTGCTGCACTCGTGATCGGCTTCCTCATTCCATCGTTCACCACATGTCAGCCGTCGGCCCCTCCAAGCAGCCACTCAGCTACTGCTCCAGAAGTGGGAACCCAGCGGCGATTGGGACAGGGTGCTGGCCTCCCAGGCTAAAGAAAGGAGATGAACAAGTAACCGAAAAGCAAGCCCTGATGAAGGCGAGGGGTGAAGTGGCGGATTGATGGGGCCGTGACTTCAGATATGGATGACATTTCAAGGAGCAGACGATGCCCCTCACGTGACAGCCAGGGTGGGAGTGTGTGGGGGTTACGGAGTAGCGCACACAGGGGCCCCCTTGGAACCAGCCCAACACATCCAGGGAAGAGGAGGAAGGCCGGGTGGCTGGGTGCAGCCAGGGAGGGGCCAACGCTTGAATCTGGGCCTGAGGCACAGAGCTGGAGTGCTTGTCTCCACCATGAGGCACGGATCAGCTGAAGACTGGCCCTCATCCCCCTACCAAGATAAAAGTTACCAATCATCTTTGAACTATCCAAGGCGCAAAGCTGATTCTGATGAGAGTGCTGTGGAGCCGTCTCAAAGGAGCTCCCTGTTCTCTCTTCTGCAATCCCAGCTCTTTCTTGAACCTGTTCTCACAGGACCCCATACTCCACAACTGGCTTTTGTTAATGTCACCCATGTGAGGACTTACAAGCCAGTGGGTAGTTCTCTGTCATTTTCTTTGACCCAGGGGGCCCAAGTTTGTTCTTATGGCCTCCAAGGACACCACCCTCTCCTGGTTTCCTCCTCCACACCAGCCCCCCTGCACGTCGCAGGTGACCCCAAGACTCAGTCCTCAAGCCACATCACTTCTCGGTCCACAGTCACGGTCTTGACCTCGTGTAGATGTGTGGGTTTCAGCACCACCTCTGCGTAGCAGCTCCCAGATTCAGACCTGCAAGTCAGAGGACGCATCTGACCCACCCTCTGCTCGACACCACTGCCTGGATGGCCTCAGCCACCATGTCCCAAGTGGAGCTCCCCCTCTGTCCGCAGCGACACCTGCCCTTCTGCTGAAGTCCTTGAGCTCTGAACACGGCAGCACTTCCCGTTTCTGCACAGCTCTTCCTTTCCCTGGAGTTAACTGCCTTTCCGTTTGCTTCTCTGCACACCCATCATTCCTTTGTTCCCCCAGTTCCCGACTGGAGCTGTCATATTCCTCTCAGAGTCTCAGTCCTCCAGGGAACTTCTAATTCCATTTTCCCCTTGGAGACGCCTGCCTGGAGCCTCTGGCCTCTTCCTTCAGTCTGGGTCCTAGAAATGCCCCTCCCTGCTCTCTGGGGGTCTCCTGTCTGCCTCTTTGTGCTTTGATCCTCCGCTTCCTCAGCCCTGTCATGTAGTTTTTCTTGCTGTGCAATGTGAGGCAGGAGTTTATTTTTCCTGAAATACGGGTGGATTGTGCCGCACTTTGCAGTACTCGGAGATTCCTTTGTGGCATCAGCCTCACCTCTAGACCACCCTTCAGAAAGTGCTGGGTATTCAAGCATCTCATATCAGGGGCCCGCCTCCCAGCACCTTGTCCAGGGGCACCTCCCCTCCCAGGCAGCCCCCACCTGTCCTCCTGCCCGGCGTGGCAGTCAGAGCAGCACATGAGATCATGTGCAAAGGAAAGCATTTGTTAAATCACAGAAATAAACCAAGGCGCGAATGAACGAAGGAGTGACCAACTGCCCAGGGCTCTCCTCCTGGAATCCAGGGACTGTGAGCTCACACTGCAGCCCTGTCTCTGGTAGCTGGGGGAGAGGCACGGTTTAAAAAAGCAAAAGGCAGCCAAGCCAGTACCCATGTCGTCTGCTGGCAACCACAGGCTCTCCCGGGAGACTTTGCTTCCTGGAGATGGGGGAGAGAGCTCATTCGCACGTCCCTGCCTCCGTTCACTCAGCAGACGGTCACGGAGTGCCTCGTGTCAGCAAAGTCCCAGCAATACAGAGTGGGGTGAGAACAGGCTTTGAGTGGTCATGACGATGGTGGAAGTGACACTGGGCACAAATCCACTGGTGTGGCGTGTCTGGGGTGGGACCAGACTGCAGGCGTGGCCTCCTCGAGCTGTGCCACCTCTGCCGCTCCTCCCCGCTCCCACGCGCCCCGCGCTGCAGCTGCTTCCACCTCTCCCTGGACTGGGCCAAAGCCAGTCCCCTCTCAGGGCCCTCGTCGACAATGCCTGGTCCCCAGGTTGTGGCAGGACCGGTTCATTTCTCTCATCGAGTCTCCCTCAGACCAGACGCCACTCCGTGCCCAGGCGCAGGGCATGCTGCCCTGTCTGCTGATGCAGAACACGCCTGCTCATCTCCACCTGCTGGCGTTTCAGCTCCGTGAGAGGCTCATCGCACTCCTCGGAAGTCACCTGACACCTGGGAGCTCCCTGGCAAGTCCGGGATAGACGGAGGTGCTTGAGAGATGGGGCAACATTCCGTCAGTCGGGGCAGTAGGGTCAGAATACCACGGATGAGATGATACATTGTCACCAGCACTCAATAGACACCTGTGGAGCGAATAAATGAACAGGCGGCCCTTGTGTATCCTGCGGGGTGGAGGCTCCGTTGCTTTCTCTGAGTTACAGATAAGGAGGCTGAGGCTAACTGACATGGGACACTTGAGACCCGATTCCGAAACCCCAAGGCTTCCCTCTCCGGTGAACGGTCAGCCTGGAGTCCGGCTGCGCTCAGATGCTTCAGACTCTCAGTTTCATGTGTAGGTTACGTCCTTGTCTTATGACAAGCAGCGATTATGATAATCCAGTGGTGTGAGCTAAAGGGCTTTTCCGTATTTATAATTCATCTGCAGACCTGACCGACTTTATTGGATCTAAAATTCCTCTTGTAGGATGATTGCCTTCAGTCTGAAGGCTGTTCCTGAAATGTGATGCTAAGAGGAGCTGAGCTCGCTGCCCGACCCATAGTTAATGCTGTGGCTGAATTTGCCATGCCGCCCTCGGACGTTCGGCCTCAGTTGTGTGTGGATGACCAGGGTGGGTCATAGCTGGCCCACTGTGTTAATTTCGGGTGGTGTGTGCCTCAATCCTGTGTGTTGCTGGAGTATTAGAAACCGTCCTCTACCCTCAGCTCTGCAGAACTCCTGATTTGAGGGCCCTTGCAGCCCTTGGCATAGTTCCGTGGGTCTCACTGATGTTTCTGCAGAGCTAATGTTTCATGACACCCATGGAGGCCCTCGCTCTGCTTCGCCCTAGCCAACGCCTGTCATCCGGTCACAGTCGCCGGGAGCCTGGACGGCTTATTACTCTGTGCCCCGTCCACCCCAGCCAGATGCCCAGCGCTTCGGCCACAGGGAGCCTGCCCTCCCTTCTCTCAGCCTGTCTCCCCCGGACACTGCTGCAGGGCTGCCCTCCCGGATAGCGGATCCTCTGGGTAACAGGCCTGTTCCTCAGGCCTGTCGTCTGGCGTCGGGAGCTCCAGTGTCCCTGTTCTGCAGGAACCGCTCTCTATGAAGGTCACGCTTTCCCCTTTTTGGCCCCGAAATGAGCCTCGCTTAAGCTGTTGCTTCGATTTTGTAAGAATTCAGTGCTGCCAATTTTAACAATCTATTCTGATCGCCCAAATGGCCCAGCTTGCAAGTAGCCTGCAAAAATGCCCTGGTTTTGTTGTACTGCCAGCTTGGCTGAGTTTTAACAGCCTGCTGGAGAACTTTTTTGTTGTTTTTTTAATCCTGCCAGTTGAAAACTATCTTTGATTCAACTGACTCAGTGGTGGTGGCATTTATATAATCCCTATATGTTCCCTGCTTATTTGCGTCTTTTTCTATTTGGTTATTTATTGTTGCTCTTGCTGGTTTTTGCTTTGAAAGGAACAGCTTTCAGCATTCGGCGATCGAGCTGAATTCGAGAATGGTGTAATTAATCTGTGTTCTAGTCACTTGCCCAACTCTTAAAACTCTCATTGGAAATATGTCAGAATGGAATGCATATGAATGAACTCTATAGAAATCTCAGACAACTTTTCATTTTTACCTAGGGGAATGGCAGATTTCCCCTCGGCTGGGGAAGCCAAGCTCTCTCTTTCCAGCCCGCGGAATCTTGTGAGAGAGAAGTCGAAGCTGTTAAGATAATGTTCACTTGCTTATTTATGATGTCGAATCGTCCATCACTAATTATTCTCTAGGCAGCTAGAGAAAATATTTCTCTGGAAACTGAGAATTCTAAATGTAAGTTGCAGTGTAGCATATGGATTCTTTATTATGCTCTCTGTTTTAAGAGGTAGGTGCACTCTCGTGTTAGAAAGTAATGCTTCTTAAAAATCCCTGTTTTCCTGCTCCATGGGGGAATGTTTGGGGGAGCGATGCCAGTGTGAAGGGTGCACGGCGTGGTCTGTGGGGCAGGCGGGAGCCTGGTTCGTCTTTCCTTCTCTGTCTCGTTACAACCTCCAGAAACTGGCCTCCAGTGTCCCACACTTTAGGAGTTGTTCCATGCTTTCACACTGGATGATGATGTTCATCAACACTCTTAGTTTCCAGTGACAGAAAACCCAAAGAGGAGATTCTGTTTGCACCCATCACTGAAAATTTGGCTTCGGATATGGCTGGATCCAGGGCTCAGATCTGCTGGCCTCAGACCCAGCAGAATCCAAGCCCTCCCCATATTGCCAGGACTGGGCTGCTCTCTGCCCTCCTGGGGGTCAGCTTTAGCCTTGGTTTCCCTGTGGAGGCCCCCGGCCACTCCAGCCCTGACCCTCCTGGTGGCAAAGTGGTTGTAGCAGCTCCAGCCTCACCTCCTCCCAAGCCAAAGACCAGTGGAAAGGGTCCTCCCTCTCTCCCGGCATTCTCAGGCAGAGGCCTACTGCCCTCCTTAGGCCCTGTGCCACCCAGTTCACCAATTGCTGAGGGTCCAGAACCATGGTTAGCACAGCGGGGGAGACAGACCCCAGCCAGTTCACAGGCCCTTCCCAGGAGAGGAGGGCACCGAAGTCAGGCAGCAAACACGACAGGCCCTTACCATCATCACGATGCTAGGACTTCCGGCTGTGAGGACAAGAAGCCGCAGTGTTCCATTTCAGCTGCCTAAATCCGCCCTTGCCCGGGCAGCAGCATCCTGAGACATTTCTGGAGTGAAATGTGTGAAGTTCCTTCTTCTGCGGGGCCCAGATGGTTTTGCCGCCAGCGCTTTCGGGAGGGGGTCCCTGCTGCAGGCTGCGGGGTGCCAGACCTAGCCCCGGCTCCCCTCCAGGGCCTGATGAGGTCTCAGGGAACGTGGAGCTGACCGGGGGTCAAGCCTGCAGGATTAGGTTTTGTTTCCAAAGCAGTTAGGGACATATGGGCAGATGAAGGTACTGTCAGAGGCATTGGAGGGACACTTCTGCTGCTCTAGGCTCAACAGCCTTCCGTGCGTGACCCCTTCTTGGGAATGGAATCAGGGCCGCCCACCCCTCGGGCCCCAGCCAAATCCCAGGAGTTGCCCACTCCCTGCCAGATTAGGAATCACTTTGAGTTTTCACAAAGAGCATCAAACCCAACCCAAATCCATTCCATCCAGCCCAAGTGGACAAGTCAGGACTGCTTTAGACCCTCACAGTTTAGGGGCTTATGCTGTTCGCTCAATCTAAATGCCCATCAACGATAGACTGGGTAAAGAAAATGTAGTCAGTTCCATGAAATACTTACTACACAGCCATGAAAAAGAATGAGATCCTGTGTTTTGCATCAACCTGGAAGGAGCCGGGAGGCCATTATCCTAAGTGAATAAATGTGGGAACAGAAAACCAAACACTGCATGTTTTCATTTATAAGTGGGAGCTGAGTGATGAGAACTCATGGACATCAAGAACAACAGACACCAGGGCCTGCTTGAGGGTGGAGGGTGGGAGGACAGTGAGGATAGCAAACCTGCCTATGGAGTCCTCAGCTTGTCACCTGGGTGAAGCAGTAATCTGTTCATCAAACTCCCCGGACATGCAACGTATCCGTATAGCAAACCTGCACAGGTACCGCTGAAACTCGAAAGTTAAAAATAATGAATGTAGGGGCCTGTTAGAGGAATAAAAATAAATGACCCCCCATGCCCAGTGATTCAGACATGGATCTCGTTGTCTTCTTTCCCCTTTGAACATTTGCCCTTTTCTCTCTTTTCATCATAAAAAAGGCTCAGGTTGAGGCTAAGAAGGAGCATGAAGGTGCAGTGCGGCTACTAGAGGTAAGGAGCCTGCCCCGCCTTCTGCCCGGGGGGTGGGGACGCTGGGGAGAGTGGCACTCACACCTGCTGGAAATAACACACAACGTTTGTTAAGTGCTAATGCTGCATGTCGCCCTCACAAGCAGCCAGTGCAACAGGTGCCAGGACGATGTCCGTTCTTACAGGGAAACTGAGGCACAGAGAGGTTAAGCAGCTTTCCCTTGGCCACACATGCAGACTCGGAACGATGTGTCTCAGATGTGGTTTGCTGTCCTCTGCTGGCTCCTCTTGGGTGGAAAGTGAGGCAGTGTGGCTCACTTCCTTACTTGTGAATTGATTCCCCTGGGAGGAAAGGTTGGGGGGACCCTCCGGAGGCCGTCCTCCCCTCTGATGAGCTGCCTTGGGGTGTCTTTTTAAGGTACAACGCTTGTCATCCTGGGGAGGCATTTGTAGGATCAGAGATAGGAGGGCGTGGGCAATCAGAGTCCCCAGCGCCATCCGAGACACTTTCCTGGGTGTGGTCCCCCACAAACACGGCGTGAGTGGCCTTCTCTTGCCCCCCAGAGATGTGTCCCGCTGGGGCCTTGGGAAGGACAACCACTACGTACCAGCTGCATGAGTGGCGTGCCAGGAATGACCACTCCTGTCCCTGGCTCCCGGTCCAGTGCCCACCTCCTTGGGAGTGAGTAGGCAGGCAGGCTGGGAGGGCTGTGGGGGTCCCCCCTGAGGCCTCTGTTGTCTGCATCTGTCACACACTGGACGGGCTACAGCGAGCTGGGGTCCCGCTTGCCAAAGTCAAGGATCGTGCTGTTCCCCACCCTCTAAGGAGAGGGTTGCACAGGAGTGGGTCTGCCCCAGGGTGGCCTCCTCCCGGTTATGTTCCCTGAGGAGAGGCCATGGTTCCCCAGCATTGGATGCGGTCGCCCTCTTAGAATGACCTTGTCCCTTGTCTCTGGGGGAGCAGCAGCCATTTAGAGCAGGCTGTGTGCATCTCTTACGTTGCCTTTTAACGTCTATTCCTCCCGCAGGAAAAGGTTTCATCATTATCATCATATATATTAAAATGGATTTTTTGAAAGCCTCCATTAGTTAATGACTCTCTGGAGGGAGGAGTGTGATGAATAGCAAATAGGAAAATATATAACCTGAGAGAATAGCAACAGGCCTCCAAATGGCCGTTTACCTCCCTGGAAAATCATTCCCTTTCCCTGGCCCACCTTCCCCACTGCACTTGAATTTTCATCGTCTCCTGGCAGGAAAGGTAGTTTCCTTTCTCCGTTTGCCCCGGAGCCCACTGACATGACCCTGTGTGGCTTCAGTCTGCCTCTGAGGGCCGCGCCACCACAATCCCGCTGTCACCTGTCACCTGTCACCCCTGCTGCTGGTGGTGCATGTTCTCAGATGCGGTGGCAGTTGCAACGCACTGTGCTTTGGTTTGAAAAACAGAGAAGGCAACTCGGATGTGCTGGGAATTGTGTTGTCTTCTATTTACGGCACCTTTCTGTAACTGTCTTGCTTTGCTTTCGCGCAGAACACCCTGGACAGCATGCAGGTATTCTAGAGAATAGCGTCTTCCCCGCCCGGCGTGCTTGGCGATGCTTTTCCCGTGAGTGGACGCGGCCATGAGTCCTGGGCCTGCTCTGACCTGCCTCTGCTTCCTGAACTGCAGCTTCTAACGCAGGTGGGGGGGTGGTCGGGGCTCCTCAGCCTGGGGGAGCCAAAGGAGCTGCTCCCAGGAGCTCCATGAGCAGGGACTCCCTCCCTCCACACTTCAGAATGCAGCGTGTGTTCTCTGAGGTGCCACGCAGGCCCAGGCACATGGCAGTCCCCCGTCCTGCCAGGGCTGTAACTCTCAGGCTGGAAGAGCAGTCCTGGGGCTTCAGATGACCACAGGGGAGAGACATTGCGGGTTGATTCTACCCTGGGGCCAGAGTTGTTGAGAGCGCCTAGCGGGCAACCCTGAATTTGGTTAATTCGGTTCCTGGTCATCAGAATTCAAGCCGTGCACCTGAGCGTTACACCCTTTGTTCTGCCTCTGTGCTGTGCGGACAGCAAGCTCCTTCCCGCGGGCCAGGGAGGCTGCCTGCGCTCCTCTCTGTCACAGACCACCCCTTGCAATTCCCCCTGGGGTGGAGGAGAGGCTGCGTTGCCCTCCAGACAGGGCTCTGAGTTGGATGGTAGGTTCTTGGAAGGAATGGCTTTTCTCACTTCTGGACAAGTGGTTTTCTGAGTGAGTGCCCCGGGGCAGTGGCAGCTGGGAACTTGTGAGCAATGGGGCTTCTCAAGCCCAGCCTCCCTAATCCAAATTCGGGGAGGGGCTCCAAGGTCGGCTGTAATCACCCTTCCAGGTGTTTCTCATGCCCCAGAGTCTGAGAAGCATTGTTCAGGGAGCCTGTGAGGCCAGCTCCTGGGGGAGGAGAGAGTATTTTTAGCAGGGCGTCCCCTGGGAAGCCTTGGCCTTTGCAGGGCTCAGCACCTTGGGAACCCGATCCCGACCTGGAGCTGTTGACCAAGAAACCATGGATGTCAAGTGCCACCCACTACGACCATCCAGGAACCATCTGTGGTGTGCAGTGTGCAGTGGGGGTTTCATGTCCAGGTGTTTGTGGCCTTGGAGAGTGGGGAATATTGGTGACTTTCTGTAGATGGAACATTCCACTGGACAGAACAGTCTGCTTCCATGCCCAGCCAGACATAACAGAGAGCGCCTAGATAGGGTACACCCCAGAACACATGTCACATAAAATCCCTGAGCACACGGTGAACCAAAGGTGTCAGTCAATTGAGGACATTGCCAAGGTTAAAGATGCACCTGTGACATAGCCTCGGGGGGGGGTCTTGATGACATGTAACCAAGGCAGTCTGGGTACAGCTCGCTTTTATACATTTTAGGGAGACATGAGCCATCCATAAATGTGTGTAAGATGTACATTGGTTCAGTCTGGAAAGGCGGGGACAACTTGAAGTGGGGGGCTTCTGGGTCACAGTGTAACCTCCTGGTGGGTTCACCTTGCCTGTTGCTTAGATACAGCCAATTTATCAAGACAGGGGTATTGCAGTAGAGAAAGAGTAATTCACACAGAGCTGGCTGTGCAGGAAACCAGAGTTTTATTACTACTTAAGTCAATCTCCTTGAGAATTTGGAGATCAGAGTTGTTTTTTTTTTTTTTTTTTTTTTTGAGACAGAGTCTCACTCCGTCACCAGGCGCCAGGCTGGAGTGCAGTGGCACGACCTCCGTTCACTGCAACCTCCACCGTCCGGGTTCAAGTAATTCTCCTGCCTCAGCCTCCCGAGTAGCTGGGACTACAGGCGCGCGCCACCACACCCAGCTAATTTTTTTGTATTTTTAGTAGAGACAGGGTTTCACCATGTTGACCAGGATGGTCTCGATCTCTTGACCTCGTGATCCACCCGCCTCGGCCTCCCAAAGTGCTGGGATTACAGGCGTGAGCCACCGCGCCCGGCGAGATCAGAGTTTTTAAGGATAATTTGGTGACTAGGGGGCCAGTGAGTTGGGAGTGCTGATTGGTTGGGTTGGAGATGAAATCATGGGAAATCGAAGCTGTCCTCTTGCACTGAGTCAATTCCTGGGTGTGGGCCACAAGACCAGATGAGCCAGTTTATCCGTGGAGTGCAGGGTCTGCAAGATATCTCAAGCACTGAGCTTAGGTTTTACAATAGCGATGTAATCTCCAGGAACAATTTGGGGAGGGTCAGAATCTTGCAGCCTCTAGCTGGATGACTCTTAAACAATAATTTCTAGTCTTGTGGCCAATTTGTCAGTGCTGCAAAGGCAGTCTTATTCCAGGCAGGGAAGGAGGCTTGTTTTGGGAAAAGACTGTTTCTTCTTTGTTTCAAAGCTGAAGTATATACTAAGCTCCTCGCAAAGTTCCTTCAGCCTACACCCAGGATTGAACAAGGACAGGCTGGAGGTTAGAAGCACCATGGAGTTGGTAGGGTCAGATCTCTTTCACTGTCCCAGTTGTAATTTTGCAACGATGGTTTCAATAGGTAGATGAGAGACAAAGGGTTGCATTCTTTTGAGTCTCTGATGAGCCTTCTGCTGAATACACAGTTTCCATGTGAAAGGAGGGCAGAGGAATAGTCACTTATGCCTTAGCCTGGCTCAGTGAATCTGCATTTTTGCATAAATCATAGGCCAGAAGAAACAATCAGATACGCATTTGTCTCTGGTGAGCAGAGGGTTAGAAGCTGAGCTCTTTGTCCCGCACCGTGAAGATGAATGATCAACTTACCTTGCCTGGGTGAAATTCTACAGAACTGTCTTGGGGTAAAAGATGTTGAGGCCCACAAGGAATCTCTTTGTGGGCAAATTGTGAGGGAGGTATGTAGCTCTTCATCTTTGAAGCCATCTTACTTAGAAATACAATGGAAGGCAGGTTTGCCAACTCAGTTGCCAGCCTGACATTTCCCTTCCGCTTAGTGATTGTGGGGTCCTGAGATTTATTTTCCTTTCACGGTACCCATATACGCAACTCCAGTGCGATGGACACTTCTAGGCCCTGTTCTTTAAAGAATGAATGGCTAGGAGGTTTTGGTGGCAGTGGGGGAGGTGTCTTTTTTCCTGGTTGTTGCCCTGGGCCCGAGGAGTACTCTGGGCTAGTTTTGGGATTTAGCAAAGACGTTCCTCAGGGTTTAACTAAATATAGAACAGAGGTTTTCAAGAATTTGCCTGTCAAGACAGCTCTTTTTGTAAACCTAAGAACCTGAGAGCAGGCAGATTTCAGATGCAGGAGTTAAGTAATTTCTTTGGCACTTAGAGAAAGTCGTATCAAAACAAAGAAACAAAAGAAAGTAATGAGAGTGGCAGCAACACCTGGAACAGGTGGCCTGTGCTGGGCGCTGTCCTCGGAGGGCATCAGAGAGACATCTTGATGTCTATGAGATGACGCACGTTTCACCTGATCTTCACCATGTCTGGGGAAACGAAGGCGCAGGCAGGTGACTAAGTGACCTGCCCGCGGGTCTCAGGGAGTCATGGGCAGAATCTATTCAACCCCAGGAGTCTGGCTCCAGAGTCCAAGCCTGCGATGGCAGCTACACAACATAGCTTCCCCTTCAGCTCAGAACTCGGACATCCCTGCGGGTGCTGCGCGGGAGTCGGGGAGCAGACGGGATGGGGCCCTGGTCCTGCGCCCTGGTCCTGCCTGCAGAGTGTACTGGAGGACAAATCGCAAGTCAGGGCTGGCAGCTCCAGACTGAGGAAGCGCCAGCCGTGCCGCCTTGACCTGCTGTTTTTTTCCCTGGATGCGCGGCAGTAGCAGGGCCTGGGAATGCAGGAAGTCACTTTACCCCGGGCTCTTGAGAGCTGCAGTCCTATTTAACCTCTGAAACCGCTGCCTGAGGTTCTCCGCCGCCTCAATTGTTGATAAGGCAATCAAGGCACGAGACAGTGAGCCACACACCGGGGCACACACAGCTCCAGGTGCCAGGGCCAGGCCCCGAGGGAGGGCAGGAAGCCAGCTGGTACCCCTCTGAGGTGACTTTAGAAAAGTCTAGGGGCTGTCATGCTTGTCGCAGTGTGGGTGGACTGAGAGACGGGGGTCTGGGCTTCCCGGTCAGCTCATATAATGAGCTGTGAGGATGACACTCCCCGTGAGGAGCCTGGTGGCGCTGTGTGCACGTGGGCAGCTCTGTGGTGATTCTTAGGGCACCCTCGTGGGAGTCCCTCTCCTTCTCCTTGGCTATCTCTATGTGAGAGGAGGGCAGAGGAATAGTCGCTTACGCCTTAGTCTGATTTGGTGAACCTGCATTTTTGCGTAAATAATAGGGCAGAAGAAACAATCAGATATGCATTTGTCTCGGGTCAGCAGAGGGTTAGGCGCTGAGTCCTTTGTCCCGCACCTGTGAAGGCATAGAACTGCAGGTGACGTCGGCCCCGGTGCATCTCTGCCTCAGAGGAGCCTGGCTGATCTTCATCAACAGCCCCCTTCCTCCCTGGGTCTCCCTGGGGGACTTTTGGGAGTGGCCAGGGTGCTCGCCTCCCAGGCAGGCTGGGGTCCACCTCCCTGTGGGGGTCCGGCCTCAGGCCTGCAGTGGACGACTGTGGTCTGTGGCCCTTTTTGGAGGTCTGCGGCCCTTTGCCTTCAGGGGTTATCCCTTCCTCCATAGAATACCAGCAGTTGTATTTTGCATCTAGGGTGGGATAAAGACGAGTATTATCCAGGTTGGATTCATGATGCTGTATTTATCACCCCTCTTCACTTCTTTCCTGATTTTAAAGGAGACTAAAATGGAACAATTTCTGGGGCCCCTGGAGGTAGAGCGCTGTGGCCCCAGGTGCTAGGCCTGCTCGGGCTGCGGGGGAACCAGCCATTCCTGGCTCTTGCTCAGCGGCTGGGTGACCACCAGCCACGTGAGCGTGGTGAGTGAGGGTGCAGGCTGGGGGCTCAGGTGGGCCCTGGGCGGAGAGACTTGGAGACGGCAGCCAGAGAGACCTGGGTTGGGCCTGCTGCCTGCTGGGTGTGTGACCGTGAGTCCCTCCTGGCCCCGTGTCCCTCCCTGGTGCAATGGCCTAACACTGACTCACCCGGGAGGTCTCTCTAGTCAGCAGCAATGCACCAACCCCAGGCAGGGATGGCACATAGCAGGTGTTCAGCCAGTGATCAGTGGAGTCACATAAAGACGCCCAGGCCCGAACCCAGGCAGAACGGCACAGCAGACAATTGCCAAATTGCTCCCAAGGTTGTGGGAAAGTGGTCTCGGTCCAGACCCCAGGAAATAATCTGGGTGAGTCCATAGAGTAAAAAAGAAAGTACGTGAGAGAAGTAGAGAAACGAAAGGCTGGCGACCCCACAGGCCGAGCAGCAGTGTGGGCGCTCCGTCGGCTCTTTTATGGTCCTTTCTTGATCATATGCTGCTCGAGGGGGTAGATTGTTCATGAGTTTTTGTGGGAGGAAGGGTGGGCTGTTCCAGGAGCTGAGGGTCCCACCCTTTTAGACCATATGGGGTCACCTCCTGATGTGGCCATGGCATCTGTGGACTCCCACGGCGCTGCGGGGACTGTCTTTTAGCAGCTAATGCATTATAATGAGCATATAACGAGCTGTGAGGAAGACCAGAAGTCACTCGTTGCCATCTTGGTTTTGGAGGGATTTGGCCGGCTTCCCTACTGCATCCTGCTTCATTAGCAGGGTCCCTGTGACCTGTGTCCTGTGCTGACCTCCCTCATCTCGTGACTTAGAATGCCTTAACTGTCTGGGAATGCAGCCCAGTCGGTCTCAGCCTCATCTTACCCAGCCCCTGTTCAAGATGGAGTAATTCTAGTTTGAAGGTCTTCCTAGTCAGGTGACCCAGTGAGCCCGGACCATCCCTGGGTTCTGCCTCAGGTTCTGAGGTGATTATGCATCGGGCCCCTTGCCCCCAGAACCACCCCGTTTGGACGCCAGCTGCCAGCACAGCACCTGCTTACCACCCCTCTTCACAGAGGCGAGGGAGCCAGAGGAGGGCACGCAGCCAGGAGCCGGGGGAGCTGCGGGGGCGTCTTTGGATGCTTCCCCCCATCTTTAGAAATAGCATCCACATTTACAAGCCTCTGCTGTTTGTTCCAATTACAGTTGATTTGCCTGATGACTGTGCCATCTGTTCCTGCCTGGTTCGGACTCAGTCGCTTCTGAGCAGTGCCCTGCAGGCCCCAGCACCTCCAGGTGGCCTTGGGATGGGGAGGAGTCAGCAATATGGGGCTGGGTGCGTCCCTGCAGCTGGAGTGACACCCAGGCCAGGCCCGAACCCAGGCAGAACAGCACTCTGCATCCGGAAGTAAATATTGAGGTGCAAACACGCCCACCTGGGGCAGGACCTCAGGTTAGGGTTTTCTCTCATGCTTTGGAAGTGGCTCCTGCTGGCAACAATTCCCCATGGGCAGTTGGAAGCTCTTAGCCCCAGTAGGGATCCCCCCGGCAGTCACGAGAGCCTTCACCTGCTGCCAAGAAGCCAGGGAGCCGTGCTCAGGCGAGGAGCTGAAAGGAGAGGTGCAGACAGGCTGGGAGTGGTCAGACAGAACTCTCAGGTTCTCCTTGGTAGGAATTTGAGGTGGGGGGAGGCTGTGCCCCATTCCACACCTTCAGCGTAGGTTACAAGGAAAGTTAGTCTCACAGCAGATTCTCCCATCAGACCAGCATTTACTGAGTATGTGCTCACGGACACGTGGGCACGAGAGGGTCGGTTCCACCCCTGGTCTGTGAGCTCCACGCGGTCCTAGCACTCGGCACTGCTAGGCGGGTGTTTTGCGTGTCGGCCCCGCGGAGCTCATTCGGGGAAAGCATGTCAGCTGGACGGGGGCTTGGGCCACGGGAATCCTCAAATCAGTATCCGCACACAGGACCAGCTAGACACCCAGCTCTGGGTACCGTTCCCAAGACCACAGGAGCAAGGCCTCACTCAGCTATACCCTGCTCTTCAAAGGTGGGCGGTGCTAAGATGTGTGAGCGGGGTGACATAGCTGCACTTTAACCAGCGAATGCCTATTTCTCCCCCTCCCTTATGCTTAGAAAAAGCCGAGAATTTTACTGTTTATTTTTCCTGATATTGGTCATGCCAGTTAGCAAGCCTTGGGCATCGTGGACACGCAGCCAGGCAAGCGTCCTTGGGGCAGCTGTCCCAGGCTTGCGGCAGCACAGCCTTCCTGGACTCTGCACTGGCCACCCCTGGTTGGGGTCCTCAGTTATGGAAGGGCATTGCCCAGCTTATCTGTAAGTGTGTGCTCAGTGCCCAGGCAGATGTGTGCGCCCATCCTGGAGAGTGACAAATTCTAAGTCCCAGAGCCCTCTAGGCCCAGGAGCAAGTGAGGGATCATCCTGTGTGTCAGGGCTTATGTGAGTACAGCTGGGGACATCTGCAGGACCACGAGGGCATTTGTTCCAACCTGACCCCACACACACCCAGCCTGCTGATGTGGGCGTGCCGCCATGCTGCCGGGTAGAGCAGCACCACGGCCAGCACCCACAGCCCACAGCCATCGCTAAGTGTGCCCGTCAGCCCTGGCTGCTGATGAGCCTTTTACTCACCTGCTTTTAAAGTGTGAGATTTTCCAGTGAAATGAAGATTCCCTGTGTGTGTGAGGCTGTTCTTGCATTGCTATAAAGGAATACCTGAGACTGGGTCCTTGATGAAGGTTATGAAGGTAACTTATGAAGCTGTCAATGGCTCACAGTCCTGCAGGCTGTACAGGAGGCTTCTGGGGAGGCCCTGGGAAACTTAGTCAGGCAGAAGGCGAAGGCAGAGCAGGCATGTCAGGTGCTGAGAGCAGGAGTAGGAGGGTGTGGGGAGGCGCCAGGCTCTTCAACAGCCAGACCTGTGTGAACTTGGAGAGGTGCTCGTTATGACAAGGACTGCACCAAGCCATTGGTGAGGGATCTGCCCCCAGGACCCAAGCACCTCCTGCCAGGCCCCACATTTCAACAGGAGATGTGGTGGGGAGGACACCCTGCTGTTCCTGGGAAACTGGAAACTTTGCCTTTGGTGGCTGCTACCGGCCGAGGCACCCACCCCTTTGGATGCAGCCTGTTGCTGTGCTCACCACCCCACCCCAAGTCCCTGCAGGCCTGCCTGCCCCTGTCCTGCCCCTGTCCCTGTCCTGCCCCTGCCCCTTCCCTGTCCTGCCCCTGCTCCTGTCCTGCCCCTGCCCCTGTCCTGCCCCTGCCCTGCCCCTTCCCTGCCCCTGCCCTACTCCTGCCCCTGTCCTGCCCCTGCTCCTGTCCTGACCCTGCCCATGTCCTGCCCCTGCCTCTGCTGGCACCCCTGCTGGCCTCCGTGCAGGGCTGCATCCACACAGTGATCTGCTGTGACGCTTCAGTCCCCCCCAGGACCCCACCACCTGAGGTGTGAGGAGCAGTTGGCAAGAAGGAGCTGGGCAGAGCCAGTGTCCCTACAACCCCCGGCCTGGGCTTTCTACGGCCCCCTTGAAGAAGCAGGGCAGTGGGGTTGGGACGTTGCCCCCCTCCACATCTCATGTTGAAATGTGACTGCCGGTGTCAGAGGTGGGGCCTGGCAGGAAGTGTCTGGGTCCTGGGGATGGGTCCCTCATGAATGGCGCATACTGGCCCTGTCCGGTGACCTCTTCAAGAGAAACACCCTCAGGGAGGAGGTGGCAGCTGGGAGCCTTGGGGAATTTCTCAGAGTTCAAGAAGGGAGTGACTTTGTGTCACCGGAGGGCATGGAGTCTCCTGTGCAGTGAGCCTGGATGGGCGAGGGCACTGTGGGAGGGGCTCTGGGCGAGCTGGCTGTCATTGCTGCCCACAGGCCTCCTGCTCCTGGCACCCCTCAGAACGGGGGGATGTCCCCGGAGCCAGGATGTCCCTGGGGAACCTGCAGGGGATGTGAGGACAGTGGCTGCTGCTCTGCTGAGAATACCAGTGTCCCTGCTGTTGCTGCTGCTAACCCTGCATCTGCTGCTCCCAATGCTAACCCCAGACTGCTACTGTGAAAGGTGATGCCAGTTCCCCTGCAGGCGGTAATGATGATACTGCTGCTGCTAGTTCACATTTGCCAATATTGCTGCTGCTAACACTGTGAATACCAACAGCACTGTTCCTGTACCACTGCTCACACCAACGCTGTTTCTGCAAAAAATATGACTACGACGACTGCTACACTGCTGATAATGCCCTTTAATACCAAAGCAAGGTGGCCACTGCTGCCAGTAATGAAAACGCCTGCCCGGCTAGTCAGTACCACGCTGTCACGTGATGACAGCTGCTCCCGTGCCGCTGCTGCTGACGGCAGCTCTGTGTGCTCAGCATTCGTTCCATCTGCGGCCACTTTTCTAAGCACCAAGGCCACGTTGTCACACTCCGTCCTCACGCCCATCGTAGGAGCAGTTCTGTCATCCTGGCTGTTTCACAGAGGATGGAACTAACCTCTGCCAGGCGCAGCCCTGGCCACTCACGGGCACTCTGGCCCCGGGGCTTCCTGCCTGGCCTTCGCCCCACTGCCCCAGCTGGGGAATGCTCAGGCCTTCCAACCCTCCTCCCTCCTGCTTATGGCCGTCACCCCAAGCCTCAGTCTCAGAGGGAAGGGGAGTCCGGCCCTGCTGGGGGAGTCTGGCCTCGGGACCCGGGTCTTGAGTCTGTGGCACTGGGGCTTGGGCACTGGTGCGGACCTGGGTGGTGTGGCCTTTCCTCACCTGTGGTCACGCACTGTGTCATCGCAGGTCTGGGTGTCCATCAGGGCCGGGTTCCCTTTCCCACGGGAACCTTCAGCTCTAGGTATCCTGTGAGTCTGTGCTCCAGGCCCTGCTCTGTGTATAGAGGATGCAGGCCCCCCGGCAGGCTGGTGGTGGCCCTCCTTTACCCACCAGCCCCTGTGAGGGGTCTCAGGGCCTCCTTGGTGAGCCACCCTGATGGCTGCCCCTCCATCCAAGTTCTGTCTCCCTTGGACAGAGGTGATCTGGTTCATCTCTAACTCAAGGGTGCACCACACTTTCTGTGCGTAGATTTGTTTACCCACGGCTCATTGCAATCCACCAAGTATCTGTTGGATGCCTACCCCGTGCCAAGTCCTGAACTAAGGGCTGAGGATGGACTGATGGGCCAGGCCAAGGGGCTGACCTCGGGAAGCACCATCACAGCCCACACAGGACACAGGTACAGGACTGACCAGGCCCTGGGGACCAAACTGCAGAGACAGTGCAGCTCCTGCTCGGTGCCCCCCATCCCCGTCATTTCTGGGAGTCCCGTTGAACCATGCGACAGCAGGCAGCCTGCCCTCTTCCCCTCTGTAGTGCCTACGACCCACCCTCCTGTGAACTGAAGCAGACAGCCCGAAGCCTGCCGGCCTCTGCCTAGGCGAGTGTCAGAGGCAGACCCCGAGTGAGGCTCCGAGACCTCAACCGCCCTCAGCCTCCTTGATGGGGTACAACCTCCCCGAAGGTCGGCCGTTCACGTGGCACCTTTCATGATTTTCACCGTCTCTGCATGCTACCTGTATTCTTAGTTCCTATTGTTTAAAATCTGTTCACATCTGAAAACTTTATTTTGAAGTAATTTTAGATTCATGGGAGTTTACAAAACAGCAGGGAGTGTTCCCACGGCCCTCTTCCGGCTTCCAGGTGGCTATCTTCCATAGCCGGACTGTGCCCTCAAAGCTGGGAAGCTGGCGTGGGGCTGAGCTGGAGCGTGCTGTGTGCTGCTGGGGAAGTCACTCGCTTTCTCCAGTGTTTACAGCTACTCTTTTTTTTTTTTTCCTGTATATAGTTCAGTGGTATTCGGTGGCATATATGGATTCTTGTCACCACCACCACCATCAGATATATAGACGGCTCTGTCACCAAGACATTCCATCATGGGACCCTTCCTAGTCACACCTTCCCCAACCTGAAACCCTGACAACCGCTGATCTGTTCTTCATTGCTATCATTTTATCATTTCAACATTGTTGCAGGAAAAATCTATTCACTTTTTTTTTTTTTTTTTTTTTTTTTTGAGACAGAGTCTCACTCTTGTTGCTCAGGCTGGAGTACAGTGACTTGATCTCGGCTCACTGCAACCTCTGCCTCCTGGGTTCAAGCATTACTCCTGCTTCAGCCTCCCAAGTAGCTGGGACTATGGGCACGCGTCACCCTGCCTGGCTAATTTTGTATTTTTAGTGGAGACTGAGTTTCACCATGTTGGCCAGGCTGGTCTCGAACTCCTGAGCTCAGGTGATCCGTCCACCTCGGCCTCCCAAAGTGCTGGGATTACAGGTGTGAGCCACTGCACCCGGCCTATCACTTTTTAATTAGGTCATTTTCATAGACGTGACGTCGAGGAATGGGTATACCAGTGACATGTTCCTTAATGCACGTTAGAATGAATGCATGACTATTAAACATCTCCTGCTCCTCCACACCCTGGGAAGGCATTGTGAGGGCCTCAGGGGTGCCTGGGGCTCGTGGCTCACACAGGTGAGCTCAGGGCCCTTCGGGGTCTAGCCTTGCCTGCAGCAGGCAGTGGCAGCTCTTCCCTGGCTGGGACCCTGGCTGCCCTGCGGGCCCATCGCTCTGTCTTAAGGGCTGAACCAGCAGACCCAGAGCCCCCACAAGCCCTGCCAGCCCCTGAAGCCCCAGAAGCCGAGTGGTCATCCCACCTGCAGACCTCAGGTTTGGGGTCGGAGCTGTCCCCGGGCTTGGGTTCCCTCCAACGCTTTCCATGTCATGCCCGGGAGCCCCTCGTTTTTAGCCATGTGCCTTCCTCGGTAGACACAGCCAGCTTGGCCAAGCCCATTCAGCTTTTTAAAGAATACTGCTGATTTCTTTTAATGAATCAAATAAATTAATTATAGGCTTTGGATTTGTTAGGTTTATTTTAGAAATCCATGATCTCAGCCATAAATAGCACCTCATTCTGGACAAAGGAGCTGAGAAGGCTGCTGCCTATGGAGGGTGGTGGGGAAGATGATGGATGAAGAGGAGGGGGAGGAGCAAAGGGGAAGGAGCACGGGGGTCCGTTGCCAAACCCTTCACTCAGGTCCCGGACGCAGCGGGAAACAGGCAGGCAAAGCCCTGCCCTCATGGGGCTGACGTTTCAGTGGGGAAATGTCAGTGTCATCAGCCCCACAGGTGACATTAATAATTCTGTAAATGGGATTTTCCCAGCCATCCTAAAGTAAGGAGTGGCAAGAAAGCAGCCTTGCACGCAGACCCAACAAGCCACCCCTGAGGGGCGCGGTACCCACAGCTCAGGGCTCACCTCTTTTCACTGATTCAGCAGACGCTCTCTGAGCACCTGCTGGGTGCTGAGTCCATGCAGAACATCAGTGGTGTGTCCATGAACCAGAAAGCAGAGGCTCAGAGTCTGGATTGTAGTCATGGACCCAGATGAGAAACAAACAGCCCAGGAGCTAACGCAGTGCCGGGGTCGGTCAGCGTGGTTGAGAAAGGAAGGCAGGGTGAGAAGGTAGAGGCGGCCCTTCGGAGACCCCTCTGTGCTGCGCCTTCTGTGATGGCTGCCAGAAACCCATCTCGGGAGACCACGTCTCACACACAGCTCGAGTCCCAGGGCAGCAGGGAGCGGGGCTTTGCCCATGAACCCCTGACCTGGGAGGAAGCACACCAGGGTCAGTGATGTCCCGAGACTGGACCCCGCCGAGGCCCGTCCTGCCCCGAGGAAGGAGCTTTGCTGGGCTACCCCTTTCTCGTGTGTGTTCCCACGTGGTGCTTGCCCTCCCCAGGGCTCCCGAGGTGTGTTCGTGTTGTCTGCAAACGCAGCACTGTTTCTGACTGAACGTAGCAGATAGAGATCCCTTACTGCTCAAGTGGCATTCTTAAGGGTTCCACAGTCCCAGGGGCAGGCGCCCCAGATGAGAAAAATGGCATCCCTGAATCGGTGGGACGGCACCTGAGCCACTCCCCTGAGTCTGCACCGTGTCACAGCCTCATACTCCAAGTTCCAAACAGCTCTAGTGAAGCCTGCCAACTGCCAAGTGCCCAGGCTGCACGCTCAGCCCAGAACAGTCTCCGGTTGGCTGCCAGCTGAGTGTTTGCAGGATTTCTTGGCAGCTGTGGTTTCTCACGTTGGCCAGCAGCCAGGTGGCACGAGAAGCTGGGTTTATAGGCACCGCTCTGCCATAGAGGTGGGAGGCGGCCCCGGCTGCACACGTAACTCACAGACGTGCACACAGGATACGAGCTCATATGCACATGCACACTCACGACACAGGCGTCTTCACAGACACAACGTGTGTGCATGTACACACACCCGCCTGTATACACACATGCAACACGTGAACATGCGCACTTCCCCACCCAATGCCGCCGCTGACCACTGTCCCGCCCCTGCCGTGCAGTCCAAGGTTCGAGAGCTGGAAGAGAAATGCCGGACTCAGAGTGAGCAGTTCCACCTGCTGTCCCAGGACCTGGAGAAGCTCCGGCAGCACACCGGGAAGGTTGACCTGCTGGGTGGCAGCACAGTGGCCCCTCTGGATGTCTCCCACGGCCCCCAGCAAGGCTTTCCCGCAGTTCATGAATGGCCTAGCCACCTCCCTTGGCAAAGGTAAGCACCTTGACCTCCGCCTTGGCTGTGGTGGGGAAAGAATGGCTGTTGGTCGCCTGCGAGGCTGTGCACAAGGGAAGTTGGTTTGGTGACAGCCGGCAGAGCATACGGGGACCTGCCACCACAGTGGGTAGGATGAGAACAGTACTGCTCACATCCCTGGGCGCATGGTGCACCCAGCACCTCACAGGCACCCACACGTGTGGCCCACACATTTTCTCACCTGTAAAATGGGCCCATTTTACAGATGAGAAAAACCAAGGCACTAGCGTGGGTCATACAGGCGCTGACGAAGGCTCAGTCTAGGATCTGAACCCAGTCTGGCTGTAGACTCTACCCTGGCAACCACTCCACGAGGATTTCTTGGCCAGGTCCCCCCCATTGTTCTGTGAAGCTCGTTTCTCTGTGTTACTTGTTTTTACCTCCTTCTCGTCTCTGCAACCTGTCAGCGATGTTAGGACGAGCTGGGAACTTCTGTTCCAGCAAAGGCAGCAGTGAAAATAAGCCCTCAGCCGTCAGAGTCCTGCTTAGAGGCAGGGGCAGAAGAAGCTCCCCTGTGCATGCTGGGGAGTGTAGTCATGGTCGCAGGCAGAACAATCACAGGTGTCCTTTAGCCAGACCTCGGGGGAGGTGCCACGTCCAGGCACCTCCATGATGACTGGGATGCAGAGGTGACAGGCTTCATGCCGGAGTCTGCCAGCCTGTTTAAGAAGTTGGTTTAAAAAAAAATAGGGGAGATGAGCATCTGAACCTCACTGTGGAATTCTGTAAAGAGATAATTTGCAAATTTCCCCTAGTTCTTATTAGAATATATGATAAGTACCTTGGGTGCTTTTTATCATTAAAATAAGGAGATGCCACTTATGTCTTGCTAAAAAATGTTCTCCCGCCTCTCCCTCTTCCCACGCCTTCCCACGCCTCCCCATGCCTTCCCGTCTGGTCCATGCATCAGAGAGAATGCTGGGTGGGGGTGAGTGGCCGAGGCTGCGGGAGGCCAGTGGGCAGGGCCAGGGTCCAAGCACTCCGCCGCTCACCTCCAGGCACTCGGAACACCCGGGCTGCATACTGTACCCAGGTTGCGACGTTGAGAGCTCCTGCCGGCGGGCGGATGATACTCGGGGAGCCTCTGATCCAGACGGTGCAAGTCGACCAGGTGATGAGGTGGACGGTGACTTGGGCTCTTCTGTATGGTCCTGGAAGGCAGCTGCCAAGAAACCACATTTGAGCTGTGAAAGCTGAAGGGTGGAGGAAAACAAGACAGTTTCAGCTCTTTCCTGGGGAAAACAGAACTCACGTGCGGACTCCCCCGCATGCTCTCCCTCCTGCGAGGGGCCACACAGAGCCTTGCTCCATGCAACAAGAAATGCAGCCTTCTGCTCTGAGAAACCCACTGACACTTGGGCCCAGAGTTTTTCCTGGGGGCTGCTTGCACGGGCGCCACAGCCACCAAAGCCCCAGGCTCACAGAAGGAGAGCAGGTGCTCAGCCTAAGCTGTGTGCTGTGCACAAGCCAGGCCTGGCGAGGGCCTCCATCAGTCAGGGGACAGCTTCTTCCAGTGTCGGGGACATTTCAGAAGCTGAGTTCCTGACAGCAGCTGGTGACCACCTTGCAAGCTGGCCCTTCTGAAAGCAGCAGTCCCAGGCCTGCCCGGTGAGCCCGAGGCCACACAGCATGTGAATGTGGGACCCCCAGTGAAGCTCCTGAGTCAGGGAGGCAGGAACAGCGTGGAAAAAGGAATCTGATGAACAGTGGTGGAAAATGCACACTCAAGTAAAACCAGAAAAGCCAGAGCGGTACCGACCGTGCCTTCACTAAGCCAGGGTTGCCTGAGAGGAGGTGTGCACGACACCTCTGTTTCCTCACAGGCCAGAAGATGCACCGTCCTAATTAACCCAGTTCATTTCATCACCATTTGCTCACCCACTGGGGTCCCCTGGTACAGCGCATGCCCATCTCCCCTGGCATTGCCCTGGCACTCTCCTCACAGTGCCGTGTCACTTATGGCAGCGGATGCCAGCGCCTCAGAGAGCTGCCCTGTGCTGCCCGGACCCCACCAGAGCACTCCTCCCTGCAGACAGCGCAGGCCCCTCTTCCAGGCCTCTGCTTAGGGTCTCCTCATGTTTTATTCTTTTTCCCCCACTCTCTCAGTGTTTTTGTACATTTTTTCCAACTTTGAGGTACAGTGGGTAATTAGAAATCTTACACATTTAAGGTGCACAACTTGATCCGATGTAATATAAGATCAGTTGTGAAATGATCACCACAGCCAAGCTAATTAACACGTCCGCCTCCCATCCACCTCCTCACGTGGTTACCTTTACTTTTCGTGGTGAAAACCCTTAAGATCTGCCTCCTTGACAAATTTCAAGTCTACAATCCAGCACTCTTTTTTTTTTTTTCAGCTGGAGTCTCACTCTGTCACCCAGGCTGGAGTGCAATGATGCGATCTCAGCTCACTGCAACCTCCACCTCCTGGGTTCAAGCCATTCCCCTGCCTCAGCCTCCTGAGTAGCTGGGATTACAGCTGCGCACCACCAATCCCAGCTAATTTTTGTATTTTAGTAGAGGCAGCATTTCACCGTGTTGGCCAGGCTGGTCTCGAACTCCTGACCTCAGGTGATCCATGTGCCTCCGCCTCCCAAAGTGCTGGGATTACCGGCATGAGCCACGTGCTGGCCTACAATCCCGTATTCTAGCTGCATTCCCGTTTCTGTGCAGGAGCTCCCCCAGAGCCTACGCATCCTGTGCCTCTAGCCAGCAGCCCCGCCCGGCCCCTGCTAACCACTGATCTGCTCCCTGCTTCCGCAAGTTGGGCTTGTGGAAGTTTTGAGTGTGAGTGGGGCCGTCCGTGTCCCGTTTGCCTCTCTGTGCCTGGCTTATTCCACTTAGCCTAGAGTCCTCAGGTCTATCGTGCTGTCACCAGGGCAGGGTGTCCTCCTTTCCTAAGGCCGGATAATGTCCCATCGTGTTCATATCCGTATTTTTATCGGTTCATCTGCCGCAGATCTTCCTCCCATGCTGATCTGGGAGAGCGGGTGCTGGAAGATGCAGGGCCGCACAAGATAGAGAAGGAATCCTGGGTGGATGTGCCATCACTTACCTGCGCTTTCACCCAGGGCTCCTCCGGCCGGTGGCTGGTGCTGGCCAGAGGCTGGGGTGGGCCACGAAGGGACTCAGGTTCTGTATGGGGAGGCACCTCTGGCATAGGGGGAGGCACCTCTGGCATAGGCGGAGGCTCTGAAGTCAGCATGTGAGGCCAGCATTGCACATGGAACTGTCCCTGGGAAGCTCTAGGAAGGGAGCGTGCTGGGGAGGGGTGTGGTCTCTCCTATGCCCGCCGGCCCCCGGCATAGCCAGTTTTTCTTCCAGTATGGGAGATGGGTTTTTTTTTTGAGTCAAACACCAGACACAACCTTTGATTTGGATTAGCCATATTTTTCTAGAAAATACCTATTTTGAAGGATTACCATCATGAGAGTGCGGCGTTTGCATCCTGAGGGGCCGGTGGGCGCCAACCCCCGCTTGAAGGCGCTACACGTTCTGTTTCTCATCTCACGCTCTCTTCTCAGGCACAATGGCGGGTAAAAGCTGCCATGGGATTACATTCGATTTCTCTAGAGAGTTGGGTTGGTGTAAGTTCAGCGTGAATACGAGACTGCTGTCTTCACGTCACCGTCGTCAGCTGTGTTGTCCCGTGCAGTTCACGGCAGCAGCTGCGCGGGCAGGAAGGGCTAAGTTCTGCTGCGGTGACAAGCAGCCCCCAGCCTTGGAACGTCCGAGGACAGTGTTTCCTGTCTGGGAAGTGTCCTGGCCACTGTGTGGGGAGGAACAGTGGCTTTTGCCCACAAGTGGAGCCTGCCACTCCCCTGGAGGTTCACTGGCCCAGGTGTCGCTTGCAGAGCGGAAGAGAGGCAGCAGTGGCATTTGGGGGTGGGGGGAGCCCTGCAGCAGGCCTGCTCTCGGCCGTGTTTCAGAGGCTTCTGGGAGCGCAATCGTTCGATACCCACTTTGCACCTGTGGCACGCCAAGTCACGTTACAGTGAAGAAAACAGGGTCCTTCCCCTCCAGGATCGGATGCCGTCACAGGCCCCATGGCAGGGCTGCCCAGGTGTCCTGCCGGTCACTCCTTCAGCCTGGGGCTGTGGGGCCTGCAAGGGGTGACTCCTAGGGCAGCCATTATTGAAACACTCCTCACGGTTTTTTGAATCATTTTACACTTCCCAATTTGGACTCGGCGATTTATATTCATCAGTGAGGTGACTGTCATGATGTGATGGCTGCAGAGGGCCAGGGGACCCCAGGAGGAGGCGTCCTCATCCCCAGTGGCGCAGAGCCTGGGAAGGAAGCAGCCACGTCCTGCTGACACCTGGATCCTGGTGAAAGTGCCGCGCAGCCGTCTGACACCCAGGCCAGTGTGTCACGCTGCGGCAGGACAGGGCTCAGCTGCCCCTGAGGACACAGGGGGAAGGGACAGGAGGGAGGAGAAGCACTTCAGTCCTTGCACATCTCTTGTCAAGAGTATTTTTTGGCCACAAACCCACCCCTTTGGCCAGTTAGGACTCACTGGGTCATCAGTGACAGCAAAGCCAACCTAAACTGCTGTGAACAAAAGGAAGTCTGTCATCTGGAGCAGATGAAGAGCCAGGAGACGGCTTCAGGTACATCTCGAACCAGGGGCTCTAAGCCCGTCACCAGGATCCGGTTTCACTCCATCTCACTGCGGGCAGGCGGCATCCTCATGTGAGCACTCCTCTCCCAGGTACAGGAGGTTTTCAGCCTCCCCGGAGCCTTGCGGCCGCTCAATTTTAAGCCAAGGAAAGGAGCAGCCTCTTTGCCATCAACTCTCCTTCAATTCCCTCTGCCCGTCCTCGTCCTGTGCCCCCAAACAAGCATTATAGCCAGGGTGACTGTGCCCACTGGACGGGCCCAGAGCTGAGGGTGCTGTCACACCAGCCTATGTTGATGGGGGAGCAGGAGATGGGTGGACCCCAAAATGAAACTCAGCGGCTAATGTCAAAGAGGGGAAGGGCACCCAGGTAGGCAAATGACCAATGCACTTTGACTATCTTATTTATTTTTTTCAACTTGTTTTTGATGTTTGTGGCCAGGTCAGGAGAGCGCGACCAGAAGCGGCTCTGCGATCCGTGAATACAGCCTGCCCCCTTCCGCAGCCCGGTGACAGTCCGGAGCCTCTGTCCACCAAGCCCACCTTCCTGTCAAGATCCGGTAGCCCAAGATGCAGATCTGAGTCCGACGTGAGTGCTGCCCGCCCGCCTGCCTGCCTGTGCCGGGGCGTCTGGGGTGGACGTTGGCCAGTCTGTCTGTTTTTCCTTCCCCGCCCTCCTCCCTCTCTTCCTCCTGGCTGGTTCTTCCCTTTGCCCCTGTTAATTCCCTGGCCTATATGTGGGACGTGGGGGCCCTGCTGTGAACACAGGTGAGGCCCTGCTCTAATGGGGGAACACTGGAAGGCAGCGCTGAGAAAGCGAATCCCATCCAGGGGGAGCGAGGATGTCGCAGTGAAGCTGTTCACACAGAGATGGCCGGGAGGGGCCTGTGGGGGGCAGGGGGCCCTGGGCGCTTTGATAGGAAGGGGCTGGTGTGGCTGGAGAGGGGGAGGGCGCAGGCATGAGCTGAGGGTAGGGCAGAGAACAGCGCTTGGCTTTTTGTCTAAGTCCAAGGTAAAGCCATTGGAAGTCGTTAAGGCAGGGAGTGACGTGGCCTAATTTCTGCTGAAAGGCTGCTCCGGCCTATGTGGGAAATGCACTGGGGGAGTGACAGTGGAATCACGGGGATGGGGGGATTGTGCACATCCTGCTCGGTTTCACTCCCACCCCTGTGAGAAAAGCTCATTCCTGCTGACTCCCAAGATCACTGTAGGAAACACATGGTGGGGTCCTCCACACTCCACAAACCCCCAGACAGCAGGAAGAGAGGGTGGGGGCTGGCACTGGGCATGTCAGATGGGGAGGGCGTCCCTCCTGCACAGACTGAGCCCCTGGAGGCCACGTGCCCAGAGCTGCATGCAGCCTCGTGTCTCCCACAGACCCCTCAGGGCCTGCCTGGTGCCCCAAGTGTCTTACACCCTGAATTCTGCTGTGGAAAGGCCCTGCCTTCAAGCCTTACCTTGATGTTTGGGGACTGGGTTCTCTACAAACACAGAGGGGGCCTGTGTGACTAAGAGGTCCGCACCAAGGGACCACCTTCCTTTCTGGGCCCATATGCGGGGGTGTGGGGTGGCAGTGCCTCCTGGTGTGCCACAGTCTCCAGCCATCCCCTCCCGGGGTCTGGGAAGCTGCGAGGGGCTTTCCCGTGTGCCGTGGGCATGGGGTGGGATGCCTCTAGCTACAGTAACCCTCACAACCATTGTATCCTTCACAGATGGAGAATGAACGGAATTCTAATACCTCAAAGCAGAGATACTCGGGGAAGGTCCACCTCTGTGTCGCCCGCTACAGGTAAGTGCGGCCCCTCTGCACCCCCTGAGCCCCTGGAGCATGGGTGTTTTCGGGCAGATAAGGTGTTCTGAGAAGGTCCATTTTCCCAGGGCCGAGAGAAGGTGGGATTTCAGCCTGGCCTGGAGGCCGAGCAGAGTTTGGTGGACAGAGTTTGGGTGGCACACAAGCCTCCCCCGGCCTGCCGTGACAACAGATCACAAACCTGAAACTACAGGTTTCTCCTCTCCCGACCCTGGAGGCAGAAGTCTGAGATGGAGATATTGGCAGGGCCTTGCTCCTGAGGGCTCTGAGGAGGGGTCCTTGCTGCCTCTTCCGGCTGCCGGAGCCCAGGTGGCCCTGGCTTGCAGCTGCGCGGCTGCAGTCCCTGCCTCCGTCCCCTGCCCCGGCGCCTCCCTGTTCCTGTCCCTTGCGTTCTCCCCCTCTTCCTGGAAGGATGCGCATCCCCGGATTGGAGTCCGCCCCGCGGCAGTGTGGCCTGGCCTAACTCCATCGCATTCGGAAGGACTGTTTCCACATACGGTCCCATTCACAGGTGTAGGGGTTTGGCGATGAATGTGTCTTTCTAGGGGACAGGATGCAACCCACACAGGCAGCCACCAGGAATGAAAGAGGGGCGTGTGTCCAGAGCCCTGATTTTCCGCCACCGAGATTGAAAGGAGCGTGTGTCCAGCGCCCCGCACTCCTGGACCCTCACCCTCTGCCGGGTGCTGCAGGCTGCATCTTGCTGTCATGACAGCCACCGAGTGGGCTTCGCCCGCTGGGGCC
Source organism: Ateles fusciceps (assembly GCA_036589455.1). NCBI lineage: Eukaryota > Metazoa > Chordata > Mammalia > Primates > Atelidae > Ateles > Ateles fusciceps. The sequence continues at coordinate 3,281,966 of JAZHEH010002791.1, read as the reverse complement.
TTCAGCGTCTGTGCTCACTGAGAAGTAACAGGAGCCGGTTTTGTCCCGTACACCTCTTGGGGCCTCCACAGCGCCTCCGCAGAGGCAGACATGGGCGAGGATGAGCGGCCCCAGGACTGCACTACCTAATCATCAGGAAAGCAAGCTGCAGCCAGCTGTGCCCACAGGCGGACACTTAGGAGTTCATCAGCCAGGGGCAGCAGGCCCAAGACACCGCCGTCCACCCCATTTCTTTGCGCTCATGAAGACCTGGCCTTTTGTCTCACAGATGCTGCAACAGCTCTGAGTTCGTGATTGGCCCGAGGCCGACCTGACGGTAGTTCAGAGGCAAATACCCGTGCCCTTTATCTGGCATCGGGCAGCCAGAGTCCCCTAACTGGGTCTCTGCGATCTGTTTAGGGACCAAGCTTCAGCTTAGATGCCACCCTCACTAGATCCTGAAACTCTGTTCCTGCAGAGGGGGTGACTCTTGATTTCAGCCAATCCGTCCACCTCGAATGCCTTTGCTTTCTCCAGTGACAGGCAGTTCTAATAACCATTGAGAGGATCCCGCGGGTCACTTGCTGCTCCTTGGTACGACACCAGTTTCACCAACACAAACCCGTTTCCGAGGTTCAGGTAGCAGAAGCACTGGGTGGCTGCCCCTGGGCTGTGGGCTCCCCCAGTTAGAATCCAGCCCAGGCGAACTGGAGTGCCGGGCTGCCTGCGGTGGGGGCACGCCCACCGTCCGCTCATCTGTCACAGTGCTGGAGGACCGCGTCACACAGCAGTGAGGGGCAGTTGCACGCAGACGCACAGGGCACAGTTGGCGGGGCCGGATGAAGACCCAGTCCCACGCCTGGCTCCCTCCGTCCCGTCCTTGCTGTGTGTGGAGCAGGCCCAGGTGCAGCCATTCACTGAGCCCTCAGTGCCAGCACAGGGGCAGCCCGGGCTGGTGTCCTTTGGGCCTGGCACAGGCGGAGGCGGCTTCCCAGCCAAGCCAGGGCCTGGCGGGCCACAGCCACCTTCCTTTCCAATCGTGAGCCTTGTCCGGTGAGGCTGCCACATGCGACCTACAGCATCTGCCCTCAGACGGCGACTGGGCTCATGTTCCTGCCACTTCCATAGAGAGGCCACGGCTTACTCCGGGGAAGCTGCCCTAGAACTAATGCCCCCCGAGGGCTGACCGCGGCTGGTGCAGCCCCAAGGAGAGTGGCGGCATGAGGGACCCACACATCCTGAATTCTGCGTCTCACACCCTGAATTCTGTGGGGGAAAGGCCGTGACTTTGAGCCTTACCTTGTGTTTGGGGACTGGGTTCTTTACAAACACAGAGGGGGCCTCTGTGACTGAGGGGTCTGCACTGAGCGGCCATCTTCCTTTCTGGGCTCGTACACGGGGCTGTGAGATGGCAGTGCCTCCTGAGGGTGCCACAGTCTCAGGCCGTCCCTCCTGGGGCGTCTCCCGTGGCCACCACCAGCCACGGCCCATGCACATTCTCCTGATCTCACTCTTTTTCAGTGATATCCTATTTCACTAGTGAGGGTTTTATGCACCCCTTTTTTTTTTACCACCCACCTTCCCCAAAACCAAACCCAGTCCGATTGTGAGGAGCACGTAGTGGCAGTCTGCAAGAGAACTGGTTCTGAGTTCTCCAAAGGCTGTTAGAGCACCTGAGAGGTGGCTTTGGAGGGAGGTGGGGGGTTGTGTTTTCTGCCCTGGGTCTAATCAGTGTCCCCTCATGCTGCCATCATTCAGAAACTTGCTTAGATGTTTCTGCGAGCCGAAAGCCTCTTGCTCACCTGGGCGCTCACTCTGGGTCCCAAGGCAGCCTCTCCCACCCTCCACGTGGGGGCTGCCTGGGTGTCCACATCTCCTCCCTTCCGTCTGTTGCAGCCTCTGCTGCAGGGATAGCCTTGCTGAGGGCTCCTGGGGCCTTCCCCACCCGAGGTCCAGGCTGAGGCTGGCACATTCACCACCATCCTTCCTTTGCCAGCTGTGTGGAGAGAGGGTCCTGGCCACAGTTCCCCCCGTTTGCAGTGTGCAGTCTGGGCCTGCCACTGTGCTCACAGATGCTGCGGCCACATGCAGGAGGCTCCCATTGCCCCCCAGAAGCCATTTCCGTCAGTGATCATCTGTCCCTCCTCCCCCGCCTCCCTCGCTTGAGTGACCCCCGAGCCACCCCCCCCACCTCCATCTCTATGGAGTCCCCCGCTCCAGACGTGTCCCGTGGCCGTATACACCCAGCACGTGGCAGCCTCTGCCCTGAGCACCCACGAGGTTTCATGGTCTCCAGGGTCCACACGCAGGAGCACCCACAACAGCGTCGTGTTCTGTTGCAGGATCTCCCGCTTCTTATCTGTGCCCTCACCAGCCGGGGACCTTCCGCCCTCGGTGTTCATCTCCCTCTTGGCCTCCGCGGCTTCCCTCTCCATCTCTCAGGGTGTGTCTTTCCCACCTGCTCCCCCTGTGGAAGCTTCTCTTCCTGAGTGTCAGGTGTGGGTGCTCCTGAAGGTGCAGCCTGGGGGCTCCTGGTCCTCCCGCTCCCTCCTCCTCCTCCTCCTTCGAGAACACTCTGCCAGCTTCTGTGTCTCAGCTGTCTACACATCCAGAACCCCCGCAGACCAGCTGCACAGCCCCACTCGGTGACTTGTATCCCCCTCCTGCTCACCCTGAGGCCAGAAAGCTGCAAGTCCTCCTGCACCTCACCCCCGTAGCCCTGCACCCAGGCAGCCCGCATTTCCACAGCCTCCTCAGTCACTCCTCGGCCACATTCCTTTGCTGAAGCTCCTGCCCCAAGCCCCATCCACACAGCACCAAAGAGGCCTCTTTGTAAAATGCAAACACGGTCATGTCACTCCCTGGCTTAAAACCCTTTCAGTACATCCCACAGCTTGTGAGATCAGGTTAAAACCACCCTGGCCCCTGCCAACCTCATCTCTTTCCTCCCTGCCTCTGGGCCTTAGCACATGCTGATCCTCCTTCCAGAAGCTCTTGTCCTGGTGCGCCCCTGAGCGTTGTGTTAGAGGTTGCCCCATGTCTGTTCCTGGTGCACAGCCCTCAGGGCTGACTTGCTGGGTTCTGTCAGGCGCTTAGATTGGGTTCCTAGACCTCTGCACTCTGACTGTGAGGGGCCACATGACCTGGTGTGGTTAAAACTGCATGGGACAGGTCAGGAGGTCTCAGCTCTGGTCCCCCCCACCCCACCCACTTCATCAGATTGTGACTTTGGGCATGTTGCATGACCTTACGCAGCCATTGAAATTGGGGGCGTTATCTTCTGTTTTCCTAAGATTTAAAGGCCCCAAAATAAAACATGCTTGAAAGTGTTGGTAAACTGCACAGCGCCATTGATGTGTGAATCATTTTTATATCGTAATTATAATATTACAGTGCCTGGCTATCTTCCCCAACTATCAGGAATGTTATTTTCATTTTTTAATGAGTTCTTCACTGTTATTTTAAGTTAATTTGCCTTTTATTTAGAAAAGCCCCAGTTCTTCTGAATTTGTTTCATGTGTTTGATTTCCCAAGTTGGGCACGGCTCTGAAAATTCTTAATCCCAGTATGTTGAGGACTGGAGAATACGGACGCTCTTACCTTCCTGCGGGTGGGGCAGGGGAGGGTAAAATCATGCATGTGTTTTTCTGAGATTTTGACTGTCCACCCCCAAGACCTTAAAAATGTAGATATAGATGCCTTTGACCAAACAGATACATTTCCTAGGATTTGCCATTAGTAAGAAATTGTGGAAGTGCACAAAAATATGTCTATAAGAATATATACTGCAACACTCCATTAGTCAGAAGTGAGAAGAAACATCCACGCCACGTTAGGAAGCGGGTTAGAGAAAGGTAACATGTTCAGTGGAATACTCTACAGCCATTAAAAAGAATCTGATACAAATATTTCATGAGGTAGAAGTATAGAATACTGTCTTGCAAGGTCAGAGAATAAGCAGATTGCTAAATAGTATATGTGATTCCCTTTTTGCTAAATTACTGAAATACTTACTTCACATTTACTTGTTAATTTGGAGATTTATGTTATGGCAGAACTGGTGAGTGTGAATAAAATGTCAGAATCATAAACCTGTTATCTGATGCAAAAAGTTCTGAGCATATAACGTTGTTTTAGAATAGCACTTTTACTTTAAATCTGTGTGTGTGAGCTGGCAGTGGCCTGAGTTTCCCGTGTACAGAGCGCTCATCAGCCCTGAACTATGCTGTGGGTTTGTAATTCCCTAGGAGTGGGGAGAAGCCGTGTGCCCGCCCAGCATTCTGAGGGGTAGGGGTGCGGGCTGTGTCCTCCAGATCCTCTAACAAAGGAACTGTGTTTTTCCTGCAGCTACAACCCCTTCGATGGACCGAACGAGAACCCTGAAGCTGAGCTGCCCCTCACGGCGGGAAAATACCTCTACGTCTATGGAGACATGGATGAGGATGGGTTCTATGAAGGTCTCTGTTGGAACATGGCTGTGGTGGATGTAGGCTGGGCGGGTCCACCCCGCAGACCAGCTTGTCCAGGGGCCTGACTGATGTACAGAGCTCCCAACATACCCCCAGCCGCCCAGCCCTCTGCTCTGACCCTGCCCCACTGCATAATTTTCTCCTCTTTGATGACTGGAAAGAAACCTGGGCAGGGTTTCCAATGTCCAGCTCCAAGCTGACCCCTGACACATGGTAGATGTTTTCTGCTAATCTCTGCAGAGCTTTGGCAGCTATCTGCGGACACACGGCACCAAGAGACCCTCTGCTTCCAGAAGGGTCTCTCTTGCCCTTGTCTTTCAGCCCAGCACTCTCGGGGCGCTCCCAGAGTCCTCCTCTCTGGCAGAGCCTCGTTCCGCTCCAGGTGACCTCACGGGAAGGTGGCTCTTGGCACCTGTGGAAGGCCATCCATCCCCTTGACTTTGAGGCCCTGTTGTCAACTTAAGGGGTGACCCCAGGTCGTCCCTGCTCATTCCCTTGAAGTCCCCTCTCAGAATTTGAAATCAGGGAAGGTAAACCCTCCATCTGAAATGCCCCACCTTTTGTTGCCTTTTTAGCTTGAGGCTAAACACGTAATAGGACCAGCAGCCCAGAAATCAACATTCTAAAGGATTTGGTTCCCTAACTCCCTGTGGGTTTCACCTGTGCTGGACAAGTAGCGTCCTGTCCTCCTCTTCCCCTGAGCAGGAGGATTTCTTGCTAAGCTAGCAGGTTTCTCTTTCATGACCTTGTGCTGTCTTCTCAGAGCAGATGGAGGCCCCGGGTGCTTTTCCTGGGTGTTTACTTGGGGTGAGGTTGGGTCACCTCTAGAGGCTTCCGTGAGCAGGAGCCCAGGAGGCAAGCTGCCCCACTCACATTCCTCAGAGCTGCCCCCGCTCAGTCCTCAGAGCTGCCCCCGCTCACATTCGCTCAGAGCTGCCCCGCTCACACTCCTCAGAGCTGCCCCGCTCAGTCCTCAGAGCTGTCCCCGCTCACACTCCTCAGAGCTGCCCCACTCAGTCCTCAGAGCTGTCCTGCTCACACTCCTCAGAGCTTCCCCACTCAGTCCTCAGAGCTGTCCTGCTCATACTCCTCAGAGCTGCCCCGCTCAGTCCTCAGAGCTGTCCCCGCTCACACTCCTCAGAGCTGCCCCCGCTCACACTCGCTCAGAGCTGCCCCGCTCAGTCCTCAGAGCTGTCCTGCTCATACTCCTCAGAGCTGCCCCCGCTCAGTCCTCAGAGCTGCCCCCGCTCACACTCCTCAGAGCTGCCCCACTCACACTCAGTCAGAGCTGCCCCCGCTCACACTCGCTCAGAGCTGCCCCGCTCAGTCCTCAGAGCTGCCCCCGCTCACACTCGCTCAGAGCTGCCCCGCTCAGTCCTCAGAGCTGCCCCACTCACACTCGCTCAGCAGCTGTTCTTGGCTCTGGATGGTCCAGCCAGCAACTCTCAGCACAGCTGGCAGCAAAGCAGTTTGAATTCTTCCCATAAGTCCACATCATCACCGCTGATTTTCACATAAGCACAGAAATATGTGCCCAAGGCAGCTGCCAGAAAGCCTGCCATTGAAATCTCTGGAACTTTCTCACCATGCATTGAGCCCACAGCTTTCCAGGAGCCTCTCTGCAGGCAGGGATCAAAACTCAGGGCTCGATTGTCTGTGTGACAGCAGGAAAGGTCCTTTACCTCTTTGTGCCTCAGCTTCCTGTGGTATAGAATGAAGTTAGTAATAGTACCCACTGCATGGAGCATCTGTGAGGATAAATGAGGTAATAGATATGAAGGCCTTAGGATACAGCTTAGCACATAGTAATTGTTCAATAAATATTAGCTGTCACCATCATCACCACCATCATAATCATCATAACTGTCACCATCATCATCACCACTGTCACCACCACCACCATCATCACTGCCACCACCACCACCACTGTCACCACCGCCATCATCACTGCCACCATCACCACCACCACCACTGTCACCACCATCATCACTGCCACCATCACCACCACCACCACTGTCACCACCATCATCACTGCCACCATCACCACCACCACCACTGTCATCACCACCATCATCACTGCCACCATCACCACCACCACCACTGTCATCACCACCATCATCACTGCCACCATCACCACCACCACCACTGTCATCACCACCATCATCACTGCCACCATCACCACCACCACTGTCATCACTGCCACCATCACTGCCACCATCACCACCACCACCACTGTCACCACCACCCCACCATCATCACTGCCACCACCACCACCACTGTCATCACCACCACCATCATCATCACTGCCACCACCACCACCACTGTCATCACCACCATCATCACTGCCACCATCACCACCACCACCACTGTCACCACCACCATCATCACTGCCACCATCACCACCACCACCACTGTCACCACCACCATCATCACTGCCACCATCACCACCACCACCACTGTCATCACCACCATCATCACTGCCACCATCACCACCACCACCACTGTCATCACCACCATCATCACTGCCACCATCACCACCACCACCACTGTCATCACTGCCACCATCACTGCCACCATCACCACCACCACCACTGTCACCACCACCACCATCATCACTGCCACCACCACCACCACTGTCATCACCACCACCATCATCATCACTGCCACCACCACCACCACTGTCATCACCACCATCATCACTGCCACCATCACCACCACCACCACTGTCATCACCACCATCATCACTGCCACCATCACCACCACCACCACTGTCATCACCACCATCATCACTGCCACCATCACCACCACCACCACTGTCATCACCACCACCATCATCACTGCCACCATCACCACCACCACCACTGTCATCACTGCCACCATCACTGCCACCATCACCACCACCACCACTGTCACCACCACCACCATCACTGCCACCATCACCACCACCACCACTGTCATCACCGCCACCACCATCACTGCCACCATTATCACCACCACCACCACTGTCATCACCACCACCATCATCACTGCCATTATCACCACCACCACCAGTCATCACCGCCAACATCATCATCACTGCCACCATTATCACCACCACCACCACTGTCATCACCGCCACCATCATCATCACTGCCACCATTATCATCACCATTACCATCGTCATCACCGCCACCATCATCATCACCACTGTCATCACCGCCACCATCATCATCACCGCCCCCATTATCATCACCACTACCATCGTCACCACCACCAACAACGACCACCACCAACCGCCACCAGTCATCACCGCCATCTCCTCCTGTGCCAAACTAAGGATTTTTGATAGCATACTCTCAGTGCAAAGGATTGGCTGCTGCAGGACTCACGCCCTAGGTGGAGGTTTGAGAACAGAATCCATTTTGTTAGAATTCAGGACTAATTAAATGGCTGACACGGCCTCCCCTGGGCCACAGCACGTCACAGGCTCCCCTGAGGCAGGGGGTCTTTTGGGAGCAGAATCTGGTGTTCAGCATTTCCAGCCCCTCTCTGCAGGTCTATGGGTGCCTTGTGATGAACTGGGGGAGATGGTCCATTCTGAGTCTATGCTGGAAGATCACCCAAACTGCCTCATCTCTCAAGCTCCTCTAAACGCTTCTCCGTTTTCTGGCCCTCTGCTGTCAGCAGCCTTGTGAGCCCTGCTAACAGAGAGCACACGGAAGTTAGACTTTCACAAAACACACCTGTCCCCACTATGTCCACTCAGCCACAAGAGCTACTTTGACTTTTTTTTTTTTTTTTTTTTTTGCCACTCGTGGTCCGGACACCAAGTTGATAGTCTTGTTTCACATCAAGTTGAACACATCGTGGATTGGTTAGGATGTGCCCAGTGCTTTCAAGGGGGAACAGGAAGTCACCTTTTCATTCTTAATCAAAAATCATAGTAAGATGTTTATTTTCTTAATCTCCAAAAGCCACCGAGTCGACTGACTTGTCCTTCTAACAGACGTTTCCTGTGCACTGCTGTGGGCCAGCTGTCACCTGAGGGCTGGGTATTGAGTAGACCTGAGGTCCCTGCTGTCCCCGAGTGCTGTCCGAGCTGGGAGGGGGTAGTCAGTGTCCCTACACGGATACACAATTATGATGGTTTCAGGTTGTGATAAGTGTCATGGAGAAATCCAGACTGGGCCACGGGGATGGAGGAGCTGGGTCTTTAGATGGCTGGTGTGGAGCTGGCCCCAGCGTGGACTCCTGGGAATAGCAGAGGAGCCCCAGGGCAACCCTGTTTCTCTGCCTTAGGGTCCTCGTGGGGGGAGGCGGGAGTATGCTGGGGACCTTGGGGCCCCTGCTGTGTTGGCTGGGCGATAACTCTGTCCTTGTACCCAACAGGAGAGCTCCTGGATGGCCAGAGGGGCCTGGTGCCCTCCAACTTTGTGGACTTTGTGCAGGACAACGAGTCTCGGTTGGCAAGCACACTGGGGGAGCGAGCAGGACCAGAACTTCATCAACCATTCCGGCATCGGCCTGCAGGGAGAGCACATCCTGGACCTCCACTCCCCAACCCACATGGACGCGGGCATCACCGACAACGGTGCTGGGACGCTTGGACGTGAACATTTGACGACATCGGAGAAGACATCGTGCCTTACCCCAGAAAAATCACCCTCATCAAACAACTCGCCAAAAGTGTCATTGTGGGCTGGGAGCCCCCGGCGGTGCCACCGGGATGGGGAACCGTGAGCAGCTACAACGTCCTGGTGGACAAGGAGACGCGCATGAGCCTCACGCTGGGGAGCACGAGCTAAGGCCCTCATCGAGAAGCTCAACATGGCGACCTGCACCTACCGGATCTCCGTGCAGTGCGTCACCAGCAGGGGCAGCTCGGACGAGCTGCAGTGCACGCTGCTGGTGGGCAAGGACGTGGTGGTGGCCCCCTCCCAGCTGCGGGTGGACAACATCACGCAGATCTCCGCCCAGCTCTCCTGGCTGCCCACCAACAGCAACTACAGCCACGTCATTTTCCTCAACGAGGAGGAGTTCGACATTGTCAAGGCCGCCAGGTACAAGTACCAGTTCCTCAACCTCAGGCCAAACATGGCCTACAAGGTGAAGGTTCTGGCCAAGCCCCACCAGATGCCGTGGCAGCTCCCGCTGGAGCAGAGGGAGAAGGAGGAGGCCTTCGTGGAGTTCTCCACGTTGCCTGCAGGTGAGCCCTGTGTCCTTCCGTGGGTCCCCAGGGCGAGAACACCTGGATGTCACCCTGCTCGAGGGGAGGGGAGGTGGGGCGGGCAGAAGTGGAAACCTCCATTGTTACAGCATGACCCTGGAAAATCCCTTAAATCACCCGTTAAGCACAGAGCACTTGTGAGTGTGAGAGTGTGCACGTGCGTGCACATATGAGTGTGGTGTGTGTGTGCATGAGTGTGTGTGCGTGTGTGCATGAGTGTGGTGTGTGTGTGCATGTGTGGTGTGTGCATGAGTGTGTGTGTGCGTGTGTGTGCATGAGTGGTGTGTGTGCGTGTGTGTGCATGAGTGTGGTGTGTGTGTGCATGTGTGGTGTGTGCATGTGTGTGCATGAGTGTGGTGTGTGTGTGTGCATGAGTGTGGTGTGTGTGTGCATGAGTGTGGTGTGTGTGTGCATGAGTGTGGTGTGTGTGCGTGTGTGCATGAGTGGTGTGTGCGTGCGTGCGCATGAGTGTGGTGTGTGTGCATATGTGTGTGTGTGTGCATGTGTGTGTGCGTGTGTGTGCATGAGTGTGGTGTGTGTGCATGAGTGTGGTGTGGTGTGCGTGTGTGTGCATCTGAGTGTGAGTGTGGTGTGTGTGCATGAGTGTGGTGTGGTGTGCGTGTGTGTGCATCTGAGTGTGGTGTGTGCGTGCGTGCGCATGTGTGGTGTGTGTGTGTGCATATGAGTGTGCATGTGTGTGCGCATGTGTGCATATGTGTGGTGTGTGTGCGTGTGTGTGCATGAGTGTGGTGTGTGTGCGCGTGTGCATCTGAGTGTGTGGTGTGTGTGCGTGTGTGTGTGCATGAGTGTGGTGTGTGTGCATGAGTGTGGTGTGCGTGTGTGTGTGCATCTGAGTGTGGTGTGTGTGTGTGTGTGCATGAGTGTGGTGTGTGCATGAGTGTGGTGTGGTGTGCGCGTGTGTGCATCTGAGTGAGTGTGGTGTGTGCGTGCGTGCGCATGAGTGTGGTGTGGTGTGTGTGTGTGCATGTGTGTGTGCATGTGTGTGTGTGCGTGTGTGTGCATGTGTGGTGTGTGTGCGTGTGTGTGTGCATGAGTGTGGTGTGTGTGCGCGTGTGTGTGCATGAGTGTGGTGTGTGTGCATGAGTGTGGTGTGTGCGCGTGTGTGTGCATCTGAGTGAGTGTGGTGTGTGTGCATGAGTGTGTGTGCGCGTGTGTGCATCTGAGTGTGAGTGTGGTGTGTGTGCATGAGTGTGTGTGCGCATGTGTGCATCTGAGTGTGAGTGTGGTGTGCGCGTGTGTATGCATCTGAGTGTGAGTGTGGTGTGTGTGCATGTGTGTGCATGAGTGTGGTGTGGTGTGTGCGCGTGTGTGCATCTGAGTGTGAGTGTGGTGTGTGTGCATGTGTGTGCATGAGTGTGGTGTGGTGTTGCGCGTGTGTGCATCTGAGTGTGAGTGTGGTGTGACTGTGGTGTGCGAGAGTCCTTGGAACATGTTAGGGTCCATGTTGTTGACAGTGTTTCTTTGAGCACCGGCATCAGCAAGGAGCTCATCCTGCAAAAGGCAGGAGGGAGTGAGTCCCCCGGGGGACATGGATCCATCTTCCGTGTCACACGCGCCCCTGGACACACACTCGCTGGGTGGGATGGTGCCTGGAAGTGCCCACACGCCTCTCAGAATCATTCTTGTCCTTGTAAGTTTTGTGGAGTGTGCATACAAAACTTGTGTAAAGGAGATTTGGTTTCATCACAGGAGCAATTTTCGGTTCTGGGCGCAGCAGCAATGGAAACCCCAGTGCCCTTTTCTACTTTCTCTGCTCAAACAAGGAGCATGATGTGCTCCCTTCCTTTTCTAGGGAGATGGCGGGGGCAGGTCGAGCGTGGACACCTCCTTTGTCTTCTTGCTCTCCCTCGTAGGGTCCCCGTGCTGCTGAGTCACTGGACAGCAGGTACCCCTCCTCCGGACGCCTCTGCTGCGCTCTCTAGTATTCATGAAACCTGTGGTCAGCTAGAGCCTGACAGAGCAGCAGTGTTGGGGCAGGTGGGGACAGATGTGCCTGCGGGGGGAACAGCACATCCGGTTAGCAGCTAACATAGGGTCAGTTCAGCAGGGTTACCCAGTGACATTTTATTTCTCCCCCACCTGCTGGGAGGTCATCATGAATGCTAGGATAATGAGGCCGCCCTCTTTTCACTGACACCTCCCTCGATGCCTTCTGATCAGCCCTGGGGGTGAAGAAAGAGAAACAGCCACAGGCACTCCACGGGGACTTGGGAGGTAAAGTGCGCATCTCTTGGGGCCATCAGAAAAGACTCCCCTGGACTCTAACTTTGAGATGGAGAGAGTCAGGTAGGGGAGGGGGCCCTTAGCACAGAGGTGGGTCCCAGTGACTGGGAACGAGATCTCAGAGTGGGAAGTAAACTGGAAGGATGTGTCTGTGTTCAAGGAAGAGGGCGTAGTTGGGACGATCACACAGAGGTCAGCATTTCACAGAATTCACGCTCCAACCACACCACATGTACCATCCCCCCCCCCCAGTCTTGGGTACTGCCAGGGTAAGCCATGCCTGGGAATGCTGGTGCAAGGTCGGGGTTCTTCAGAGTAACAGAGCCAGTGGGTGATATGGATATGCTTATACGTGCATACACACCCACACACACCCCATGTACATATGCACACCCACACACACCCCCCACAGACTCACATACACACACCCACATACGCCCACATGTACAAATACACATACACACATCCACACACCCCCCACAGACCCACATACACACACCCACATAGATGCCCACATGCACACATACACACATACACAGACACACATGCACACATACACACATACACAGACACCCCCACAGACCCACACACCCACATACGTCCACATGCAGAAATACACATACACACACACACACCCCTCATGTACATACACCCACAGACACTCCCACAGACCCACATACACACACCCACATATGTCCACATACACAAATACACATACACACACTCCACATACATACACCCACAGACCCACATACGCACATCCGCATACGTCCACATGCACACATACACCCACACACCCCATGTACATACACCCACAGACACCCCCACAGACCCACATACACATACCCACATATGACCACATGCCCAAATACACATACCCCACGTACATCCCACAGACCCACATACACACACCCACATATGTCCACATGCACAAATACACATACACACACCCCACGTACATACACCAACAGACACCCCCACAGACCCACATATCTGTACCCACATATGCCCACATGCCCATATACACATACACACACACCCCCACGTACATCCATAGGCCCACATACACCTACATATGTCCACATGCACAAATACACATACACACCCCACATGCACATACCCACATACACACACCCACATATGTCCACATGCACAAATACACTGCCACACACATACACGTACCCACATATGCCCACGTGCATAAATACACATACACACACCCACACACACCCCATGTACATACACACACCCACAGACACCCCCCACAGACCCACATATACACATCCACATGTCCACATGCACAAATCACATACACCCCACGTACATACACACACCCACAACCCACATACACCCATATACGTCCACATGCACAAATACACCCACACACACCCCACGTACATACACCCACAGACACCCCCACAGACCCACATACACATACTCACATATGCCCACAGGCACAAATACACATACACACACACTCCACGTACATACACCCACAGACACCCCCACAGACTCACATACACCCACATACACCCACATGCACAAATACACATACAAACATACACAGACACCCCCACAGACCCACATACACACACCTACATACGCCCACATGCACAAATACACATACACATACAGACTCCCACAGACACACATACGCCCATACGCCCACTCATACACCCACATGCACAAATACACATACAAAGACCCACATACACACATACACAGACACTCCCACAGACACCCCCAAACGCACATACATACACCCACATATGCCCACATGCACAAATACACAGACTCCCACAGACTCACATGCACCCACATACACGCACCCACATGCACACATACACAGACACCCTCATGGACACATACCCACATACACATATACACATACACAGCCCCACAGACCCACATACACCCACATACCCCCACATGCACATATACACATACATAGACACACCCACAGACACCCCCACAGACCCACAGACACCCCACATATACCCCACACGCACAAATACACATACACCCCCATAAATCCAGACACACCCCACATACACCCATGTCATATACACATACACAGATACCCCCACAGACCCACATACACACTCACATGCACAAATACATATACACACCCATGCTCACAAATGCACACGTATACACACATTCACATATACACACATACACATACACAAGTACACATACACGCCCACATATACACATATACACAGATGCATACACACACGTGTGTATGCACATACACCCACATACACATATACCCACGTACACATACACATACACATATATACACACACTCCCATATACACACATGCATGTGCCCACATGCACACCCACATATACACATACACACACAGGCATGTACATCTACACACAGATACATGCATACATCTATACATATATGTACATACACATCGCACACAAGAATATGTATACACCCATACATTTACACACACATACACATTCACACACATGTACACATACACATGTACATTCACATTCACACGTACACATTCACACATACACACATGTACACATTCACACACATGTACACATTCACACACGTACACATACACATTCACACACATACACATTCACACATACACATTCACACACATACACATTCACACGTACACACATGTACACACACACACGTACACATACACATTTACACACACGTACACATTCACACACACACATACACATTCACACACATACACAAATACACAGAAATAGATTCTCAGGTTCACCGATGTCATGAGACCTGGTCTCCATCTTTCCGTTTTGCTCAATTTGATGGGGTGGTAAGATGGGTAATGTGGGGTCCAGGCAGAGGGGGAGAGGGGAGAGGAAAGGGAGAAGAAAAGGTGAGAGCACAAGGGGCTGGCAGGGATTGCTTCTGGCCAAGATCTCTCTTCCGCTTCACCTGCGACATGCCGGCATCTCGTTAGCCCCCCTCTGAGCTAATGGTATGGCTGCCTGGCCAGGCCTGAGACCCCTGGGCAGAGGTAGCTCTGTCGGGTCACACAGGCCGAGAGCAGGGAAGATGGTTCCACAGACAATCCAGGTTTGCACTCTCTAGAAGATGGTGACTAAATGCCAAATTTAAAGGAGAAGTGCAGCTGTATGTTCTGGTCACTGTACCCCGCCCCCACCCTCCCGCCTCACCAGTTTCTGACTTGTTTCAACACTGTGTTCTCTTTCCCTGGTGACTTTACCGAATGCTCTCATTTCCAGGTGAGATGGGCAGAGCCCAGTCACGGCTCACCCGCCAGGGCCAGGCCCTCAACGCCTCCGTTCCCTTCTGTCCCTCCCAGGACCCCAGCACCCCCACAAGATGTTACTGTCCAGGCTGGGGTGACCCCCAGCCACCATCCGGGTCTCCTGGAAACCACCTGTGTTGACACCCACCGGGCTGTCCAATGGGGCAAGTGTTACCGGCTACGGCGTGTATGCCAAAGGGCAGAGGGTGAGTTTTCGTTGGGCAGGGGGGCCTTGTTAGGCGCTAATGCAGCAGGGACTGGCCTGATATTTGCCCAGTGGAGGAGGCAGGGTGCGCTCTTCCAGCGGTGATCACTGGAGGCACCCTCAGCCCTGAAGACTCCACCAGTGGGTACGAAGCACCACCCACCCCGCCCCAGGGCCCCTTCCTCATTTCCAGCATTCCCTCTACCTCCCTCCCCTCACTGCTCCTCTGCCCTGCTCTGGGTATTAAAAATGCAGGAGAGCAGCCTCCAGGTATCAGAACCTTCTTGATTGATGACTGGCTTATTAATTTCAACACACCGAGGCTTAGCAAGATGCTACTCGTGGCTGAAGGCACGTCCCTCCTTGAATACTGCTGGGTCTGCACATTAACAGGTGACCAGGCCTTGACTTCGAGAAACGGGTATTTCCCTGGTGCCTGGTGTAGGGAACCAAGGACACCAGCCCCCACCCCTGCCTGCTGTGAAGTAGGAGCGTCAGCACTCGGGGGAGGGCTTGGGAAAACAGCCGCTCCTCAGCATCCCCAGCTGCGCCTGCAGGAGCAGGGGGTGACTTGGAAACAGGCAGTGCACCTGCCCGAGCCGCCTCCTGCAGACTCCCGTGCTCTGAGCGGGGGAAGCCCCAGTGTGGCCCGGCCCCTGCAGGGGAGCCCTCAGCCCTGCCCTCTCCCCAGCAGGGCACGCTGGCCTCTGCCGGAGCCCCTCTCTTCCTTCCAGCTGTGGCAGGAATAAACCCGACACTACTCTGCTCTCTGGCCCCTGCATCTACCCAGAATGGGTCCAGAGGATGGGAGATAAAACAGTTGACATCACTGGCCTCAACGGGAACTCCCACCGCTGTTGGTGCCTAGGACCCGGGGCCTGAGGTCTATAAACCTGCCCCAACCCCTTCCTGGAGCTTTCATACCTGGCGGGGTTGTGGGAGTTGGGTCACTGGGCATGATCCTTTGCACCGGGCATCTGGCCTGAGGACTGGCCAGCTTCCCACGCAGGACTGCGGGGCTCATCTCGGGTACCTGGCGAGCCAGCTCTGTCTGTCCACAGGTGGCTGAAGTCATCTTCCCCACAGCAGACAGCACAGCCGTGGAGCTCATGCGATTGCGGAGCTTGGAGGCCAAGGGCGTGACCGTGCGGACCTTCTCCGCCCAGGGAGAGTCCATGGACTCCGCTGTCGCCGCTGTTCCCCCCCGAGCTCCTGGTGCCTCCTACCCCCCACCCGAGATCTGCACTCCCGTCGAAGCCATTAGCAAGTGCTGGAGTCCCCGATACCAAAGACGAGCACCTGGGTCCCCACGCCAGGATGGACGAGGCCTGGGAGCAGAGCCGCGCACCCGGCCCTGTGCACGGGCACATGCTGGAGCCGCCCGCGGGCCCCGGAAGGCGGTCACCCTCACCCAGCCGCATCCTGCCGCAGCCACAGGGCACCCCCGTGTCCACCACAGTAGCCAAGGCCATGGCCCGGGAGGCTGCACAGAGGGTGGCCGAGAGCAGCAGGGTAAGGCCGGGGCTCCCGCCTTGGTGGCTCCTGGGTCCCCCAGCCCCATGGGACGGCCCCATCATCTCCCCAGCTTCGTAGAGGGAGCTTGCCGGGAGGGAGGCCACGCTCATCCCACAGCTTTGCTGACGGACTCTGTCATGTGCCTGATCCTGATTGAGTTAAACGGTGTTTTTTATTTACTGTACTCCCAGTACTTTGGGAGGCTGAGGCAGGCAGGCAGATCACCTGAGCTCAGGAGTTCAAGACCCACTACGTAGCCAGATAACTAAGGAAATGCCAGGTGCCTGCCTGGCTTAGAGAGCGGGCTCAGAAACATCCAGACATGGGCCTCAGTGTGTCCAAGGGATCTGAGTTTCCTGGTGGAGTCGGCCAGGACCTCCCTTCCTGAACTGGGTGCTTCCTAGTGTTGCCGGCTTCAGAGTCCGGGCTTCCGTGTGTGTGTGTGTGTGTGTGTGTGTGTGTGTGTGTGTGTGTGTGTGTGTGCCTATAAACCTGTACACACATCACTCACATGCATGCATATATGGACGAACACCCATAGGTAGACGTATCTGTATGCATCTATACTTAGGTGTAGAAACGCATATGGGTGTATAGGTACCTGTGTACATACTTGCAACAATCCAACTTCGCTGGGTCCAGGAGAGAGCATTTGGATGGTGGTGGGGCTGTGTTCCAGATGGTATATGCAGTGGAACATGCATTTGGAGAATCTGCCTGCAGAGGCAGAGGAATGCCTCCCATGCAGGGCGGGGGTAGTTGACATGGGGCTGGGAGCCAGACTGTGTGCCTGCACCCCCACCCAGAGCCCACTCTTGTCTCTCCTGGTATGTGGAGCCATTTCCACCTTTGAGGCAGCAGCACGGCTCTGGTCACGGCCCTTGCCCTGCTGGGTCAGCAGCCTGTAGGTCTCACGGGACCCTACACCATCCTCCTGTGAGCCTGCCTCTGGGCTGGGGGCCAGGTCAGGGAAACTGAGGCAGGGCACGCACCCTGGGAGGTCAGTGCTGAGCAGCCCAGGTGCATCTAGGAGGACAGAGAGGACGAGGGTGATGCTGGGCAGGGAGCCCCCTCCCACCCCGCCCTGTCCTCTGGAGAGGGCCTGCCCTGGCAGCACCTTGACACCTCTTGAAAAACTGGAAATCCCGACTCTTCTGTGAAATTCCCTAATTCATTCAATATTGGCCACTAATAAAAACACCAGACATGGATGTGTGGCCTTTGTATAAAGGAAACCTTTCAGAATGAGTGAGTTCACTGTGGCTCTGACTGGCTCACGGGGCAGGAGCCCAGGTCCCAGCTAGGGAGGTGGTGCTTCTGGGGAGGCCCTGGGCAGGACAGGGTGGCAGCTGCCCGGTACGCTATGCTCCACTCCAGTCCCAGGTCCCTGCCAAGGCTGTGAGGGCACGGAAGCCTAGGGCAGGAAAGAAAGCAGATACTTCCAAGTCCTGTGCTTCAGGCAAATGTGAATTGATCAAAGTATTAACAAAAGCCAGGCAAATGGGACCAGTGGAGGGAGTGAGGTGTCACCTGTATCCAAATGTTACCTCGAAGGTTAAAACAAAGGCTGGGCTCGGTGGCTCATGCCTGTAATCCCAGCACTTTCGGAGGCTGAGGTGGGCGGATCACCTGAGCTCAGGAGTTCGAGACCAGCTTGGCCAACATGGTGAAACCCCGTTTCTACTAAAAATACAAAAATTAGCTAGGCGTGGTGGCGGGCAGCTGTAGTTCCAGCTACTTGAGAGGCTGAGGCAGGAGAATCGCTTGAACCCAGGAGACGAGGTTACAGTGAGCTATGATCGTGCCACTGCACTCCAGCCTTGGTGACAGAGTGAGCTCCGTCTCAAAAAAAAAAGACATTCTGGTGGGTATGGGGCAGGGAGAGGAGGGCAGAGCTAGGCCCAGAGCAGTGTGTGTGGGGGTACCTGGCCAGGCTCTGAGGGGGCTAAAGGTTTGGCAAGTGCAGGTGGGGCCGAGCGTGGCTGACGGCAGCCCCTCCCCAAGAGCCCCAGCTCACCCGAGCGCCTCCTTTCTCTTTCCAAGTTAGAGAAAGGAGCGTCTTCCTGAGAGAAGCAGCGCGGGCCAGTACGCTGCCTCTGATGAGGAGGACGCCTACGACTCCCCTGGCTTCAAGAGGAGGGGCGCCTCGGTGGACGACTTCCTGAAAGGCTCTGAACTCGGCAAGCAGGTGAGTGCTTTAAAAGTAACATTAAATATTGATTCAATTCGAAGAATGCATTCATTAATGCGTTTTCTTGCAGCATAGGAATTTAGACAGCTGCTGTGCCAGCCGGGCCTCGAACCCTGGGTCCCAGCTACCTTTTATTTCCCTAAGCTTCGGGGCCATCTCAGCTGAGAAAGAGGTATTTGTTTTGGTCTCTTGGGTCGCAGATGATTCGTTTTCTTGGTGCTGGGCCCTGGATGAGTTCTGGAAATAGGATTTCTGCTGACTGTTGTACTCGTCTGCTGGGGCTGCCGTCACGGAGTACCACGGATCAGGTGGCTCAAACTTCAGAAGTGTTTCTCACGGTGCTGGGGGCCGGAAGCGCAGGAGCGAGGCACCCGCAGGGCTGGTTCCCTGGAGGCCTCCCTGAGGCCTGCAGACCGTGCCTCCTCTCTGAGCCCTCACATGGCTTCTCTGTGCATCCCTGTCGTCTTCCCTCTTTGTATAAGGAAAACAGTCCAATCGCATTACATCCTGCCATCATGATGTCATTTAATCTTAATCTCACTGCTGGTTAACGCTTCAACGTCTGACTGGGGTGGGGCGGGGCAGGGAAATACAACTTAGCCCACAGCAAATGTGGAGCCAGAACCCCTACCACCACAGCACAGGTTCTGTGGGGCTTTTCGTGTGTTAGATGGCACGCCATACACAACTGGTGCATAGTAAGTGCTCAGTAAATGTAAGCTCTTATTTTATGTCTGCAGGGAAACTGAGGCCCACAGCATTAAGAATTTTTGTCCATGATTACGCAGATGGTCTTGTAACAGAGCTGGAATAAGATTAGAATGGAGGCCTGGAGAATACCTGTTTCCACACTTTTTCCAGCGTGCCGTGTTTTCTCTGCCTATCCAGGAGAGAATCATTACATTCCTGACCTCTGCTCAGCTTCTGCACCCAGAGAAAACGGCTGGGGCACTTGTCCTCTGTGTGGGACCCACACCCCCGCTGGTTTTTGAGATCAGCATTCAGCACTGTCTTACAGCAGCCACGGCCCCAGGTGGCCACGGAGCCCTTGACATGTGGCAGGTGTGACAGAGGCCCTGAATTTTTACTTCTATAAAATTAGTTACAGATTAGTTTACATGTAAACAGTCACATGTGGCTGGTGGCCACCATTGCTGACGCCCAGCTCTGGATGACCACACCTGCCACAAGAGATGACTTTCTAGATAAGAGTAGAAACATGGCGGCAGAAACACAGCTCTGAGCTTCCGAGTGCCTCTCGGTCCCTCTGATGAGACCACAGAGGAAGTCTGCTTGGCCAAGCACGCTGTTTCCATGTTTTCGTGTTTGCTTTCTTTTTTAACAGAGCAAACAGGCCTGTTTCTATTAAAATTTAAAAAGCATTAATATTTAGCAGCATTGTTTTTTGTTGCATTCATTTATGTGACAAGTGATACTTGTTTTTCATTTACAGTTAAGATATTTTCTTTAAAAGTAACATTAAATATTGATTCAATTCGAAGAATGCATTCATTAATCATACAGATGGCGTCTGGCTGGGTGACGCATCACAATGTGGGTAGGGGAGTGGCTGAAGTTGAGCTGGTGCACAGACCCCTGGCCTTACTGGAAGCATTCCCTGACCGCTGGCTTCCCCCACACTGCCCGCCCTATCACGTGCTCCCGTACCCCCTGCGCTATCCCATCTGCTCAGAATCACTGACGTTCTAGCTGGTGGAAGCCGCCACTTTCAGTTGACTATGGTATTTCTAGCATTTCACACATAGTAGGTACTCAATGAATAATTGTCAAATAAATGAATGAGAGAAGGAAGGCTGAGGGTAGCTGGCCCATTTGCTCTGAAAAAATCACCTCCATTCTTCTAATATTGCAAAGGTATTTTCGTTAAGTCCACAATGAGAAATGCTTACTATACCCATAAATAATATCTTCAGTTATCTATTTTTAAAAGTATTTCACTGAGCAGGTATAGGTCTTGATGACTGGATGTGGGTACATATTGTGTAAAGACTGTCACACACGGCCAGGCGTGGTGGCTCATGCCTGTATTCCCAGCACTTTGGGAGGCCAAGGCGGTGGATTGCTTGAGGTCAGGAGTTCAAGACCAGCGTGGCCAACACGGTGAAACCCTGTCTCCACTAAAAATACAAAAGTTAGCCGGGTGTGGAGGTGGGTGCCTGTAATCTCAGCTACTCAGGAGGCTAAGGCATGAGAATGGCTTGTACCTGGGAGGTGGTGGTTTCACTGAACTGAGATGGCGACACCACACTTCAGCCTGGGCAACGGGATGAGACTAAATAAAAAGACTGTCCCAGTCAAGTTAATCAGCACGCCCATGCTGAACACGAGGCCCCCAGAACCTGCTCCACATGTAACCGAAAGTCTCCACCCTTATTAAATCTCAGGAAAGAGGCTTTTAAGAGGAATTTGCGATTTTTCGTTTGGGGGAGCAGAGGTGGTTTGCTGAGTGGCAGGACTGAAGCTTGCTGCAGTGACGATCAAAGTCCTGTCTCGGGGGAGGCTTTGCCTCAGCTTCTCTGTAAGTGAAATTTATAGCCATGGACCTCCTGCTGGATGTGGGCTCAGCACTTCCCCCTCTCCCCATGGAGCGCTGCCTGCCAGTGTTCTCCACTGAGAACTGGACATGGCCCTGTGTCCCCCAAGGAGGCATCTGCTCGGTGGAGTTCGGAGGCCATGTTCTCTGTCAGCAGAGGCAGGCCCAGCCGTCGTTTACTGGCTGAGCGCCTCGGCCAGTCACTCAACATCTCACGGAAACGCTGGCTACCTCTGCTTAGAATACGAGTCCAGGAGTGGGGAGGGCTGACCTCGAGCATCTGGCTAGTGCTGGACACCCGCTTCCGTCCCAAGAGTTGGCCCCTAGCTCATTGCTGGGTTGAATAAAGTGAAACTGTGTGGTGGCACAGGAAATCCCTGCCTGGGGGCCTTGTGGGGGGGCCTCATGAGATGCAGTTTCACCTTCATTTATCCATGTAAACCCTACTCCCTTCATGCCTTCCACTTGGTGCCTGGCTGGAAGCGTTAGGGCTGGCACAGCTCAGAGGCTGGTGCTGCAGACCACCCGGCCGGGGCCCTTCCCACCCTCCCTCTTGCGGGCTCGGGGCAGGGGAGCCTTCCACCTGCATGGCCACGCGGACGCCTCAGCAGGCCAGGGACTGACCGTAACGACAGCGCAGACACATCTTTGTCTAGGTTAGTAGCTGACACCAGAGTATTGTTTAAACAAATATGTCACAGAATGCTGTTGAATACCTTCATCTTGCCATCCACCAGCAAAATCAACTGTTCTTAACACCATGTAGCAAAAGCAGAATATCTTTATGGTGTATTGCATTCATAAATCTGAGCACATCAGAGCGTGTGGTTTGAGTTGTTGAAGCTTTACTTATTTCACTGTAAACACCATTACCACGTGACAGGGTGCTTTCTCTGGGAGTGGAAACCCGGCTGCTTCTGCTGGCACCACGATGCTGATCTCAAAATCCAAGGGGGCATGGGTCCCACACAAAGTGCTCCAGCCTTTTCTCTGGGTTTAAAACCTGAGCAGAAGTCAGGGTAGGTGCTGATTCACTCCTGGATAGGTGGAGAAGACATGGCGCATTGGAAAAGGCATGGGAACAGATATTTTTCAGGCCTCCATTTCAGTCTAATTCCAGCTCTGTTAAAGACCATCTGCGTAATCATGGACAAAAATTCTCAGTTCTGTGGGCCTCCGTTTCCCTGTATACATAAAATGATGACAGTCCACCAGGGCTGTCTCCGTCTCCAAGATGGCATGTTACTAGGTAACCTCTCGTCTAAAGACGCTGCCCCCAGCCTCCACCCAGAAGCCCTGCTATCTGCACAGCCTTCTTCTGGAGCCGAGGCCGGGCTGGGGCTGGAGGAGCACACGGCCTGTGTGGTTGCTCCACCTTCTGCCAGGCCAGGCTGTCTGCCAAGGTCCCTGTGTGTGTGTGTGTCAGGCAATGTGGCATGTTTTAAAAGCAAAGTGCCCTTTTATGGTGCATATACACCCCCCTTACCACCATCCTGGCCCCCTCACACAACGCTGGATCCCGTGTGCACCTGCTGGGCCCTGATCCCCACGGTCACCAGAGTGTGGAGGCTTTGTTCAGCCATTAAGCTGGAGAAGTCGAGGGTGCCCAGAAATGGACCATTCTGCCCACGTGTCTTATAAGCCCCAGGATGGGGTCTTGTGCCCTGTCCAGAACTCAGGGGTTTCTGCACCTGTTGGAGCTGGGAGACCTGTGCTGATCCTGTTTCTGCCATCTCAACAGAGAGGGTGGGTATGTCCTCTTGCCAGCCTCACCTTCCAGAAGGAGGAGTACACACCCCATGCCCGTCTCTAGACCTGTCAGCCCTGCGTGTCAGCGCAGCAGGCACAGGGTTGGCGAGCTCGGCCTGGACTCCTCTAGGATGCGGGAGGAGCCACCCCCTCAGTCGCCCCTCTTCTTGGCCCCCAGCCCCACTGTTGCCATGGAGACGAGTACCACACGGAGAGCAGCCGGGGGTCTGACCTCTCAGACATCATGGAGGAGGATGAGGAAGAGCTGTATTCTGAAATGCAGCTGGAAGACGGGGGAAGGAGGCGGCCCAGCGGCACGTCCCACAATGCCCTCAAGGTGAGCGGCGGGGGGAGGGGCCCTGTGTGCTGTCGCCAGAGCAGCTCCATCCGCGTCCCTTTGCTGGGGCTGGCGAGGCCGGCTCCAGAGGGGCCTTGCCCTGCCCTCGGATTTGGGTCCGCTTCTTTCTCACTATTGAATCTGCATTCGGGAATTCCCGCCACTCCTGTCTTGCTCTTTGCCAAAAGGTCTGGGTAAAGGAGTTTAGGGGAATCCATTTGGCGGCCTCCAGGGGCACCCAGCTCTGTGCCAGGAACTGGAGTGGGAGGAATAGAACAAAGAAGGCCCCCTGCCCCCTGCAGCCTTAAGTCTCATCTTGAGAAAAATCTGCAGCTGAGTGCGTAAATCAGCCTCTAAGTCTGAGGCGGAGGCTGGGACGGTGTGGTCGGCAGGGAGCGCCTTAGAGGAGGGGACTCCAGTGGACCCTGCTGGGTGGTGGGCGGGAGTCAAGCACAGTGAGGTCGGAGGAGATGGGCGTGGAGGAAGGGCTGGCCCACATCCGATCATGCCGGCCTCACAGACAGGCTGGAGGCTCCATGCACCTGCTCAGACCACCTCCCACTAGACCCGAGCACCCCTCCCTCCTGCTCTGGCAGAGGCCATCAGCCGGGGGGTCGACGGGAGGTTACCTGCAGGAATATTGAGCTCAAGGAGGGTAGGTTTCCCCGCCATGTGGCTTCCCCCTCAGTCCTGGCCTCTGGGAGACTTGGCCGCTGCTGCTGTGTTTGCTGGGCGGTGTGCTCCAACTCCTCAGGTGGGGTGACCAGTTCCGGGCACCCGGCCCTGTGCAAGGCTGAGGGGTGCCCTCTGCAGCTCCCAGCCTCACGGCAGACAGACAAAGGGCAAGCCACTGGTAGGAGCTTTGTGGGTTTTCCAAATGAAAAAGGCCTCGGTGAGGAAGATCCCCCCGGGCGAAGCTTCCCGGCCTGGCTTTCTCCAGGAACACAGGGCGTGCATTTTGAATGGTGGACAGAAGGCTCATCCAAATCTGCCGACTCGGTGCCTACTTGCATAGAGAAGACTGACTTATGTTCTCCCGCAGCGGCCCTGGCAGGGCCTTGGGGATGTCCTGTCACCAAAGAACATGCCAGATCTTATGCAAACCCTGCATGGCGCAGCACGCACAGCCCTGCACTCCACCCTGCCGCTCCCGGGGACACCCCGGAGCCAGTTCACACTGGCCTTTCCGGAGTGGTCCAGTCCAGCCCATGGCCCCTCTGTGTGCCCCAGAGCCAGGAGCACCCAGAAAGCACCCCACGAGTCGGGCCGGCTGGTCTTCCCACGTCCCCTCATGCCCCTCCTTCTGATGGAGGAAGAGCCGGGATGAGGCTTCGTGGAAATTGCTTAGTAGAGAAATCATGTTACCTTCTCTCCTCAGGAGGTGGCCCCGGGTCAAGCGAGTTCGTCATAAAGCTGCTGGGCAGAACACCCCCCCCACCCCAACAGACACAGCCCCACCCGCTCCACCTCTTAGCAACTCGGGGATCACTGGGGCTCGGCCAGGATAGCAGCAGCCTCCCTCTCCCAGCCACAGGGTGCTGTCAGTTTTTTAGAAATCACATAGGCTGGTCTGGATTTCTGGATTCTCTTTAGAGAATCATGGGTCATCACGGAGCTCTAGCCACTCGGGGCACACGTTTGGCAGTGGAGAGCTGCGGCAGAACTCGGCCCTGATGGGCACGGCATGTGTTCGTTCGGCCCCTGTTGGCCCGGTTCACTCATCCCACCTGCCTGGGGAAGTGCCCAGCGTTGCCATCCCTGTACTCCGAGGATGGTTTGTTTTCGGCATCCTTACTTGCTCCGGTATTAGCTGATGTTCCCCTGAACCTGCAGGAGGTGAAGGGAGAGAGCCGGCAGCTGCAGCATGTGTGCCCGGTGCCTCCTCACCCGGCTTGTGGCAAGCCCCAGGGCCGTGGCAGACCCTGCATTAGGCAAATCCCAAATGGCCCCCAAGCTCAAGGGGCCCACAGCCAGAGGAGGGACAGACAGGTCGCCCTGTTCTGTGCCCACGTGGCTCATCTCTACTGAGCATCCCCAGGGCCAATGGCCAGGAGCCAGGGACACACTTTGCCTGGGCGGTCAGCCAAGCCCCTTCAAAGGAGAGACCAGTCAGGAGTTCTTCATCGTGAGAACACGCTCTTCAGGTAAAGGGTGAAATGAGGGCTGTTCCTGGCAGAGTGATGACATGCAGACAGGCCGCAGAAGAGCCGCGGACACTGGTGAAGCAGCTCCCGGTGTGGCCAGCTCCATGACACTCGCTAGAGACCATGGTGGCTCAGGTGTGGCTCTCAGGGACCCCAAAATGTAGGATGCAGAGGAGACAGGCAGACCCCAGTCCTTTGCTGACACAGACTCTGCACGATGGTGTGCGGGCGCTGTTGGCAGGGCCGGGGATGGCGTGGTTTCATGCAGGTTGTATCTTAGCAGGGAGGAAGGTGACACGTCGGCCTAACCAGAAAGGCCTGCAGAGGGTGCCGAGCACTGGCAGGGAAGCAGACCCAGTGGGTGGACGGGGCAGGCCAGGCTCCCCTGTCTGGTGGACTGTCTCTGCTCATGCTCAGCCTCCAGTGGCAGCTGCCCTCAGGGTTTCTGACGATGTAGCCGTGGGCAGTCTCCTCTGGCACTGTGGCCACACCCACCCCCACAGCAGCGGTACTGCCGGCATCTGACCTGCCCTCTCCTTGGCTGGATGCATGGCGCTGGCTCCTGCCCGGCCTGCTAGCTCTGCGTGTGCCCTGCCTCGGCCCCCACCCCGCACCAGCCTGTAACCCATTCTGTCTTCATTCCAGAGCCCTCCACGGCATGCCCCGGGCCCGAGTAGATGCATGCTTCCCCCCCTCGCTGCCTCCAGGACTAATTCTGTCTGTATTTTCTTTCCTCCCCCGGCCCCCACTTCATGCTGGCCACACACTGTCTTTCCCGCACCTGCTCTTGACACACCACCCCCGTCAGGAGTGCACTGAGCATAGGACCTCTGAAGGCGCTTTCTGGGAGCAGCCCGAGTTTCCCCACCAGCCCCAGCACAGGAAGAGACTTTCAGTATCCCCGAAGTAGCGGAGAGGACGGGGGAGTGCTGCGGGCTGCTGCACAAGCAGGGTGCGGGGCCAGCCGCCAGGGCCAGGACTGGGCTGGCCAGAGAGCGCAGGCCCGGCCGGCCCTACCGGGGCGACGAGGGCCCTCGGGGCTCCTGGTTCCCGGTGAAGCACAGGGGCTCGGGGGCCGTCCCCCACGCGGAGGACTTCCTTCTGGAAGACAGGGGCTGTCGGTTTAGCCGCTCGGCCACCCGGAGCCCGGACAGCGGCCTGACTGTGGCAGTGAAGAGGAGGAGTCGAGATTTGGTTTTGGAAACACCGTGGCCATGTGCAGCCCCGGCCCCAGCCACTGTCCCTGCAGGAGGGCCCTGAGGCCACTGCTGGCCCGGCGGCGGACGCTGACCCGGCAGAGCAGCGTTGAGGAGGACTTTGGGGGAGCAGGTGGGCCTTGGTGGTGTCCTCAGGAGCAACGACCCCCAGCCCAGCCTGGAGAGGCTGCTCCCCCAGGAGGCACAGCTGGGGCGAGCCCACCGAGCACCAAGATTTCCGGGGTGTCTGGA
Source organism: Ateles fusciceps (assembly GCA_036589455.1). Taxonomy (NCBI): domain Eukaryota; kingdom Metazoa; phylum Chordata; class Mammalia; order Primates; family Atelidae; genus Ateles; species Ateles fusciceps. The sequence goes on along the minus strand of JAZHEH010002791.1, from coordinate 3,254,650 downwards.
AGAAAAGCATAACCATGCCTGACAGTAGGGCAGCTGCCCAACATGCAAAGCCACTCCCCAGAGTCGCACAAGACCCCCCGGTGTGTGACGTAAACCTCCTTTCACAGCCACTTGCCCAACCAATCTGTTCCATTCTCTCTTTGGTTTTCTGTTTGCTCTGGTGTCCATCCCGGGGACCCTGCTGCTCCGGTGTCCATCCCGGGGACCCTGCTGCTCCGGTGTCCATCCCGGGGACCCTGCTGCTCCGGTGTCATCCCGGGGACCCTGCTGCTCCGGTGTCCATCCCGGGGACCCTGCTGCTCTGGTGTACATCCCGGGGACCCTGCTGCTGGCTCTCTTTCGTTTTCCCTGCATTTTTGATTTCTCAAGTCCCGTTTGCTTCCCCAACCTTTTTGACCATGCTGAAGATTTCTTTACTTTGCTTCGTGTAATGATTTCCACCCCCCAGAATCAGTAATGAGTATGGCTGCTTGAATTAAAGGACAACTGAATCTAAATTTTAATTAAGGGTTAGCTGAACTGTGATTATCTGGAAGTTTGGCCAGATGTGTGTGTTCACAGTGGTCCTCAGGGATTGACTGATGACTAGCATTGTCCAGGGTTTTTTTCCTCGTTGCTTTGGAGTTTTTTTCATTGCTTTTGGCCTTCATCCATAACCCCAAAAAAAAGAACAATGACTGAAGAAATCTATATATATATATTTTTTGCACATCGTTTCCGAGGTTTTTGGTTTTCCCCCTTTCTTTTCTGTGCCCAGTTTCCAGAACCAGTTTTCCATGATCAGCCTTCTCCCCCGTCCCCTGCCCTGGCGTCCAGGTGTGCTGTTGGTTTTGAGCGTAGGGATTCCTCAAAGGCTTCATTCATCTCTATATTGTGTCCTCTTTTCAGAACATTTGCTCCCGTCATGCTGACCTTTCCATTGAAAACACAGGTGAGCCGTCCGCATGGCGCCAGGTCTCAGGTCTGAGCCGGTGTGCTCGCGATGGGCCCACCCAGCAGAGGCACACCATCCATGCTCCGTGGCTCACCCGCCCGCCCACCGAAGCCCGCAGCTGCCCCTCCCCCGCAGCAGGCCCCACCGCAGCCATGCCTCCTCCCCAGCGCCCTTCCCACCGTTCACACCTGTGTTCCTGAGAACTTCCTCACTCCATTGACTCACTAGCGAGCTGGAGGTTTTGCTGCGATTCTCTTTAGTCAGTCCTAACCTTCATCTATAGGTGGATTTAGTCAGAAAGGAGACCCATCTGAGTCCTAGAATGTTACCAGAATCTTCAGATTCGGAGTAGGATGTTGAGTTTTGCAGCTGATAAAATGTAGAAACTTCTGTCTTGGAGTTTTTTGAAACCTCACACACAACTTGTATCCAAGCAGGACAGGTGGAACTGCAGCGTTTTGCCCACTTTTGTGAAAGCTGTGGGGGCACGTGGAGACCAGGGATGGCTCGAGTGCTGCGAGGCGCCGGGGTGGGACGAGCTATATTCAAGCCACTGTCTCTTTGGTTCAAAATGTGTCTTCAGCACTCCCAGCAGCAACCAAAGAGACCCCCCAAGGAGTGAGTTTGCCCTCGCCCACCACGCGCCCAGCAGTGGCTCCAAGTAGACTGCGAGCGCTGGTGCACGGCTTCATTCCCTCCCAGGCCATTCAGCTAACCTTTCAGTTAAAAGCTAAGTTTAGTTGCCTTTAGAGATTCTGCTTCTCAACCCACTTGATTTGGCTAACTGAATTCTTCAGTTCACAACGCTGGTGAGACTTACGACTCTGTTGTTCTTTTGTCTTTAGATTTTAGGGAACCCAGCCTCTGCAGGACGGGTGGATCATGTGGGCCGGAGGTTTCCCCGCGGCAGCGCTAGTCCCCAGAGGTCGCGGCCCGTGACAGTCCCCATCCATCGGTTAGTGGCCCCATCATTGCTGTTCTGTCTTTCAGCCTCGGAGCGTGTGGCTGCTTAGTCCATCTAAGCTTGAACAAAATTTTAGGAGTAGCATTTTCAGCTAAGCACAGAACACTCTATTATTCTTGGCAAAAAGAAGGCAGGAATGGCATGACAAGATAAATGAAACCTGTTTGTAAGTATTCTTGAAATATCCAATCGGCCTGCTACATCCACCTTCTCCTGCCGATTTTTCCCTGGGAGAGCTTCACGGGGTAAGCATTGAAGGGACCGCTTTGTGTCGCCTCCCTCGGCCTGGCATGGGGGGCTCCCTGGGACACTCGGGGCCAGAGCCTGAGGCAGGTGCATAGGCTGGATGTCAGCATGCCTCAGGGTCTGTGAGCCTTGCCTGAGAGAGAGCGGTCTGTCTGCAGAAGACACGCTGGCCTTGGAGCTAAGTCCTAGGGAGCACCGTGCAGCTGAGTGTGCCCTGAAATGTGTGCCCCCCGCACCCATCCGGTCACCTCCCCCTGCTCATTAGTCGTCATCTGGCAGTCCGTTTCCCTTCTCTTTCTGACTTTTTGGAATTCAATCCGCAGAGGGGGAATAAGAGGGGGGGTACTTCTGTTATTAGAACCAATCGTGGCAAGGAGAATTCCAAAAGGTATTATGTACAAAAATGGAAGCTGGTCATCAGCACAGAGGAACCAGGGTTCCATGAATACACGCACGCATGCACACATGCACACGTGTGCAGGGAGAACTCTTAATACAACAGACATAGATGAGGAGAAAGCGTCTCGGTTTGGCGTGACAGGGCTGCGGGAGGAGAACTTCTGGATTGTCTAGGCCCCCGAAACGCCACCATGAATCACACTGAAATAGCTGAAGTTTAAGAGGCAACTGGTCTTCTCATCAACTCAAAATGAAGAAAGGCTTCAGAGAGCAAAAGAGTCTTTAAAACTATGTCCTGCCAGACCTTTTCTTCCTTGTACAATTCAAATAGTAAGAAAAAAAATTTCCTTTTCCATCTTAACAGTTTATAGATTGCTTTTATCTTTAACCAGTGAACATTTCATGCAGTGATAAAGGTCCTTAGGCAACAGTGTTTGCAGTTAGCTGAACAGTAAGAGGCAGCCAGGCTCAGAGAACATTGATGCCACTTCATACAGATCAACTAGCCGGGTTAGTGGAATCCAGATTCCTTTCGGGGATTCTAAACCTAGTGAGTATCTCTCGGATCTTCATTGGATTTGAGTGTGATTCCCTCTGTAGGAACTACAGAGCTTAATAAATAGGTTCTCCTGCTTTCATGTTAAATGCCCCGTCCGAGATGTCCTGCCTTGAGAAACGAGCCAGTCCTCCTGTTCAAGGCTCTTGTTCTCTCTGTGGTTGGGGCGAGTTTTTGAGTCTTCATTCGATCGTAACTTGAACGAGTGAGGACTGCAGGCATGGCTCACTGAATGACCTGGCGAAAAGTTAATGCCCCGAGCATCAAGAAGGCTGTTGTGTGGACGAGGCGTGGTGGGTCTTCTGTTCCAATCTCCTAGGACTGAGCACTAAAACTCTGCTGTGGCAGATCAGCGCTTGAGCCAGGAGGTCAAACAAAACCATTCCTGGGCCCGCAGCCTTGCCGGGGTGACCCTCATTGTCAGAGTCGTAGGCGACAATTTGGTTGGATTCTTCTGAAGCTGAAGAATTCCAAAGGCTTCATGTGTGTCTTAATTTCAGTAGGACACTTGTTAAATTGGGTGAAAGAGCAATTCTATGTCAACACCTTTACCAGGCAAAAGCCTCTGAGCGTCACTCGGAAAAGTGTGAACTGACAAATCTGATAGGTTTGCTTTAATTGTGTGGACTTCTGGAGCAAGCCAGGAAACCACATAAAAACAACTAAAACCAGACATTTTACACACAAATACACACCTCAGCACCTACTATGGTTTCAAAAAGAAACGAGCAGAGCGTGCTTATCGCCCACCCGCGGAGGAGGAGAAGCCGGCAAGGCCTTGGGAGATGAACCATCAGTGATGTCTGAACAGGCAGGACGTGCCTCTCTCATTTACTTCATTCTATTTTTCTTGTGAAAATATTAGAAAATAACATCTTATGTGTGCTGATGCAAGCCTTTTTCAGTTCAAGAGAATAAATGTTAACAAATATAGGCTCAAAAAAAAAAAGAAAATCTAACATCTTAGGAATTTGCTATATTTCAAAGGCATTGCTTTTCTTTTTCAGAGGAAGAAATTAAGTCTGTGAACTATATACTTCCTAAGTACATTTTTAATAAGCAGTGGATCTATCATTAAAAATACTATAACTTTTAATAGTCTCTGGATTTCCAAAATTTAAAAAAATGCCCTTCATGATTATAAAGAAACAAAATTATGTAACTTAATATCTAATAAATTTGAAACCATATAATTAGCATAAAGAGGTGATTTAAAAAATTATGTAGCTTCATAGCTAATAAAGTCTAAGCCACATAATTAGCATAAAGAGACCTCAACATTGATAGATGTCTTCAAGTATAAACTTGATGAGGTTTGCTTTTAGCCTTTGCAATGTTGGTCTTTGCACTTATCTGTTTACCTGTCAGACAGAAGGCCTGTAGGTTTACCCTCTAAAACCTCTCTCGAAAAAGGAGGGTTCTACTTTTAGGAATCAACTTTGAAAATCTCCTCTGTATTCTCCCATGTTTTGTTATTTTGGCTACTGAGCCTATAAAGTGGGGAAAGAACAGTACCTTTTCTTTGTGTCCAGGGAGGAAGAGTTTAAAAATTAGTAACTTTTTGACAAAGCTTTGCCCCTTAAAAAGGAGAGCCCTTTTCTTCAGGTTTCCCTGCAAGAAAAAAAGTCAAAAAGTGTCAGCTCTGTTTAATAGATGATTCCCTTTATCTCCATAGAAATGACAATGGACAGTAGCAGTGAGGGTGGTCAATCTGGGCCTGGGAGTGAGGGAAAAGTCCCTCCTGAAGAAGACGGTGTTTGTTCTCACGGCACCGGTGGACTTGGGAGCCCACCCAGACGGCCAGTCATGAGCCCTGCACATGATATGCATGCCCTTCCTCCTCCTCCTAGCAAGGAGCCCCCAGGCCAGTACACTTCCTCAGTCGGCTGGGAGGCAGTGCCCACTCCCCCCAGGTCAGACTGACAGCTGCAGGTAAGTGCATCTTTCAGTCTCGCCTGCCACCACCAAGGATGAGGGAGCCCCACCTGCCCGGTCCAGTCTGCAGTGAAGCCAGGCTTCCGTTGACACATTCTGGGGAGGCTGCTGTCCCGCCCTGTGGAGGTCCGGCGCTCACAGCACAGCTGGTGCATCCTCCCTGGAAGGGGATCCGGTGGGGGTCACAGCATACTCGTGATGTTATTCACATACATTCAGTTCTAAGTGCTCTGCCCACCTCCACTCCACTCCATCTTCCCCACAAAACAACGTGACACTGGGGGCAGTTCTCTGGAAGGAGCCTTCCTTTGGAGGCTGGCCTCCCCAACTCCTGTCTCCCTTCAGTTGCATGGTCCATGTGACTTTGGACTTGAAGCCATAAAGATGAGGTCATGTTCCTGGAGCATGAGCCGCTCACCGAGAATGCACTCTTACGTAGGCTGGAGGAGGGATGTGAAAGGTTTTCAAGGGGGATGTTGGCCACCCCCAACTCTCTCCAGCACCTGGCCTTAGCCCCTGACCCCACTGCTCATTTTGATGCCACAAACTTGCCACATCAACTCAGCTGGAAAGTACTGAGAACCTGCTTGGAAAATGCTGGAGCCACAGGTCCTCCTCCACTGGCATTTTTCCACACCTGGAACTGCAGTCACTAGGTCACATTTGCAGTTAAGTTCCCCCAGCAGAGTGGAAAGCAGGCATCCTTCTCACGCGGCCACAGCTGTTCTCCACCCTTATCCCTGACTATGGGAGAAGGGGCTGCCCAGCTTCGCATGCTGTAGGGGTCACGGGGTGCTTCCCATTCTGTTTAACTCAGATAACAGTTGAAACTAGAAAAAAGTCAGGTTTTTTCATTGACTGTCCACAAAATCAAAACAGTATGGAGAAGTTAACGAAGCCTGCTGTGGGAAAGTTTTGTTCCCTGACAGAAATGATTGACATTTTAGATTAGGCATTCAAAAAAAGCTCCGAATCACAATCATGTAAACAATTCATTACACTTTAAAATTCAACATTTCCTGCAGCCAAAGTGCTTTTCATTTTTAGAGTAAATGTTTCATTTTTTCTGGTGAAAGAGGATGAAGGATTTGGTTCTTTCCCCACCACCTGTCCTGTCTTTTCTGCATACCTGTCTTTTCTCTTGTCCCACCACCTGTGCTCCTTGTGCTGTGACAGAAGACACTGGGCTGCTTCTCCCAATCCTGCTCTCTGCTGTTGGCGTGTTTCTCACTTGCTTCCCTGGACGCACGTCTTTTTTTGAGATGGAGTTTCGCTCTTGTTGCACAGGGTGGAATGCAATGGCGTGATCTCGGCTCACCGCAACCTCCGCCTCCTGGGTTCAGGCAATTCTCCTGCCTCAGCCTCCCAAGTAGCTGGGATTACAGGCATACACCACCATGCCCGGCTAATTTTGTATTTTTAGTAGAGACGGGGTTTCTCCATGTTGGTCAGGTGGGTCTTGAACTCCCAACCTCAGGTGATCCACCCGCTCAGCCTCCCAAAGTGCTGGGATTACAAGCGTGAGCCACCGTGCCCGGCCACTTCCCTGGTGTTCTGAGACCACCTCCTGTGATCAGAACAATATTTTCTGTTTAGTTCCCTCTCTCCCTCTCCCCTGCCTACATTCTGTTCTCTCTCTCCATACATATTCACATATATGCACATATATATCTAATGATGTTTAGTGATATGTATATGTATATATATGCATATGTATTCGTATTTCCAAAATAATTGTTTTGACTCTATAAACTTTCAACTTTTATTTTGGATTCCTTGGGGTATGTGTGCAGGTGTGTTACATGGGTATAGCACAGAATGCTGAAGTGTGGGGTGCAAGTGATGCCATCGTCCAGGAAGTGTGCATAGCCCTGTGGGTAGTTTTTCAGCCCTTGTCCCCACCCCCCCTCCACCATCGCATAGTCCTCGGTTTCTCTTGTTCCCATCTTTGTGTCTATGTGGACTCAATGTTTAGCTCCCACTGATAAGTGAGAACAGGAGGTACTTGGTATTCTGTTCTTGTGTTAATTTGCTTTGGTTCGTGGCTGCAGTGGCTGCAAAGGACGTGATTGTGTTCATTTCCATGGCTGCGTAGTATTCCATGGAGTATGCACACCATATCTCTTTATTCAGTCCACTGTTGATGGGCATCTAGGTTGATTCTGTATCTCTGCTATTGTGAACAGTGCTGTGATCACCATATTGGGTGCAGGTGTCTTTTTGGTGAAACAACTTCTTCTCCTTTGGGTATACATCCAGTAATGGCACTGCTGAGTCAAATGGTAGTTCTGTTTTAAATTCTCTGAGAAATCTCCAAATTGCTTTCCACAGTGGTTGAACTAATTTCCATTCTCTCCAATAGTATATACGTTTTCAAGTGTTCCTTTTCTTCGCAGCCTCACCAGCATCTATGTTTTGACTTTTTAATCACCATTCTGACTGCTGTGAGCGGTGTCTCATCGTGATTTTGTTTTGCGTTTCTCTGATGATTAGTGATGTGGGGCATTTTTTCATACCTTTATTATCTGCTTGTATGTCTTCTTTTGAGACGTTTATTCATGTCCTTGCTCTTTTTAATGGAGTCATTTTTTGCTTGTTGATTTGTTTAAGTTCCTTGCAGATTCTGGACACTAGACCTTTGTCAGATGCACAATTTGCAAGTATGGAAACTCCCATTCTGTAGTGTGCCATTTACTCTGTTGATAGTTTCCTTTGCTGTCCAGGAGTTCTTTAATTAGGTCATGCATGTTAATTTTTGTTTGCATTGCAATTGGTTTTGTGGTCTTAGCCATCCATTCTTTGCCAAGGCCTATATCCAGAATGGTATTTCCTACGTTTTCTTGTAGTATTTGTATAGTTTGAGGTCTTAGTTTAAATCTTTGAGTCATCTTGAGTTAATGTTTGTATACGGTAAAAGGTAGGAGCCCAGTTTCAATCTTCTGCATGTGACTAGCCAGTTATCCCACAGCATTTATTGAATGGGGGGTCCTTTCCCCATTGCTTATTTTTCTCAACTTTGTCAAAGATCAGATGGTTGCAGGAATGAGGTTTTATTCTTGGGTTCTCTATTCTGTTCCATGGGTCTGTGTGTCTGTTTCTTTATCAGTACCATGGTATTATAGTGACTGTAGCCTTAGAGTATAGCTTGAAGTCAGGTAATGTGATGCCTCCACTTTGTTCTTTTTGCTTAAGATTGCTTTGGCTATTTGGACTTTTTTTGGTTCCATATGAATTTTAGAGTACTTTTTCCTAATTCTATGTAAAATGGTGATGGAAGTTTGCTAGAAGTAGCATTGAATCTGTAGACTGCATTGGGTGATATGGCCAGTTTAGCGATATTCTTCTAACCCATGAGCATGTAATATTTTAGCATTCATTTTCATCCATGATTTCTCTCAGCAGTATTCTGAATTTCTCCTTGTAGAGCTCTTTCACCTCCTTGGTTAGATACATTGTGTGTGTCTTGGTTAGATGTATTCTGTGTATTTTATGTGTGTGTGTGTGTGTGTGTGTGTGTGTGTGTGGCTATTGCCAATGGGATTGCACTCTTGATCTGGCTCTCAGCTTGGACAATTTATTGGTATATGGAAATGCTACTGATTTTTATACACTGATTTTGTATCCTGAAATTTTATTGAAATTGTCTATTGGTTTAGAAGCCTTTTAGCAGAGTCTTCAGGGTTTTCTATATTTAGAATCATATCATCAGTGAAGAGAGACAATTTGACTTCTGTTCCTATTTGGATGCCTTTTCTTTCTTTCTCTTGGCTGATTGCTCTGGCTGGCACTCCTTTGTTGAACAGGAATGGTGGGAGCGGGCATCCTTGCCTTGCTCCAGTTCTTAAGGTGAATGGTTCCAGCTTTGGCCCATTCAATATGATATTGGCTGTGGGTTTTTCATAGATGCCTCTTACTATTTTGAGGTACATCCTTCAATGCCTAGATTGTTGAGGGATTTTTTTTCAATCATGAAGGGATGCTGGATTTTATTGAAAGCTTTTTCTGTGCTATTGAGATAATCATATGGTTTTTGTTTTAGTTCTGTTTATGTGGTGAATCATATTTATTGATTTGCATATGTTGAACCAATCTTGCATTTTAGGGATAAAGCCTACTTGATCATGGTGAATTGTCTTTTTGATGTGCTGTTGAATTCAGTTTGCTAGTATTTTGTTAAGGATTTTTGCATCTGTGTTCAGGCATATTGGCCTGTAGTTTTCTCTTTTTGTTGTGTCTGCCAGATTTTGGTATCAGAGTGATGTTAGCTTCATAGAATGAGTTAGGAAGGAGTCCTTCCTCTTCAGTTTTTTTGGGACAGTTGAAGTAGAATTGGTACCAACTCTTCTTTATATGTTTGGTAGAATTCAGCAGTGAAATCATTTAGTCAATATCAGTCTATTCAGAGTTTCAATTTCTTCCTGATTCAATCCTGGGAGGTTGTGTGTGTCTGTGAATATATTCATTTCCTCTAGTCCAAAAGAACCATTTTTAGAAGCTGGGTGGTATATGGAGTTGAAACCCAATTCAGTTTGTAAATATTTCCTCCATTCTGTAGGGAAATTACTAATTTACTGTAATAAAGATGCATTTGTTGCAAGTTACATATTTACCTAAGTGAACAGTTGGTCATCTCTAAGGACTTTGACTAACATATAAACGTATGTTACACGTGGGCTGTGCTTAGCTTCCATTTTAGAGTGTGTGGGTCCTGGCAGTGGGCCTTCCTGCACATGGCACTGCCGCAGCTCCCGCCCCAGCCCGTGCCCTCCGGGGGAGGCCCCGAGGCCCAGCCCTGTCTCAGAGCCTTCACACGCAATGTGGCGAGGTACAGAGTGTGGCTGCGTTTTATGACAGTCATGTGGCTTCTCTGATTCATGGGATCTTGACATCCTGATCTGTCTCTGCCTACATGTTAAGACAAAAAAGACAAAAGTCAAGGAACCGCTGCCATCCTCACTGCTTTCCAAAGCTGCCTCTCCTGTGCGCGCGCCTCTCAGTTAGACGGGACGGGAGGGCTCACTGCCGCTCTGTTTTTCACCCCCCACTTGCTCTCAGATGAGTACGGGCGGGACCGCCTTTCTCCCAGACTTCTACGAAGAGTCGGAAACTCACCCCGGTGCGGAGGAGCTCCCGGCCCGGATCTTTGTGGCTCTATTTGACTACGACCCGCTCACCATGTCCCCAAACCCCGATGCTGCGGAGGAGGAGCTTCCCTTTAAAGAAGGCCAGATCATCAAGGTGCGCGCGGGACGACTGCCTGAGGGGTCTGGGTAATGGGGACGGAGGGTGGCAACGGGGTATCGACTTAGAAACGCACCAGCTGCCTTCTCCAGCAGGCCATGGGCGGGGCACACGGGGCCGGGCACTGGAGGCCGTAAGACCTGCAGGAGGAGATGGCACGGTGCTGTGACGGCCAGGGCTCTGCCCTCTGCCGAGTCCCTTCTCCAGCGCCTGCCCCATCTGCGAGGAGGGGTGATACCTTCACCCGGTTTGCCTTGTAGGGTTGTGCGCGTGCACACACGCACACGCACACACACACACACCCATCCACCCACGCAAATATGTCCTGTGAACTCTAGATTCTATTAGGGCCTACACTGTTGAGAAAAATACTACAGGCTCCAAAGTTTAAAACAGCACTTGTCAGTCAGCAGGCAGGCAGGGAAGAAGGAAGAAAGGAGGGCGGGAGAGAGGAAGGGAGGAAGGCGGTATCAGCAGCTAGAGACTGGAGTTCCATGCCTTAGTTCCTTAACATGCCTGATGGAGGCTGCTTCCTGTCCCTTTGATATCCAGCTTCTTTTTGTTGTTGTTGAGACAGAGTCTCTGTTGCCCAGGCTGGAGTACAGTGGTGCCATCTTGGCTCACTGCAACCTCTACTTCACGAGTTCAAGTGATTCTCCGACCTCAGCCTCCCGAGTAGCTGGGACCACAGATGTGTGCCATCACACCTGGCTAATTTTTTGTATTTTTAGTGGAGACGGGGTTTCACCATGATGGCCAGGCTGGTCCCGAACTCCTGACCTCAAGTGATCTGCCCGCCTTGGCCTCTGGGATTACAAGCTGTAAGATCCAGCCTTCTGAGAGGAGGGGAGCCTTGTGAGTTTCAAGTAGGGAATATGAGAGAAAGTGTGCTGTTCAGTAGGAGAGGGGGAAAGAGGGCCTTGAACCCTGAGTTTGCAGTTTCAGCAAGGGTCCTGACAGGTGGCATTTGAGAACAGTCAGAATGCCTGCTATGTGGCACTAGCTTGTTATGTAGGAACCCATTTCAGACAGACAGAAACCCGCTTTGTGCAGCCCACGTGGTCCTTCTCGGGAGAGTGGGGTCTCATCACGCACCCCTTTAATGTGTGTGGCCTTAATTACACACATTCATCCATGCAGACACCCTGCCTAATGAGAAGCATGGCAGGTTGTCCAACGCTAGATGGAAAAACTGGCCCTTGAGTCACAGAGCGAGGGTTACATGTATACATCTACAGCATGCATGTGGGTGACCTATGCAGGTGATTTATGGCATTTTAAAAGTATGTTTAAAATATGTTACTGACTATACTCACCGTGAGTGGGACTCGTGTTATTTCTGAACCGATCACTGACAACGCTGGACGGATTTTCTCCCGCGGTTCTAGGTTTATTTCTGAACCGATCACTGACAACGCTGGACTGATTTTCTCCCGTGGTTCTAGGTTTATTTCTGAACCGATCACTGACAATGCTGGACTGATTTTCTCCCGCGGTTCTAGGTTTATGGCGATAAGGATGCCGATGGATTCTACCGTGGGGAAACCTGTGCCCGGCTCGGCCTTATTCCTTGTAACATGGTCTCTGAAATACAAGCAGACGATGAGGAGATGATGGACCAGCTTCTCAGACAGGGTTTCCTCCCTCTGAACACACCTGTGGAGAAAATAGGTAAGCGCAAACCCCTCTTTGACCTTGGCCTGTGCGTTTTATCGCACAAAACACCTGCCGCTCAGAGAGGCAGGTAGTGATGAGAAGACTCCAAGTGGCACCATTTAAATATGGCAAAGTCATGGAAATGTTGACCAGTGATTTTTCTTGGGCAAAACCCACCCTACAAACCAAGGCTTCCAGTAATCTTCTGCATGCTTTAGGGACACGTGTACACCTGGGCGAGAAGACACAGATGATCTAATGGGCGACGAGGCACAGTCTGGCTTGCGAAAAACTGATCACAACTAGAAAACACACGATGAACTGCTTCCTGGCAATATGCTCTGAACGTCAGCCTGTCTACAGTACATTTCAGTGGGTGGGTGGGGGACTGCTATGCCTTTCATTCCTTAGGTGACCTTTGCTTATCTAAAAGGCACAAAAGCTCTTCTGTTTAGTTTGGGTAGACATGAAACTCCTTCAGTTATCTTAAACCAGTCTGCAAGCAGCAGTGAGAATGCAGCAAAACTATTTTCAGTGATTTTTAAGCAACATTATGAGTTAAAAATTTTTTCCATGTGCAACGACCATGTACTCATTAAAAAAGCCTGTTTTCTTCTAAAAAGCTGTGAAGAGACATCAGTTTTATGTCATTCATATTTAAAGTTTAATACTTCAGAACTTTAGATCAATTCTAAATCAGTGATTCAAAGCTCACGGACTCCAATGACACGTCAGCCTTTTTGGCAGCAGTAAATGCACTGTGTCAAGATAGAATCCACATCTAACAGTCGAGGTTTAGTGTGACTCTGTCACCCACACTAAAGCCATGAGATTGAAGGTCACTGAGCCCCTTATACCCCTACCCTCTTTTTGTTAACGCTCTCCTTTCCTGAAGTTGACTAAGGCTGTTTCAAAGAGAATACAGGCCCTGTGTCACAGACCCAGAAACTATGCAAGAATTTCTGTGAAGGAACAGTAACTTGATTTATGTTATCAGTTAGATTAAGTGTTTTTTATTCTATTTTTCTAAATGTGGATGGCCAAGGGAACCTCGCCTGACATGTCTACTTGCCCGTCCATCACCAGAAATGATCGTCCTTAGTGGTGAAAGGCTGAATGCGATCCCCCTAAGACCAGCACAGACAAGGATGCTGGTCCTCACCACTCCTTTTCAACATCATTCTGGAGGTCATAACCAGGGAGACGTGGTGAGGGAAAGGCACACATGGTGTACAGATTGGAAAGGAAGGAATACAACTTTTTCTATTCACAGATGACATGGAAGTCTACGTAGAAAAGCTCCAGGAACCTCAAATAATAAAAAAAGCTCCCAGAACTATGGAGTGTAGCAACATCAGTGAATGTGAGGTTGATATACAAAAATCAGTTCTATTTCCAGACGTGAGCAATGAAAATTTGGAAATTAAAATTTTTAATAGTAGTGCCATTTACAATAACACAACAAAACATGAAATGCTTAGGATTATATCTAACAAAATACGTGCAGTATTTGTATGCTGAAAATCAGAAAACATGAAGGAAAGAAATCAAATGATACCTAAATAAATGGACAGAAATATGTTCATGGACTTCATACTGTTATGTCAGATATCCCCAAGTTAGCCTACAGACGCAGGGCAAGACCATTCAAAATCTGTGCCGGGATTTATGCAGAATCAATAAGCTAATTCTAAAATTTATATGGAGAGGCGAAGGAACTAGAAGAGCCAAAACAAAGCTGGAAGACTCACATAACGTCATTTCAAGCTTACTGTAGATATGCTAATCAAGACAACGTCGTATTGGAGAAAGGACAGAAACACAGATCAGTAGAACAGAATGAAGTCCAGAAACACACCAACACAGATGGAGTCAACTGATTTTGGACAAAGGAAAAAAGGCAATTCAATGGAGAAAGGATAGTCTTTTCAATAATTGGTGCTGGAATTACTGCATAGGCCAAAAATGAACCTTAACTCATACTTTCACCATATTAAAAATTTAAATAAAATAGAACATATTTTTAAGTATAAAAATTAAGACTATAATACTTTCAGAAGACTATAATTTTCCAGAAGAAAACACAGGAGAAAACCTTACAATAATCAGGCAAAGATTTCTTTGACAGGACATTAACATATGATACATAAAAGGAAAAAATCAATGTTAGGCTTTACCAAAATTAAATACTTCTGCACTTAAAAATACACCATTAATGGAATAAAAAGACAGCCACAGGCTGGCAGAAAATACTCGAAAGTAACCCACTGAAAAAAGGACTTGCATTCAGAATACACAAAGACCTTTCAAAACTCATCAATAAGAAAACAACCCAATAAAAATATGTATAAAATATTGAAGTGACCTTTCACCAAGGACGGTATGTGGATGGCAGATAAGCATGTGAAAAGATGCTTAACGTCATCATCAGAGAAACACAAAACCACCCTGAGACACCAATGCACACCCACTGGGAAGGGCTAAAACGACCGGCCCCCGCAGGTGTGGGCACAAGTGTGCCAGGCGGGCCTCTGCGCTGCTGGTGGGAATAAACAGTGGCATTGCCGCTCTGTGAACGGTTTGCTGATTTCTTATAAAGTTATATATGCACCTGCAATACAGTCCAACAACTCCATTCCTATGCACTTACCCAAAAGAAATGGAAACTTACGTTCAGGCCAAAAAAATCCTCTGTGTGAATGTTTGTTAATAGCGTTTTGATGAACAGTCATCAAAAACTGGAAACAGCGCTGGTGCTTTCAGCTGGTGACTGAGTAATAGAACGAAGGTGCCCCGCACAACGGGGCCTGCTCAGCAATGGAACAGAACCACTGCTGATACAGCCAGTGACATGGGTGAATCTCAGAGGCGTCATCCAAATGAAAGAAGCCTGTCTCGGAAGCTACATTCTGTATGAGTCACTTTGAGGGGCATCTAGAAAGGGCCAAAGTCTGGAATAGGAAACAGATCAGTGGTTACCTGGGCTGGAGTGACTACAGATGACCATGACCAGCCTCTGTCTTGATTGTCGTGGGGTTTCTGGACCGTCTGTGCTTATCACAACGTAAAGAACTGCAGGCTAGAGAGAGTGGGCCTTGGTGTATGTAAATTCCACCTCAGTGAGAAACACATGTATGTTGTTATGCCACCTTTCAAAATTCATACTTGTGACATTCCCTGTAACATGAGCAATGCTTAGAGGCACTTTATTTAACCTCGGAATAAGGTTATAGTGCAAGGAGACACGTGTGCAGGTCCTACAGAGGACACAGGTGCACAGAGGTGTGCATGCGTCCTTAAACTACAGCAGTGGCTCCTAACCAGAACCCAGGGGGGAGAGTAACCTCTGGAACATTGCAGGTCTAGACAGCTGCCCCCTATACCTGCTGAAAACCACTGAAAAGTCACATCGCTGACTTTAGTTGCCGTTAAGATATTTGCCTTTGATAGTTTTTATCTGTATGCTTGGAATTCCCAAAATCAAATGTAAGCAAAAGGTGGGTGTGTTTTAGAAGAAACGCATAAATGCCAACTTTCGCCAGGAGGAACGTCCTCCACAGCCCCACACCTTCAGTCTGACAGGCGCTTCACAATTGGACCAGATCCCGTGGCTCTCCACTGTGGCCTCCTTTACACGTCCTGAGTTTTCACCTGTTATCTTCGTGGAGCCTAGGGCAATTCCTCTGCAGCTCCTTCTTACGCTTCTGAGCATGCTGGGATGACACCCCGGGCCCCCATCCGTGGCAAAGACAGAGCCAGGCTGTGGGAATGCACCTCTAAGTGGTCTGTGCAGAGGTGGCCTCTCTCCATGGCAGCTGCTAAACCACACTGGAAGGATACCAGGGAAGCAGCGTGAGGGGGGGAAGCAGTGCGAGGGAGCCACTGGGCTGGGTGGAGCAGGCATCCCTGTTGATATTCTTGCCTCTCCTGAGGACAGTGCCTTGGTTTTGCCTCCACCTGGGGGGGCGTGATGTGACTGTGTGGCACCCCCACAGTTGCACAGACAGGCACTTTAAAAACTGTGTGTGTGGCTTTCCCAGAGCAGTGGGCACCCCAAGCACTCTGCAGGGCCTCCTGCGCCATGGGCTCCCCGTGCTGGCCAAAGCCGTGTAGATTCGCTGTAAGGGAGGCTCATGCTTCTTGTGAGTCTCACTGGTTTAATGGACAGACTGGGGAAAGGAAAACATCCATGTTGCTCTAAGGGGGGAGAAACCCACCACAGCAAAAATACAAGATTGTGGAGTCCAAGACAGCTGACCCAGAGTAAAGGTGTCTGCTGATGTGAGTGTCCAGGAGCACGTGGCCCTGTTAGCGGTGCTGGGTCTCGGCCACACTGGCCATGTGTGCCATGGAAGGAGGGGGAGCAACACTGATTTTGAAATAACCTCATGATGGCTTTCTTCTCCCCTTGTGATTTGAACAGAGAGAGGCAGAAGAAGTGGCAGGCATCATTCAGTATCAACTCGGAGAATGGTGGCCCTGTATGACTATGACCCCAGAGAAAGCTCGCCCAACGTGGATGTTGAGGTACCAGCCAAACACTGCTTCACTATGGACGCAAAGCCATACCCATCCCTTCCCTTGTGGTACACCACACTGGGGCCCCATGTGCTCACCTTCCCATTCCTTCCCCTCGAACTGTCCGAGGGAAGGGCTGCCAACCCGAGGTGATGGCTGATACAGAGATGGCCACGCGGGAGAGAAGTCATGGGGTTTCCAGGGACACAGCCAGCCCCTGACAAGCCCTGTCCCCTGTGGCCGATTTTCCTGTGCCATGACAGAAAGAGCAATCTGTCATCCGCATCTAATGGTGATGCTACGTGAGGGCCATCTTTAGGAGAGATATAAAAGCCCATCCCACTTGGTCAGCAAATGAAAGCACTAAGGCCCCACACAGACACATAGAAAAGTAGAGTGGAAAGCAGTGACGCGTGAGGTCGCATCGCCTGGCACAGCCTGGGGTGCCTGGCATCATGAAGGCTGAAAGCTCTGCCTTCACAAGGAGACATGGGGTCTCCACTCTCTGGAGCCACCAGTGGAGAGGACAAGAGGTATGTGAGCCCATGTTACACAGTGCTTTGCGCTCTCTGACCAGCCCCTGGCTCTCCAACTATATTCCCTTTTTTACATTTAGAGAGAAAACATTTTTGGTGGTTTCTATTGTCCAGGCTTATGTTTCCATGTTCTGCTGGGTGACTGTGAACTAAAATGTGCTGGGACAGTTGGACTCCTGAGGGCACTGAGTGGTGTTTGAACCACCTGCCTTGGGGCTGCAGCCTGGCCCAGAGTAGACACTGCATAAAGAGATGTTGAGGCTGGGCGTGGTGACTCACGCCTGTAATCCCAGCACTTTGGGAGGAGGGCAGATTGCTTGAGCTCAAGAGCTCAAGACCAGCCTGGGCAACATGGCAAAACCCCATCTCTATTAAAAAAATATATAAAAGTTAACCAGGCTTGGTGGCACATACCTGTAGTCCCAGCTGCTCGGGAGGCTGAGGCAGGAGAATCGCTCGAACTGGAGAGGCGGAGGTTGCAGTGAGCTGAGATTGCGCCACAGCACTCCAGCTTGGGCAACACAGTGAGATTCCATCTCAATAAATAAATAGATGCTTAATTAATAATCGAGTAGGTTTTAAAATGCTCAGCGAAGAATATTTATGTAATGGTCCTTACACTCCAGAGAATATTTCCCTAACATTCCAGGTTTTTACAATTAACTATTTGAATAGCTTTAAAAATGTACTACCAGTAGAACATGGTGGTAATCTTGAGTTCGGCCAAAATCAAACTGCTGCAGAGTTTGCCTTTCGGTGGACATTATCTTGGTTCGTACTTACTTTCTAGAAGACTCTGAACAGAGCTGTTCATTAGCCTGTACCTTCCTTTGACTGAAAGAGTAGATTAATACAAGAAATTCTCAAATAGGGAGGAAAAGCATGGAGGCTTATTTTTAAAAAACAACTACTTTTGTATAGGAAAATATGATTAATTTTATGTTTCATCTCCATAGGCTGAACTTACATTTTGCACAGGAGATATTATTACAGTTTTTGGTGAAATTGATGAAGATGGATTTTATTATGTAAGTTTTTGAAATATCAAGAAGTACCATTTGATTTTTATATTCTTTTTTGTTCATCTTGTGTGTTTTGTTTTGCTTGTCTGTTCCTTCTCTGAAAATTGGGCATGAAGGTCACATATTTGCCGCCAGCTTTGCTGAACTGACTTGTCTGTCTGTGAGTTACGGGCAATCTAGAAAGTCGGTCCTGTGGGCTTCACTGTTCCTTGCTAATACTAGTATTTTCAATGGATATTAAGTTGTAAACAAAACAAATACATTCACTTTCTTATTTTCTAAATTGCTGCCACCCCAACATTTACAAAACAGTTTAATTTTCGAGATTACTTGTTGCATAGGTCAGAAATAAATTTTGGGAAAAGGAAGAAATACAAATAAGCAAAAAAAAAAATACATCAATAAAACCCCACAGATTTTAGGACTTCTCCCTTCCCTTTTGTCTAGAGCCAACTGCTCTTAGCAGCATGGGCCTCCACTTGTGGTCTGATTCAGGCATGGACCTCAGAGCCACCCCTTCCTTTTCCATTCCCCTGGAGCATGTCTCTCACACACCCTGGGGCAAAGAAGGGAGGGAGCCAGGCGGGGTGATTCCAGTGTTTCTGCAGCTGGGGCATCTTTGCAAGTAGCTGCCCCTCCCCAACCAGAAGCTCTTGGGGCCACTTAGGACCCTGTGCAGAGCCCGGTGGGGGTCCCCCATCTTGGAAACGCATTTCCACCTGCTCCCCCACCACCTTGCTCAAAATCGGCGAGAAATGATGGCGTCCTGGACAGCACGTTTCTCTCTCGAGTCAAATAGGTGCCACGGCCACAGGCACATGTGGAATTCCCAGGCTCTCTCCTCTGCCTGGTTCCTGATAAAAGTCCTTGGTGAGGATAGTCATACTTTGTCACATATGTTTCAAATAGTTCTTTCCAGCTCAACCTCTGCTTTTTAACTTTGTGTGTGTGTGTTTGGTTCTTCATTTTTGTTTTATTAAGGAAGAATTTTAAGTTTTTATGTGGTCAAATGTTTCTGCCTTGGGGTGGGGGTCATACCTAAAAGGTCCTTCAAGGCAACAGAAATAATCACTGCATTTTGTTTCAATTTTATCATTTCATTTTCCACATGTAAATCTCAGTATTTACCATTTTTTCCTGTGAGAACTAATGTCTCAACACATTTATTAAATAATCTGCACTTTACCTACTTAAAAAATATTTTTAAATAAAATTGTTTTAAAATTAAAGTCCATAAATATTCTAAGTATTAAATTCCTATTTATACTTAGCGTATTTATGGATTTCAACACTACTCCATGCTGTCTTAATTATTGTATTTTTATAATGCATTTTGATATTTGGTGTAGGGATCATTTCACAGAGTCCCACTCCTAAAACAAACCTATAATGCTTTGTTTAGAGGTACATTTAGCTTTTGGAAGAAATGGACACAATAATTGTCTTTCAATTCTGACATAGCATGTGCCTCCTTTAAAAAGTTTTTCCTTTCATCTGTCAGAAAAGATTCATAGACTTATTCTTACACATCCTTTATATATCTTAAGTTTATTCTTAGGAATTATATAGGTGTGTGGTGGCTCACGCAGAGGCCAACACCAGCTGATCACCTGAGGTCAGGAGTTTGAGACCAGCCTGGCCAACATGGTGAAACCCCATTTCTACTAAAAATACAAAACTAGCCATGTATGGTGGCGGGTGCCTGTAGTCCCAGCTACTTGGGAGGCTGAGGCAGGAGAATCACTTGAACCTGGGAGGTGGAGGTTGCAGTGAGCTGAGATCACGCCATTGCACTCCAGCCTAGGTGACAGAGTGAAACTCCATCTCAAAAAAAAAAAAAAAAAAAGGAATTATGTAGATCTTACTGATTGTGAATTTTTTCCCCCTACAATATATTCTACTGGTTATTTAGAAAACATGTTGGAAAAGTGTATGTGTGTGTACGTGTCCCCCACAAATCATTTTTCAGAATGCATTTATTTCTGTTATCACTCGATTCTCTTGGGTTCCTCCAAATTGTGATTATTTTGCCTCTTCACCAGTATTTACAATTGTTATCGGTTTTGTCTTATTGCATCACTTAGAATAATTCTGAGTAACAGAGATGAGGAAATCTGTGACTCGTTATGTATTTCAGTAGGAATACCACTAATATTTTACACTGTTATATGTAGGTTAGACTAGCAATAAAGATAGATAGCATTTTTCATTGGTAAATTACTGGCCATCAGATATTATTTTTAAGGCACTGGATTTGATTTGCTAATATTTTATTCTGAAGTTATATTCCAGAAATAATAATGATCTGTATTCTTTGGATACCTCTGTTATGGGTTTTGGTATCAGGATTATACTAGAATTACCAAATAAACTAGAAGATTTCAATATTTTTCTATGCTTTGGAGCAGATTAAATGACATACGAATAACTATTATTTGAAAGTTAGAATCTGCCCCAAGATCTTTTAGGTTCAGTATCGTTTTAGACTGCAGTTGCACAAAAGTTTTCATTTGCTTAAATGGTTAACTTTTTATTAAGTCAGTTTTTAACAATATGTATCTTTAGAGGAACGTGCCTTTCATTTGTATTTTCACATGTAGAAACAATTAGCATAGTGCTTTCATGGAATTTAAAAAGATTTTTCTAACTTACCTGGATGTTTCTATTCCTGAGTTACATTTTATCTTCTTCGTTTCTTGAATAGTCTTGCCTAAATTTTTATATTATAGCAGGAATCAGATCTAAATTAATATGAAATGCATGCTTTTTATTTACCTCTCCTCCAAATAGTTTAGTAAAATTATTTTGCTGGTCATGTTCACTGAGTGGACTGTCCAGTACATTTCCTTATTTCTTATTTGATAAAACAACAGGGGACACCTAATTTGGTACCAAAATTCTTAAATTTCTTAGAACTTTGTTTTCTGACATCTATAACCTTAAATATCTTAAGAGCGCAAACTCAAATCCTGCATGGGTCCTGATGCTGTAATGTCACCCTCCTTTCTCTGTTCCGCCATATCCTCTATCAGTAGGACAAGCATAAGCAGGGACCCTAGGGACGCCTGCTGTTCCACCTGGCCCTTTCCTCCTCTTGTTATTTCATAACTTACATCGGCCCCCATGAAGTCACTGAAGACTTCCAATGCCCATCATATTTTAAACCTCATGCTGTTCTTGCATAGCCCAGTATCTCAATATCTGAAACCTTAAATCATGTACCTTCCTATGTCAAAAGCAAGGCATCACGTGGCGTACTAAGGTTATCTCGGAGGATAACCCAGGGAAGTATGCCAGCACGAGTGGGCTCTCACTGACTGTAGCACAGAGAACACCGGGAGGGCACTGATTTTGGTGCTTTCTGCCTTTCAGCCTATTCCAGCTCTGTCTGGACATTAGGTCTCCAGGTAGTTACCATGTGGCCTGAAATAGAGAAGTGGTGGGAAATGAGGCTTAGAGAGAAGTAGAGATCAGATTATGGAGGGACTGCAAGGAGGGAAATGTTGAGATGAAATTTTTTTAGAGAAAGTTATTCTGTAAAGGGTTTTGATGGTACACTTTTGAAGCTGGGTGGGAGTGGGTCCAGGAGGCCAGGTAACATGCTGTATGGAACCATGCAGGCAGGGAACATGGCCTGAACTACATCAGTACCAGGGGAGGGCAGATAGAGGCAGACTCAAGATGATGTGATCCAGAGCTCAGACTGTCAGTCAGAGGAACAGAGAATGTCGTCCAGGTGGAGCCTCAGATTCTGACCTAGGTGATAGGTTGCTTTGAGAACACAAGAGCATTGTTGAATGGAAAACCTGATTTAGAAACTCTTGAGTTTGAGGAGTATGAACAGGACATCTGAGCCTTTCCAAACGGAATGAAACTTACAGCAAAGCAGCATTCATGCCCTGAGTGGCTCCAGTCAGCACTTGTGACGCAGCAGCACACGGTGGCAGAGGCATCAGACGTGGGGGAGTGATGTGGCCCCATGTGCACTCTGACGTGGGTTTTACTAGGACTACACGTGGGTTTTACTAGGACTACGTGTGTTCAGCCCAACAGAACAGGAGCAATACCCAGTGCAGGCCGTGCCACCCACTTCTACCCAGCCAGAGCAGGGCTGGCCTGGAGGCCTGGCTCTGTAGGACCTCTGCAGGTCTGTGTACACATGCCTCTTGTGGTGTGAGCATGACACCAGTGGAGATTTGTACATAAAGCTGTGAGTGTTCACAGAACACAGTCGCCAAATATAAGCCAACTACTCCATCTGCTGCTCAACCAAAGGAGGAATCTTTAATAAGGCTGGAGGAGAGATCTGGCTGTTGGACCTAACGAGGGGACTTGACTGGTTATAACTTTTGAGTGTCTTTGTGTTTAGATGTTGTAAAACCCTTGTTAGGAAGACATCGCCAGGGGCACCTGCACAGTAAAAGGATAGGCGGCCTTGAAACAGGCTCTAACATCAACAGAGAAACATAAGCTCATAATGGAGCTGGAGCAGGAAGGCCCAGGGCAGTTGCAGGTAAGTAAGAGAAGAGCTTGGATCTTCAAGGTCCAAGCGGAAGAGTGGGGCAGGGCTGGGCAGTGAGTGTGCGCCTGGCAGCGTTGCTGGACAGGAGGATTCAGGAAGTATGTGGGGTAGCCTCTTTCAATTAATTTTTGTTTGTGATAAAATCTACATAAAATTTACTTAAAATTGGCCAGGTGCAGTGGCTCAGCTTGTAATCCCAGCACTTTGGAGGGCCGAGGCGGGCAGATCACCTGAGGTCAGGAGTTTGAGACCAGCTTGGCCAACACGGCAAAACCCCATCTCTACTAAAAATACAAAAATTAGCCAGGCATGGTGGTGCATGCCTGTAATCCCAGCTACTTGGGAGGCTGAGGTGGGAGAACTGCTTCAACCCGGGAGGCGGAGGTTGCTCTGAGAGGAGATCATGCCACTGCACTGCAGCCTGGGTAACAGAGCGATACTCTGTCTCAATTAAAAAAAAAAAAATCTAAAATCATTTTTAAGTGTATACCTCAGTAGTGTTAAGCACATTTACATTGTTGTGCAACCAATCACCACCATCCATCTGTAGAACTGTTTCCATCTTGCAAAACTGCCATACTGATTTCAATAGCAGTGGCACCATCTTACATTCCCACCAGCAGTGCACGTATTCCAGTTTCTTCATAGCTTCACCATTTTTATTCCATTTTTTTGACAGTAGCTCTCTTAATGGTGTGAGGTGGTACAACATGGTTTTCAATTGCATTTCCCTAGTGATTTGTGGGCAGTGGCCATCTGAATCTCATTTTTGGAGAAACGCCTTTACTTGGGTTTTTTGAAGTTCTTTATATATTCTGGATATTAACCCCTTGGCAGATATATGATTTGCAGACGTTTTCTCCCGTTCCATAGGTGCTCATCACTCTGCTGTGTCCTTCGCTGCACAGGTGTTTTGATGTAGTAGACTCCTTTCGTCATTTCCTAGACCTTATAAACAGAGAAACACAGGATCCCATGTTGCTCAGAGCCAGCTTGTTTTAGGCACTTCAGAGGCAGAAGAGAATTTGGGGAAGTGATGTGGTGGACTTGTGAGCCACTCGGTGCAGACGACCAGCAGGAGGTTGGACTTATGGATCTTGACTTTAGACAAGGCATATATATGTAAATGAGCAGAGAGATCTGGAAGGATACGTACCAACCTGAAGCAGTAATTTCTGAGGAGGTATCAACAGACATTACATTACTGTTTCTCCATATTGTTTGAATGTTTACGATAAGAATGTGTCCATGCGTAAGGGAGGACAATCTTAAGCCTGAGCAAATCAGTAGCTCTCAAGCTTGCCCACAGTTAGGACCCCGGGTCCCTACCCTCTGAAAGTGTTTGTCATTGGTCTGGGCTGGTGTGCTGAGGGTGGTCATTGGTCTGGGCTGGTGCACTGAGCAGTGGTCATTGGTCTGGGCTGGGGCGCTGAGCGGTGGTCACTGACCTGGGCTGGCGCGCTGGGCGGTGGTCACTGGCCTGGGCTGGCGCTGGGCGGTGGTACTGGCCTGGGCTGGCGCTGGGCGGTGGTCACTGGCCTGGGCTGGCGTGCTGAGAGGTGGTCACTGGTCTGGGCTGGCGCGCTGGGTGGTGGTCATTGGCCTGGGCTGGCGCGCTGGGCGGTGGTCATTGGCCTGGGCTGGCGTGCTGAGATGGTCATTGGTTTGGGCTGCAGTGCTAAGTGATGGTGTTCTTAGCAGCTCCTTAGTGCCTCAGATGAGCCAAGCCCAAGAACCACTAAATGAGGTCTACCAAGGAAGTGTTTCCTTCAGTAGCCTGATCCTAAGAATCACAGGGGCTCCTTGTCCAAAAGGCAGATTCCTCAGCTTCCCCATGGACAGGCAAAATCAAGACCCCAGTAAAGGGGCCCAGCACACTGCATGTTGCTGAGGAAAATCTGGAAACCTACACTTAGAGTCCTTTTGAGTCCTGCCACTCTTGAACCAGAATAAACTCAACATGTACCTCTACTCTGAGCTGTATTCCTTTAGCTAAAGCAAAATGTGGGTTTCTAGAAAAATAAATAGTTCTTCTGCCCCACCCCCTGTGTTTTAGGGGGAGCTGAATGGGCAGAAAGGCCTTGTGCCCTCAAACTTCTTGGAAGAAGTGCCTGACGATGTAGAAGTCTATCTTTCTGATGCTCCATCCCACTACTCTCAAGACACACCAATGCGCTCAAAGGCAAAAAGGGTAAGCAAACCTACTCAGCCTTCTTAATCTGTGTCCCCTCTGCCATACGTGGTCTTAATACAGTCTTTGCACTGATATTTTTATATGTTGGGCCGAAAGCATATACCCTGATTTTTTTCTCTCTGCCCTTCCATGGGGGTTGTGCCTAAAAATCTTGTCTAAATCTTATTCATTTTACAAAAACAATGACCCTTTCAATTCTAATCAATCTGCCTTTGCTCACAAAGAAATGTCCCATCCTACATTATAGAAACACATTTCAGTTTGATCAAGAGTGAAAGGGGATGGCTCCTCTTCAGATTTGGTGGGCAGTGAAGGTCATTTGCCCTCCGTTAGGATTTCAGTCCTCTTCACAGGATCCAAGGGCTTCTCAAGCATATTTAACTATTAGATTACATTCATGTTTAGTATCTCATTTTTATTTTATTTCATCACTGCAAGTTTTTATATATTATATTTTTATATATATATATTTTTATTTCTTTGCTCATCTGCTTGGAAACAGAAGAAGAGTGTTCATTTCACACCTTAATCAGGCAATGTAGCCTTCACGTAAGTGAGCAACTGAAGATACCGATAAAGATACCAACTTAAGCTACCTTAAACGGGCCAATGTGGTAGACTTAAGGCTTCCTTGTGGGGTAAAAAAAACAAGATAAAAAGAAATATGTCTCAAAAACTTATTGGACCTAAATAATTAGAATATTACTTGGTCTCAGTTGTAAAGCAACTGAATTTATAGTGAAGCAAAACATCTTTAATAAGCATTTCCTACTATTTGCATTAAGAATATTTGAAAGGCCAACATTGGGAACATATTTCTTAACCAGCTAACTGTGTGTTTACATAGAGAGCTGCATATTGCATTGTTAGCCACTGTTGGAAAAAGCACAACCTAACAAACATGTTTACTATAGGAAGTTCTCCTTTAAAAACTTAACCCAAGGTCAAGCAGATAAGTAGCGAGCCCGGGTGACCGAGTGTTGGCTCTGAACCTCCAAACGCTGGCTCAAACTGCCAGAGCGTGTTTTCCTTAAGTAACCATGCCTCTACCTTACGAGAGAGCTATGCTCCTCCTCAAAGCACAACCATTCTGAGAGACACGTTGGTGAAGGACGGATTTGCTGTTGGTATACCAATGCAATACTAAGTTTATGAAACATGCAGCTCACATGATTGCATTAGATGGAATAGATGGTATCTTCAGGTGTACTTTGGGATGCTTTACTAGGTGTTTTCCATTAGAATTCGACCTTGATTTTAAATCCAAGCAAGCTTGAAGCCCCTTGGCTTATAGCATTTGCCTGCTGAATACTGAACACTCACATGGCAAGAGCTGCTCTGGAGAGGCGGGGGCCAGAGGAATGACGGTGCTCTGTCAACTCAGGCACATACTTAGCTGTAAAAGGAAGTGAGGCAAAGTCGTCCTGCAGTGTCTACCCCTCTGAAGCACTATTAAGCACTTAACGTATACTGAAACACTACCATGCTATCTATCTACTGAGGAAAGTTCATGTTCAATTATTTGGAAATAATGAAAGCATCCACTAAGGGCCTTTAAGCTTTCTTTGATTGTAATTAAGGTTCATTTTAGTTTTTTTCTTTTTTCTTTCAACCAGTGTGCCATCTCCAATATTTCTATAGTATACTAACCAACCCAGGAATGCACTTTAACAATATCAGCATTTTATATAACCAAATAGTTTCAGATACAACAAAATTCCCCTTAAGAACTTTTGCTTTTAAGACTACTGATGGGTACTCGGCCAACTTTGCTATCAACCTAATTTGAAATCATGTTCCCCCTGCCCTTAGTCTTCATTTATGAAGTGAATTCTTACCTGCCTTAGCTTTGCCAAAGCAACGGCCACCCTGCACTCCCTTGAGACAGAGACATGGACCCCACACTTTCATGTCTGGGTCCTCTCTCTGGCATGCTGTGGGGGAGGACCTTTGCTTCTTGTGGCACAGTTTAACAACTGAAAGAACAAATGAACCCCCTTGACCTTTCCTGGGGGAAACGGGGACAGTGCGATGTTACCAAGTGAATTCTGTTGTTGGCGCTCACACACTCAAACTGTAACACTGTACCTACTAGGTTCCTCCTGAGGGTTCAGGTACAGCAAGGAGAGCTCCATCCCCCACAGTCCATCTCCATTCGGGGTCACCTACGTCATCTATGGGTTCTGGTAGTCCTGGGAGAGGCAGGGGAAATGTCCTCGAAAAAGAAAAGGGGCTGCTTTCCAAAGGCAAGAAACTGCTGAAAAAGCTGGGTGCAGTGAAATGATTCATGTGCTTCCGGACAACTTCCAAATCTATGTAATTTTCTTTAATTCCAAACTAGGGCTTTCATGACTCAAGTACTTCCTAAAAAAAACCCAATCTTCTCCCCTGACACCAGTAGAGAAATGCACTTTTGCACTACCATCCACTTTATACCAACCGCGAGAACAAAAGAGGAGCGGTTGCCCTCTGTCACCGCTGGCAGTCTGCTCTCATTGTCCAAGCTCTGATTTGGGAAGTGGGAGGGGATGTCTTATTAACAAACAGGGGGGGCGCATAGCTATCACCTGTAGCTCCCTCCCTACCTGTAATTCCAGTGTTTGTGCATTTGTCATCCGCCCTTAAAGGAATGATTTTCAACCTTTCTCCCTTCTCAAAATGCTTGCCTCATAATGCATAACTTTCACTTTGACTCTGGTCTTGAAATTCCTAGTTTAATTCGCCTTGATGTTCTGCCTTATTAAATGCACAATGATTTGTACTGTCTAATAAAAATACAGTGTATACTTTGTATGTGTCGTGCATTCAGTGGTCTTCATCCTCACTGACACAGTGGTTCAAAATCAAGTTGTACAGGCTGTGCATTTTAAGATACTAGTTTCAGTCTTTCAAAGCAAGCCAGGCTACACACAGAAAATGTTTACTCAATCATTCAAAAAAGAGAAAAGGAGAGAAAGTAACTTTGGTAAAGCACCAGTACTCCAACCTTCCAGAAAGCCGATAATTTCCATTGCTTTTAATGTTCTATTTTGTGGCATATGGTTTTCTGTTACTTTTGTTGTCAAAATGCCATACCCAAATATACACCAAGAATGGCACACAAGTAATTCACATAATGCATAAGCCACACGAAAAACATACTAAATTTAAATCTCCAAATGATTCCATACCCATCTTCATCATTGGCATTTGAACAAAAGACTTACAAAGTTGCTGGCAGATGTATTTATTTGATGGTTACTATTTTGTAATTTTGTCCACTTGTAAATTGTTTTTACTCTTTATACATACTTTCCAGACTGCCTTTCTTTTGTAATTTATGGACGGTTTATAAATGAATGACAAAGCTTTCCCCACTGTGTCTTCAAAAACTATATTATAAATTGTAATATAATAGTATGTGGTAGATTTATTAAAAGGAAATTAATGTGTGGTTAAGCTCTGTGTGGGTGTGTGCATGTGTACAGTTAGTGTAAAATATTTTCTAGAAATAAAATTTGTTATTTTATACAACACTGTTTGTTTATTCTGTTTTAAACATTTTCTCATAGCAAGATAACTGAATTCCTTTCTCTTATGTTTACAAAAATCACCATAACTTTACCGCTTCTGGGACTATGTGTTAAATAATTTTGGTCTATGTTTTGGGAGCCATTGACAACATGTTGTGACTCTCTCTAACAGTCCACTCAGTGACAAACACGGAGTCAGGTATAAACAGTTCTGCGATGAATTCAAACAAAAGTTTAGAATGAAAGTGAAATTAATGAACAGCTACCACAACATAATATACCAAATATAATTTCCCAATTATACAGAATTTTCCTAAAGCCTTAATAATTATTTTAGAATTCTCCAAATAACCAGCTGTTTTTTCCAAAAAGAGGTAAAACCAACACACTTATGGCAAGATGAAAATACAGTTCAAGTACCTAATTTCACGAAACTCTAATTTGTCTCATAATTGCTACCATGATATGTCTTCACCTGTATGGACAGGAAAAGCTGAAGGTTAACAAACAGCATCCGCAACCAATGTTTCTCTTAATCTTTTGAAAATATTTACCAATTCCCCACAGTATGGAAATGGAGGCAAAGCTGAAGGAATAATGAGCTGGTCTTAGCTTCCCCCCCCTATTTTATAAGTACAACTTGCCTAAAACCAAAGCACCCACCCCAAGGACAAGAAAGTGCTGAAGGAAGTCGCATATAATCACTCATTCTGGCCCCAGCTCCCTCCCAAACGAACTCAGCTGACAGTCACTTCTGTCACTTCTCTTTCTAGTGATGAAAGAAGCCATGTTTTCCTTTTGTTTGTTTTATGTCCTAAAATTGTACCAAACAAGTTAGGAAGGTCTCCATTAGCAGTGTGAATGACACTTTGTCTTCACAGGTTAAAAGTCAAAGAGCAAATTATATAAAGTCCTCAATGAACAGAAACTATTTCCTCTTCCAGTGAAATGGCTTCAACCCTTCCTCCCGCTTGCTTCTAAGGAAGTGGGTGCCTGCCCCCGACCTCCACGTTACTGTCCATTTGCCTCTGCTGCTCCCGCCCCCCGCCAAAGAAAACAAGTGATTCTCTCCATTCACAATGACCTTCGCATTCTCATCCTGACCTGGAAAGGCACAATTTTCACGGAACAACCCACACCTCTACCTAGACTCTTCAGTTTCTGTTATGACTTGCCTGTGTATATTCAGAATGAGAAACTTATGTAAGATTTTGGTTTGAGTTACTGCTCATCCACATAAACATTTTTCTGTTCTCTCGCTGACACTTTTCAAATAGTGCTTTTAACTATTTGCTTAAACTAGAACACAAAACTCCTGCCAAGTCAGCTTTACTGTATTTTCTTATTCTTGAAAATTATTTAAAGCTGCACTCAGAAAAAAAATATGCAAAAAGCTCCAACTTTCCAGAAATGTCTATTGTACTTTTTTCTGTGGCCCCGAGGTAAAGGAGGTCTGGCAGTCATGAACTTGGTTCTTGGGAAAAGTTCTGCCAAATAAAGCTTGTTTGCAGGTATATGGGCAAAGACTAGAACTTAATGGAAGCTTTTGGAAAAGAAAGAAAACTACATTTAAAGCCTCATTCATATTAAAAGTAAAAAGATATACCTCTAAAAATTTTTAATTTTGAAAAGAAAAGCATTTTATGTGAAGTGCTCTTTCATATGGGTAAAGAAAAAGACACAGCTAGCCCCTGGCCAGTTCTGTGTACCTCCACGTGCAAGCTCATGGGTGCAGCCTGACTTCAGGCCCTGGTACTGCCAGCCTGGCACCACCCCTTCCTGCAGCCCCACTCATCACAGAGAACTGATGCCTGGGACTACCACACAGTACATAGAGCTTATGTTAGAACAGTAATAACCAAAGTCTTTAAAAGAGAAGATGAATTAATACAGGAACGTGAAAGAAATCCAGTCCCATCTGGAAAGCAGTCCCTGGAGCAGGAGGAGCTATGCATAGAGTGCTGAGAAGGCCCAGGCAGAGGGTTTCCACCTACACACATGGGAGAGGCCTTCTCCACCTTTAGAACCTCACCCCAAAGATACCAATAAGGAAACTGCAAAATACATCCAGCAAACATAACATGCCCCACTTCACTAGCTGAAGAAATAAAAATAATGCAAAACTGTTCTACCCAAAGTTACCCACAATCCCAATGTGAACCTGCTGCTACTGGGGAGGATGTGAGCCCCTGCTGTGGGGCTGCAGTCTATCGTGTGTCTTAGGCACTTGGCCAAGTGACTTTCTGGAGCCTTGAATGTGTTTATGTCCTTTAACTGGATCTCATTTCTGGGAATCCAACTGAGGATATCTAGACAAGGAGAACTAAGAAATGTATCACATTGTTATAATAGCAAAAAGTGGTGAATTCACAAAAAACATCCCATAGTGGTGTAGTGAAATAAAAGCTATTCACAAGATGAAATATTCAAAAGGTAACTGACACATGACTGTGACAACGGTGCCTGGGGGGAAAGGCTCTACTGGTCACAGGGCCCCTCACGAGCAGCGTCTCTATTAAGGTGCAAGGACCCCTTCTGTGTGCCCCCCCCCAGTGCCGCAGGTGGCCTGCCTGCACCTCACCCCTTCTCTGGCCCTTTTCCATTTCTGACACTCAGAGCCTCTCTGCTCGCTTGGCCTCATCTACCACAGCTGGTGTCTGCCTCCAGCCTGGCTACCATTCTGCATTTCACAATCCAAATTCCATTTAGTTACCAGAATGATAAGAAGATACATGTAAATATACAAATGGAAAATAATGAAGCTTGTTACTAGTCCCTTCTTAAAAGCATTATCTGGGGCTGGAGCAGGAGGAAACCAGATAGGAGGAGGAAGGGGTTGGACAACAACGCTGCCTTTTGATAGCATTTGATGAGCAGTCACCAAAACCGCCACCTCTAATTTTCCAGTAAAATCCTTGCAGAGACTGCTGGACTCATGTCAGATCTGGGGAATCATCTCCACACGCTGTGAGGTGAAAGGAGAGAGCACGAGGAAAAGGAGAGAGTGCAAGGCTCCAGCGAGAAATCGCAGCACAGTCGCACCTGCCTTGTTCCTGAAACGGAGCCGGAGTCCTCAGAAGACAGGTCTTACCTTAGCGAAAACCTGGGGCTCAGGGCTCAGCAGTCCTTCCTCTGTCTCAGGCCCAAGTGCTGCTCCTTTCTCCCCCCCATCCAAATCAGCGACTCTCGAGGGACTCAGTAGGAAGCAGGGAGAGAACACTGAGACGCAGGCGCCCATTCCAGGGACACAGCCCTGAAGTGTGCACTCCACAGGAGCGGGGAAAGAGAGTGGGACCCCTGGGGCCAGGACCTGCTGGGACTGTGATTTTCCATATGTGCCAGTGCACAGGGAACCACGTGGGGAAGGCAGGAGGCTTCAGAGCAGCGAGACAGGTACCAGGTAAGTTGTGCAGGCACCAGTCCTGGAGAAGCAGCTGCCTAGCAGGAGAGACAGGCAGCAGGCCAGGCCAGCCCGCTGGTCCCAGGGACAGCCAGGCTACATATAGCCCTCGCCTGCTTGAGGGGAGAGAAAGAAAACGACAAAAAGAAAGGGAGAGAGGGAGGGGGGGGAAGAGGAGGAGAAAGAGAGGGAACAGGCTAAACAAGGGCTATGACAGATGGTCTCAGAATAAGGGGCAGGAACAAGACATGAGACCCTTGTGTCAGGGGCAGAAGACACGTCCAGAAGCAATGTAACTGGTGCCAGCTGCCCAAGGTCTAATTCTGAAGGCCCAAAGTGAACAAGACCAGGTGATGCTACACACACAGGTGGCTGAATTACAGCATGGAAACCTGGGCTGAGGGACCCCCAAGTTCTTTATAATGGGCGGTAACCTTGTCTGACTTTTGCCCTGAAGCAAGATGTTATTTTTATGACCCTGGCCTGTAAGCATGCCTGCTCTCTGCTCTGGAGAGAGACACCATCTCTATCTTCTGGGGCCGCCTGTTGTACAAACATCCTCACAAAGACCATCTGGACAAAGGTAGTCAGTACTGCTTCTCACGAGACGTGCAGAAACACAAGAGACAGGTGGACAACTGTCTCATAGCACTATTGTCAAATGAATTACACTTCAAAACCTGGAAATGAAGACAGAAAAGATTAAAATACCTATTCTATCTGCAGTACTAAGGGTACGAAGCTGAGTAACAGAAAAAAACTTGTTACAAAACTAAATACTAATCACAGTGCTAGTTAGATTACGAAATCACAACTAAGGCTGGTTACTATTTTTTAAAAACTTAGGGTTCATGTTAGGAGCCCTGGTTTCCGACAACGTGGTAAATTAACCCTGGCTACTAAGTGGAGGTTAAACTATCCAATGGCACTAACTGAGAAATTAAAACAAAACACTTCGAAAGAACTTGTGGATCAGCTCTCTCAGAGAGAGAGAGCTGAATTACAATGGAAACACGACAAACATTCAGGGAAAGCAAGGCTTCAAGAGAGATTTACAACTTTAAATATACTAGAAAAGACAAACTAATGAACTTAAGATATTAGATAGAAAAAAGATAACTGAAGAAAAGAGAGTAGAAGCCAACGACATGGAAAAATCAACAATACAAAGTTGATGTGAATTAACTCTGAACTAAGACTAAAAAGAATACATCTGGAAAGATGACAACAAAACAGAAAGCATTAATAATACTTTTAAATTCAAAAGAGAACAATACAGCTGATTTTGTAAAGATGAAGTATTACCGGTTCTCTATTAATAAATTAGAAAACTCAGAAAAAATGGAAAATACCTGGAAAAAGTGTAAAATAATGAAACTGGTTAATAAAAAAATTGAAAGCTTAAGAAAATTATAACTACAAATGAAACCAAAGTAACAGTTAAAATTTTTTTCACAAGAAAATCTTAAGGCCTAGATAGTGTAACAAAAAGAATCCTACCAAATACTCAGATCATCCCAATCTTATATAAATCCTTCCAGAAAATAAAAAGACAACATCCTTCAAGACATTTTAAGAGCAGTGTATACCTGGATACAAAACCAAAGATAGTAAGACAATGAAAAAGTAGAAGCCCATTGGGCTCGTTTGCTAACAAAATGTTAGCAAACAAGAGCCAATGACATTAAAAAAAAAAAAAAAAAAACAACCAAGTTAGTTTATCTCAGGAATAAAAGAATGATTTAATCTGAGAAAATCTGAAACTAACATGAACTATATTAACAGAATAAAAGATAAAAATATGATCATCTCAATAGACATAGAAAAACTAAAACTGAACATAAATGCCTTTGAAAACTCTTAGAAAACTATGAATAATTAGAAGGAAGCCCTGTTAACCTGGTAAAAGGTGTTCATAAAAATCCTATAATGGACATAATCTTAAATGGGGAAAAGTTAATAAAGTGAAAGCATAAAGATTGGAAAGAAGAAAACAGAATCATCCTTGTTTGCAGAGTATACAACTGCCTACATAGAAAACACAAAATAATACAGGCAAATCATTACAAACAAAAGCAAAGAAGCTAGATGTAAGATCAGTATTAAAAAGCTCAATTACATATACTTTTAAAGTTAGAAAATACAGTCTTTAAAAGAAAAACATTTACAATGGCAACTCTAGAAGCACTTAGTAAATCAAACAAAAATGTACAGTATCAGTACACAGAAAAGTATGCAACTTTATGATGAAAGACATTTTAAAAACTCAAATAAATGGGATAATAAGCCATTTGGAGGATGGTAAAACCTAAAATCATAAAGATTGTTTGTTCTCCCAATATATTTCTATAGATTCTATGCAATTTAATAACATCTTAAATCTTTCATGAATGTAACATATAAATTCTAAAATTCATGAAATCATAAAGGAACATGTCCTATCAGACATCAGGAAATAGGTTAGTAATTAAAACAATGAGAGGCTGATACTGTGACAGATGAACCCATCAGTGACAGATGGCCCTGCACATTTATGGGGCTTTGATGTGTGAGGTTTAAATGACAGATCAGCGGAAAAGAAGAAGCCAGCAAGGTGGTGCATGCCTGGAGTTCCAGCGACTCAGGAGGCTGAGGCAGGAGGATCACCTGAGCCCAGGAGTTTGAGGCTGCAGGGAACTATGATTGTGCCACTGCAGTCCAGCCTGGGTGACAGAGCTAGACTTGAAAAAACAAAAAGACGACATTCTTCAGGAAATGGAGGTGGAGGTGAAAAATGACTACCCATTCCACATGGAGAAAGGGAAACTGTACTCTTGTTTTAGATCAAAATCAACTCGATCTAAAGGTTTAAAGTTTTAAACTTCTAGTAGAAAATATAGATGAACATATATCTGACTTTGGGTTAGAGCAAAAATTTTAAAACAGAAAACTCTGCTTATAAAAGAAAAACTGGCAAATTTGGATAAGGATATGTTGTGAATTTTATTAAGTTCAAAACCAACTAAAAATAAATAGTACATTTGCTAAACTTTTTCAACAGGCGAGAGAATGATAATTTCAACAGCATCCACTGTGGGAGCAGAGAAGTCAGGACACAAGAAGCGGGTGGTGTGTGTGGGTGAATGGTCGCTATTGCCAGTGTTTAGTTCCAGGACTGGGAGATGGGCTCACAGGGGCTTATTACTAAGGAAAATTATTTCCTTATTATCATTTCCTTATTAAGGAAAGTAAGAAATATGCAGGGGTCAATGATAAACTCTTGTTAGCCAAGGATTACGACCGCTCCAATTCTGAGCATCTCTGCCTTTTTAAAAGTAAACATGAAAAGAGAAGTAAATGATATACTTATATTCCTGTCTAACTTCTCCCATGGCATCCAAGTAAGAGGATCAGAGAGAACGTCTGAACCAAACCACAACATTCCCAAAGCACAGCATGAGTGGCACTGACAGCGGGGTCAGGTCTTCCGAGAGACCTGCACATGGAGATTCAGAAGAACACCCAGCAAGGAGCTGTGGGAAGTTTCATTTGAAAAACAGACATGTATTAAGATATACAAGTAAAGGACTGATATGTTTTTAAGGCCAGATTTGCAACTTAAACATTATTTCAGTCACTTGGTAAAAGAGCATAAATTTTGATAGGCCTAAATTTAAAATTGGAGGGAAAGGAGGAGAAGTAAGACTTTTCAACAGCTTCAATACCCAGTTTCTGAAGTTTTTGGACATCATTTTATCAAGAAAGTCCTGAGTCACATGGATTTAAGTGCAAGTGTCAAAATAACAAACATGTCTGTTTTACCTTAAAATCTCAAGACACTCTTTGAACTGATCCAGAAACTTGAAATAATGGTTCTTACTATCTCTGAATGTGCACACGCTGCCCCGAAGTGTTGAACATGACACGTCTGCAGTCAATGACACATCTGTAAGCCATTCACATACATGCATCTTAAGGAAAACAGGTTAAACTGCATCACATGTTAAAGGAGAACTTGCATTAAGTTAAAAATATGTTTGAGTGTTTTGTTTCACAGTTAAGTAGTTAACTATTTTAAAGAGTTATTAAAATCAGGCATTTGATGAACGAAGCAGCCCAGAAAATGAACTGGAACAAAGTCTTAAAAAACCCATGTAAGGATTTTAAGAAATCATGATTTCAACAGGAGCTTATGGTAATGTGTCAACAATGAAGAAAGTACTTTAAAAGACAATTTTGAATTACACAAAACACTTTAAATTCCATCAAGTTATAAGCTTTAGCAAACCTTCTGAAAATAAATTTGCTGCACTGTGGACAAGCTGGTAAAGTGAGCAGAAATGTATTAAAGTAACTGGCATTCTTTCTCATCACCAAGCCAACTAATTACACATCTCATTACTTATGGAAAAGAAAAACTAATAGTTCATTAAAAGCAAAGACTAGCAAGCCCTACAGTATAAAAATCAGAATAGCGTATTATGGTGAGTGTGGAAGAGGGGGAGAAAACTCACAGCAATTTTACCAAAAAAGAGATGTTGCGTGTGTTGTTTTGGGGTATTTCCTCTAAAATATCTTTCCTTTCTCTAAAATATTTCAAATATGAAAACTGGAAAATGGAGCTGATAATAAAACAAAGAATAAATACCTTCAAGATGAGCATCTGTCAGATATTTTACTTTTTAAAAAAGTCATCAATTTAGTGTCTCCTCTCCTAGGAAGGTAATACGCTGGGAGGCATTAGAGGGACAAGACTATTGGTTTTTCTATGACCAAGGTTAAAAGATGAAAACACCTAATAGTTTCATTCTCTGCCCTTTCGTGTCCAAGCTTGTATAAAACCACAAAGCAATCCAGCAGTTCTTCTGGAAACAAGCTGGGCATCCCAGCAACCATTTCGTATGGTAATCAAGGTCCTGACTTTCGACTTCTTGACCCTCAAAGGCAGAGGTGGCATTCAACATATGTTATTTACATGTTCTTGCTGCTTTATGGGCAAACATCATATTGTGCCATTTGAAGCAGGGCAGCATTGCAGCACTGATCTGTGCCACTAAAGCAAGTCTGTGTGCTGGCACTCAGCGTCCTTCTCTGGCATATATTCAGAGCAATCCTGATGATCCCAACTCACTGGGAACAGACATCAGTTAAAGTTAGGCTAGTGCCTAACTTCTCTTAAAACCTGGGCAAACTGAAAACTCAACCAGATTTCATTAATCACAAATATAAAATTTATTGCTTATTCTTCCCCAAATGAGTTTTCCTGAACATAATGGAAACGGTCATTTCAACAAAACAAAGTGCTAAAAGGACAGCAGTTAATGTCCATTCCACACACATGTTTGAGGGTTACTCTCTTCATTCACTTATGTATGAACTTCTCAAATGGATTATGCTGCAAGTCTAATGTTCACCTAAGAGACATTTATAAAAGGGAAAATAAAAATCAGGAACAATCAAAATTTCTAGCAGTGGAGAAACATTAGCGTATGGAATATTTGTAGTTTGGAAGACTATGCACTCATTAAAAACAGAGGCATGTCATGACACAGGAGATGTTCATGATTATTTTATATGAACAGCAAGTTATAAAAGAGTATGATCGAATTTCTGTAAACACAGAAATATACATCTATAGAGTAAAACGAGGGGGGGGTCAAAAGAACGTTGTTTCTTCAGAATGACAGAGATTTGTGTTTTATTCTGCATTTGTAGTTCCAGAAATTTCTGCAGTGAAACGTAACTTCTGTAATATGCCTCACCACAGGCTAAACACTTTAACAAAAATTATGTAAAGTTCGAAAACCACACGATAGGTTTCTAGAACCAGACAAGGGCTGGTCTATTTAGTACTTGGTGCCTCTGTGTTTTTTGTCTTGGGTACACGCATTCAAAAAGTACCCCAATTTGGGGCAGGAGGTGGGGATTTGCTGAGGCTCACAGACTCTCTGGGCTGCGCTACCACCAGGAAATCTGGAGCAGATCCCTGACTGCACAGCCCCATCATTATTCTAGAGGGAAGGCAGGGACATTTTACCTTTGCTTTTCTGGAGGCAGACCATAGCACTTCAAGTTCCAGCACAAAGGTGCAGCTATTCAATCCCTAGGGTAATCCAAGTGGATTTGAGGTAACTAGGAGTTCTAACAGCAAATCAAACAGCTTTGGTTTTGCTGATTCTTTGTCTCGAGGAGTAAAGCTTCCTCCAGTTCTTACAGGGAACACGTCTCAATTTGTATTCTAGGCCAGCTACTGCCTGCAGACCCTGGTCAAATTAAATTGTCCCTCATGAGATGGCCTCACCCTGGGCATATGCTCATGGTGGAACTCAATTTGTACAAGAGAAATGCAAATCTATTTATGCTTCTCCAATTCAATAAAAACTGGAAGACTTACTATGGATTAATTCAATTAAGAATTCTTCACACTGCCTAGAAGTAAAGTAACCAGAGTAAGCCATAGTAAGTCTTCACTGGTCAATAGTAAAGCCTTGGTATATTAGAGTTGCACAGTCTGGAACTGATAAAACTTGCAACCTATCTTGTTGAGTAATCATGGAAAAGAGAATTTCGTTTACACCTAACTTGAGAAAAGTCCCTAAAGTGCATTTAAACAAGTATTTAACCTAACCAACTATGTGCAAACTTCCTATTTCAGCTTTCCAAAAAACTGTACCACTAAAATTGGTTTAAAAAATAAAAGCATACTTAACTTGGGCTTTCTGTAATATTTGACTGAAACTATGTAGAATTTAAGGCAAAAATTCAACCCAGTCTTTGGCCAATATAACAATTAAACAGCATAAACCTTGGGGGGAGGCAGGATTAAGGTAAGGGGGAGAGAAGAGAAAGACACTGAAACTGGTTAGTAGCCTCAGCACTACAGAAATTATGAAGACACCTGATTCTATAAATGATTTACTGAGGAATCCTGAAAAGCCTAACAAAGTTATTACCCAAAAAATTATTTTTCTTTTCAATGTGGCAGTTTGGAAATGGAAAGAATGGGGTTATGGTGATGACAAATCCATATGGACAGCACGTGGCTCTGAAGCGTCACATCAGAAACTGCTGTGGGCACAGGCACAGACCATGGTGGCCCAGGCCCCTAAGCAGGGTGGTGTAGTCAGGAAGAGGGTCGGGGAATTTTTTTTGAAGTATTTAGCCTGCAGAGGCAGCAATGAGGAAAATCCAGCAGTTCACAGGTCCAGGCCTACCAGACCCGGGAGGCAGCAAGAAGACTTAGGAGCACAACACACGCCTTAGGAGCTACAAGTGGATTAACAGCGTTGGGACCCAAGGTCCACAGGGGAAGTGACCACTGGAGATGTAGGCTGATCCAGACCAGGAAGGGCGTGATGGGCCTTGCTAATAAATTTTAATTCTCCATAGGCAGTAACTTTACCCAAACATCAGACACCTCCATTCTGCTTTCAATTGCTGCCATACCCAAGTGCCACCTAACCTGTTTTTTAAAAAGAAGATTCAATATCTTTGCAAAAGACCTATCTGATAAAGTCATGTTATCTCAACTATACAAAGAACTCTTATAACTCAACAATGAGACAACAGTCTGATGAAAAAAGGGGCCAATGACCTTAACAGACACCTGAGCACAGGAGATGCACAGATGGCAAGTGTGCGTAGGAAAAGATGCTCCACCTCACGTGTCCTCAGGGCACTGCAAAGTAAAATGACAATGTGACACTGTTACACACCTATTAGAATGGCCAAAACCCAGAACAATGACAACAGCAAATGCTGGGGATGATGTGAATTAACAGGAACTCTCATTTGTTACTGGTGGCAATGCGAAATGGCACAGCCATTCTGAAAGACAGGCAGTTTCTTCCAAAACGAAACATATTCTTACCTTACTAAACACACTGCTTCGTTTTTACCCAGAGGAGTTCAAAAGGGGTATCCATACAAGTACCCACACAGAGATGTTTATGGCAGTTTTATTCATACTTGCCGAAACTTGGAAGCAATCGAGATGACTCCTTCAGGAGGTGAATGGATAAATGAACTGGTACATCCAAATAATGGAATATTAGTCAGTGCTAAAAATAAATGAGCCACCAAGCCACAAAGACATGGAGGAATCTTAAATGCATATTACCAAGAGAGAAGCTAATCTGAGAAAGTTACATATCAAATGATTCCGAATATAAGACATCTGTAAAAGGCAAAACTATGGAGACAGTGAAAACACGAGCGGTTACAACAGGTTGTAGGGGGAGAGAGAAATGAAGAGGCACAGCACAGGGTAGTGTTAGGGCCATGAAAGGACTCTGTCGTCCCGTGATGGTGGACACACACATGATATATTTGTCCAGATCCACAGACTGTCCAATAAAGGACTGTTATCCAAAAAACACACAGGGAAGGGCATAGGCATTCTCTCAAACTTGGTGGTAGCTCCAGGAGTGAGCCCTCACATGGAACTATGGACTTGGGGTAATCGTGATGTCACTGTAGGTTCTCAAGTGTAACAAGGAAACCACTCTGGGTTGGTGGGGTGGGGAGAGGATATGTTGATACGGGGAGGCTAGGCCCATATGGGTGAGGGGAACACATGGGAACTCTACCTTCTACTCGATTTTACTGTGAACCTAAAGCTTCTCTAAAAAATAAAGTCTAGTTAAAAAAGCAAGCTCACTGGACTTGCTTATGAGTTCTACCTAAGGCCTATTTTGTTTGGCTTTGTTAAAATGAAACGATGAGCAAATGGTGCAGATGCGAGACACACCAGCACCAACAGACCTTCTCCTACACACGATCAGCAGTAACATAACTGAAAGAGAAGAAATTCCTCAACACATGACTCTGTGTTATTAAATGTCCTTTCACCTTGAGTACAATCTTCAATCATCTTCCACTTTTTGGGAACGATAACCCAGGGCAACTGGAATTTGGACAAGTATAAAAAAGCTATGTGACATTTGAAATCAGCTAACAACATGCCTTCAAATCAGTCAGACTAATTCGGTGTCATCCTTAAATGTAAAATCATCTAGAGATTCTCCTTACTCAACCTACACTATTTTTTCCAAGGATAAGG
The DNA here is from genome assembly GCA_036589455.1 of Ateles fusciceps. Classification (NCBI taxonomy): domain Eukaryota; kingdom Metazoa; phylum Chordata; class Mammalia; order Primates; family Atelidae; genus Ateles; species Ateles fusciceps. Next base: position 3,213,975 of record JAZHEH010002791.1, on the reverse strand, counting down.
GATATTCCACAGAGTTCTTTACCTTTCCCCCTCCACCTTGACACCTTAGAGGTCTTCTTGGTTCCACAGCCTCAGCAATTTCCCCTTCTTTACGTGTAGGCAGGATGAAACCAGGTTTATGATCTTGGTCTTGTTTCCAGTTTGAAATTAGTAGTAAAAATACAAAAGTAAAAAATGGGGGAGAGGTTGCTAGAATATATGCAAACCAAACTGTGGTTACTACTTGGGTGGGAACTGGGATTAGGGAGTTGAAGGATGTGTCAAGGAAGGACTTTTGTTTATTCCATGTGGTTTGAATTTCAATAAGAAAAAAATTTATACAATTATTTTATTTGACAAATGTTTGAGTGTCTGCTATGTGTCAAATAAATTTCAAAAGAATGAAGAAAATAGGCATTATTTATAGGTACCAGTACCAGGTACAAATGAAGTCAACTGCCAAACTTACATTAAAAGAAGTCTATCCCACTCTCTAGCAAATTAAACAGCTAAGGAAAATATTTTTTTCCAAATACCATTCCAAATATCGTTTAGTAAGCACTGCAAGTCAGAATACAAATCAAGAACTCTGGCAGCCTTTTTTGACAATTACATGTTCGACCCCGCGTGAAGCACATCCAAGAGTAGGAAGTGCTAAGTGTGAAGTCCTCACCAGATGGTCCCCCCCATCACCAGACTTTCAGATTCAATTGTACAAACAACTTCTCTTTGAATGATACTTAAGAAAGCAAAACAGCAAGCCAGAAACTGGGGAAATATTCACAATGTACATCTACAACAAAAGATTTGTATCCAGAATACCAATAAACAATTTTTATAACTCAATAAAATACTTTAAAAATGTGCAAGAGATTTGAAGAGACATTTCATAAAAGATGTAAGAATGGCCAATAGTAAACAAAAAGATGCTCAGTATCATTACTTACCAGGGAAATGCAAATAACCAAAGTAAGGTAAGATCACACACCTACAAGATGACTAAAATTAAGAAGACATGAAATACTGGCGAGGATGTGCAACAAGGAAATCTCACAAATTGTAAAGAAAAAGGGAAAAGGGCATAAATACTTAGAAAACAGCTTGTTAGCTTTTCACGAAGTTGCAGATATGCTTCCCATATAAATCCAGCAATTCGACATCTGTGTATCACCCAGAGAAGTGAAAACATACATCCCCACACAAAATCCTCAACAGAAATTTTCATGGTAGTTTACTATATTAGCCAAAGATTGGAAACATCCAAAACCCCCACTGATTGATGATGAATAAACAAATGATGAACTAATCATACAGTGGAATACCACCCAGCAAACAAACCACTTACACAGATACACAGACTCTGCTTTAAAACACCAGGCAGACCAAAAGAAGCCAGACACAAGAGTGCATCTCCATGGTTCTCCACGTGAGATTCCAGAGCTGGCATAGGCAGGTCACTGCTGCATCTGGTCCAGGTGGGAAGGGTTGCTTGCAAAGGGGCAAGAAGGAACCTTTGTGGGAAGAAGGACATAGGCATTCTCTAGGGCTTGATGGTGGTAGTAGATCCAGGGGTATATACATTTGTCAAAACTCATTACGCTGGATTCATTTACTTTATCTAAATAAATTATACCTCAATACAGTTGATTTAAATCAAAAGCAATAGCATGTAAGTTGGGTCAAGGAGAATGGCATTAAAGTGTTGGAAGATTCTTGCACTGTCCAGAAAGAAGGTACCTACACCACTCCTACTGTCCAGTTCAGAGGGCCTGGGACTGAATGGGAAGGCTTGGCCTCTGATGGAAGGCAAAAGCAAGCAAATCACTAGGCCAGATGCAGGCCCCAGGCCCCAGACCAGGGGCAAAGTGCCCGCTTATGCTAAGGCAGCCCAGGTCCTGCCACAGCTGAGGCTGCAGGGCCCCACCAAAGGGTTCCTTTCCTGCCTCCATCACACACTGGCATTGCCCTTATGCCACGTGGGTGGGGACATGGCCAGGATGGATTGGACCTACTCCTCCAGGCACCCAGGAAGAAAACCACCTAAGGCTAGCAGAGCATCTGGTGTTCAAATGCAGCCACAGGCTGAGATTGAGAGTCCAGATTTCTTGAAAGCTGGGTTGCTTTTTGTCTGTCTGGATGGTCCCTGCCTGGTCTATCTTACACCCAGGTTTTCCCAGCCCGGGGGAGATTTCTAAACATATCCATGCCCAGGTCTCCATCTGAGATTCTTCTGTGAACTGCACGCGCACTGATGTTAGGGGTTGCTGAAGCTGAAGCTAAAGCTCTCTGGTGACCATCATGTGTACCCAAGGATTGAGGACGCCTGCTGGGGCAGAGTCCTTCAACTTTAATATGCACAGGAAACACTAGGGGCTACATTTCTGAGTTATGGGCGGCATTATTCATCTTGTCCATTCAACAAATACTTGAGAACCTGCTATATATCGGGGATCATCTAAACTGGGAAGACAAAAGTGAACAAACCACTGGAGAATCATGGCCCTCATGGGGCTCACCATCTAGTAAGAGACGAGTAAGAGAAAAGGTAAGCTAGGCACTACGCCAGCGAATGATTCCAGTGAAACTGGGAGGAGAGCTGAAGGGTAGCTCTCTAGGCTGCACGTCTACAGAGGGTGGTCACAGATGCCTTCCCTGCACTGGTGCCATTTCAGCCCAGACCTGAAGGAACACATGGGAGCCTGGGCTCCAAGCATGGCAGACAGAGGAAACCAGGCAGAGGACCTAAGGCAGGAGGAGAACTGAATCTCCTGAGAAGCTGGGATGACACGACATGGGAACATGGCAACGACTTTGTGTTCCTGAGATGGGGATCCATAGTGGGACTGTAAGCAGATGTGTGACTTGATCACTTTGACTACTTTGCTGAAAATGGACCAAAGTCAGAGCAAAGGCAAAAGCAGAGACGTGGGTTTGGAAGGATAGGCTGACGGGAATAGCGGACGGGTACTCATGTTTTGAAGGTGAAGCTGATAAATTTCACTGAGGAATCCAAAGTATGACGTAAGAGATGACTCCAGGATGGCTCCCAGGTTTCTGGCCGGAAGGAACATTTGGAAGGATGGAGTTCTGATTTACTGAGCTGGAACAGGGCTGCAGGAAGTCACTGTTTAACTCTGAGCATACTGAGACACCAGAGGTCGTCAAATGTGGTCTGGAGACCCCTGGGAATCTCAGACTCTTCTGAGGTTCTGTGAAATCAAAATTATTTTGATATTACTGAGTGGTCACTTTTCTTTTTAACTCTCCCTTAAGTATACATAGTGTTTTCCAGAGGCTACATGACATGTGCTGACAGTATCATTCTGATAATGGAATATGGGCATGCACATTTTTAGATGTTTTAATTTTTAATATGGTAATTACCAACAGATATAATTTACACAAACAAAATCTGTGTCCTCAGTAATCTGAGTGTCGGGCAGTTCCGAGACCAAGAAGTTTGAGCAGCATTGTGCTGGACGCTCAACGGGAGATGGCTAGGAGACAGCTGATGATATGAGTGTGGCGTTCAGGGAGGAAGCTGGGCCTGGAGATGTGGTCTGGGAAGCATCTTCATGGAAATGAGTCATGAATGAAATCACCAAAGGAGGAAGAGCGGAAAGAGTATCATGGCAGAGTCTGAAGGCACTCCAACATGTAGGCCTTAGGGAGACCAGAAAGAACCAGCAAGAGAGAAGGAACAGGCTGGTGTGGGGAGCCAAGAGTGTGTGGCTGGCCTGAGAAGGAACAGGCTGGTCCTGGAAGCCAGGCAGAGGATGTTTCCAGGAGAGAGGGGGACACCATGCCAGGCATGCAACAGGTCTGGCTGGAGGAGGGCCAGGAATCGAACAGCTGGCACTGTGGAGGGCTTGGCGAGAACACTGGATTCAAGAGAGGATGGGGAGGAGAGAACTCCAGACAACACAGTTTAGAGGGAGAGAGAGAAATAGAACAGTAGTTGAGGGGCAGTGGGGCCCACAAGGCTCTTATTTTTTAACATAAAAAAAAAATGACACCAGTTTTGCAGGCTGTTGGGAATGAATAGGAAAGGAAAAACACTAAAGCAGGAAAACAAGGAGAGATGAGATTCCAAAACAACATCCTCCAAAAATGAGTGTCAGATGCCCAAGCGGGTGGGGTGTGCTCTGGCCGGGCGCACAGACAGTGGCCGCCACACCAGGCTGCAGAGTGGACATGGTTCACGTGGGAGCTGGTGAAGCTCTGCCTGGATTGTTAGAAGCAGCAGCTGAGAATGAGGATGTCGGTGGTGGTGGTTTAAGGTGACACAGTATGGAAAACAGCGGAGAGCAGTGGAACCAATGGCTAGACATACACGTAGAACAGCACTGAACACCTGACTGCTATCATGAATTGAAATACAACAGTTACACAGGGTTGTGTGGTTTCCTCTAGCCATGTTTATTTGCATAGGAACAGGAAGGTAGGCAAAGAGTTGGACTTCAATGAGGTGTTTTAGCCAAGAATGAGAACAAAAGCACCATCCGACAATATGAGCAAGACAGGAACTCTGATTTGCGAGGACTCTGAGCCCAGGGAGCACCAAGTGACAAAGGGAGGGGGGAGCAGCTGACACGATCTGAGCAAAGTAGATTCAAATCCCAGTGGTTTCTTTTTGGGGGGGGGTTGGGGTGTCTGGAAGTACCAATGAGGAGCAAGAAGGACACCCACCTCATCCTCCAGACCTCGCTGGACGAGAAGTATAGGAGGGACAAAGGCAGCCTTGTGAGTGTCCTGGGAGAAAGCCAGGTTGGTTCGAGGGAGTTGTAAAGAAACTGCCCCCTAAGAGAATCAACTCCAGAGGATACAGGAAAACCTGAGGAGCAGGGGATGGTGTCAACAAAGGGAATGCAAGGAGCTCCTCAGAGATGAGTTTGAAATAGGAGGGAGGACCTGGAGCTCTGGGCTTTTGAGAAGAACCCAGGGATGAGGGCATGCCATTGGTCATGAGGTCCCCCAGACATGGGGCGGGGCGGAGGCTGCAACTGGTGAGGGCAGAGCGCTGGGCTCGGCAGCTTGGAGTTCTAGGTGCCCACTTGACTTTTGGCAGCACGGGGTGCTTGAAGGGGCAGCTTAACTCAGAGTGTAGAGGCCATGGGGCCTCCTGTGAATGGCGGCCTAGAGTGAGGGGTCATCTTACTCCAAGTGCACCAACTCCCTCCTGACTACTCTTGCAATTTTTAGTTTCTCTATTATACACAACGGACTTTAAAAATCATTGGGTAGTAATAATGAACGTAAAGAAAACTAAACCTCGCTTCTGAAATCTTGTATCCAAATGACAATGCCAATTACACAAACTTTAATTTTTACTTAAAAATATACAGAATATCTGAAGACTCACATTATAGCATCAGAATGACACTCATGCTGAAAACATTCTATTTGACGCTGAGGAGAGAGCCAGAGGTGTCCCTGTGTGTAAGCAGCAGGTTCAGATTACTCTGAAAAACTCCTATGGAATTTAGGGAACACATGTAAAATTGCTAAATAGAAAGCTTCCATGAATGTCACATTTTTGGATTTTGAGGGAAAATCCTGCATACCCAGAAAAGAGTGGACAGATTTCCTACAGGGATGCACTTCTGGCGAACCACACAGCAAATCCCTGGGGTTCCTTCAGGAACCACCAGATAGACTGGTCAGACGAAACTTTGGGAAGGGAGAGCCTGAGGTCGGTGTGCTTTTAATACTAAAGCTTTTAGACGTTCCACTCAGATACGCACATCCCATTTGAAAGAAGAAATCAGGATTCTACTGGGTCTCTGCTTTGTTCTTTATGAGTGCTGCAATGAATTCGCTGACAGTGCTCCGTGTACTTGGCATGGCTCAGGCATCAACCTAGACTGTGTCACCGCATGCAGGAAGTCCATCTGATAAAAACCACAGCAGAGGCATAACCAAGACAGATGTTAAAGAGACCCCTTTCGACTGGCATTTGCCAGAAGTCCCTGGGAAATCACCCCGGCCTCTCCCCTGAGAGTTCTGATTCTTAGGTATGGTTTGGAACCCACTCTGTGTTATTACAAAGCAAACCAGGTGATGTCTAGCAGATTATGAAATTTGGGAAGCATTACCTAGGATGATGAAAAAGCCAATCAATACCCTTTTCCTGGCTTAAAATATTCAGCAGGTTTTCTGTCCCTTTCAACTAAGTCTTTCTTGATACAGTGAGGGTCTTTGGACAACTGCAACTTTTCCAGAATTATCACATTTACCAATTTTTCATGGTTCTAAAGACACTAAAGTCGTTTAACTTTAAGGCAGAGCTTAAAACCTGCTAAGAATGAGCTTTCAGTGATTTCAGTGGCTAGCCGCAAAAATCCATAAATAAAAATTAACACCTCAAATTAATCTTTTCCAGCTGTATGATTAGACTTCTTTATATTCCTTAGTGCTAGAACAGCCTCAAGCAACTTCTGTCACTGAAGTGTTTGTCTTTGGCACGCTTCTGAAAGGTCACTCTCTCCTGTGTTTCTTTTCTTCTAACGCTTAGAGATTAAAGAGGTTAAGGAACCTGGGTTACTTGCCCAGAACAATGTTAACGTTATTAGCTCTAAGAACTAGAAGAAAAATAGTTTTGATTCATAACATGTTAATGAGGCTAAATCCAGAATGAGGCCAGGTGCAGTAAAGGTAAGACAAATCACTTGACTGATCTGCATTAGTCTGAATTCCAGTTCCAGGGACTTGCATACAGTCACTCAAGCTCTTACATTCATTACATTTGTAAGCAACGTTTAATGGTGTTCCCATGACTTACAATAATTCATTAACTTCAAGCCTTCTCTTTGCAAAAGTTCCTGAGAATTCCTATAAATATGCAGATATAAAAAACTACAATTACCAACTTCACAGTACCACAGACTCCTTAGTCTGCACTTCCTTATAAGCTATGGATACCTGTTCTTAAGGTGGCAGCATTTCCTCACAGAATTTTACTCTGACGTTAAAGTTCATAAGTGACACTATTAGAGCTTTTTTTTTTTTTCTTTTTGAGACGGAGTCTCTCTCTGTTGCCCAGGCTGGAGTACAGTGGCGCGATCTCGGCTCACTGCAACCTCTGTCTCCCAGGTTCAAGTCATTGTCCTGCCTCAGCCTCCCAAGTAGCTGGGATTACAGGCATGTGCCACCACACCTGGCTAATTTTGTATTTTTAGTAGAGACGGGGTTTCACCGTGTTCGTCAGGCTAACTGAGCTTTTATGAATGGAACTGTATGCAGTTTTAAAAATTAGATGAAAAGAAAATGCACATCTTTCAGTAAAACAAGAATTACACTGTTCTTCAAATAAGGTGACAATCACATCAATTTTATTTTATAACAAATAGAATCATATCCCAGTTCCAAAACAAAATAAATAGTAATGTTAATATAGAGATTTACTACTGGCCTTTTTTGTTGTTGTTAAAGATTCTTAAAATGTTTCTTTGGACAATTTAAAATTTTTCAATCTTTTTTTTACTCCCATGTGAGCCCCCACCAAATAAAAATTAAGCACATTTTCTCCTGTATCTTGTGTATAGGTTATATACTAGCAGCTTTTATCTTTAAGATATCAGATGAAACCTATGATTGTAGTGAGCACCCTACTTTATGCCTCTTACCTCCTTTAAAACAGATATTTCAAAAATAAAGTTAATATAGGTTTACAAATAGGACTTGCTCACTCCTGAAAGTACTTTTAAGTAAATCCCCCAAACACATTTCAAATACTCTCAGAGAGTCTGTTTATACTACAAAGTATCTTATCCGCATTTCTTCAAAATAAACAAAAAAATCCTCACAAAATATCTACGAGAAACAAGATAAAATATAAAACCTTAATTTTTACCTATAAAATAAGGAAGCCAGTGAATAGCAATGTTAGAAATAAAACTCTAGATCTCCTAATTCCCTTCCCAAGTTTCATCTAGAAAGATAACAGTTAAAAAAATAATAAAGGCTTAAGAAAATCCCGAAGTTATAATTTCAAAAAGAAAAAGCAGTGACATCTTTTCTTCTCTGCAGGTTAGAGGTAGTAAAGGCGGTTTGACAGTGACAGATTTGGCTCTCTGTGAATACTCTGGCCAACAAGAAAAGCCAGCTTGTGGGCGTACTGGCAAGGAGCAGGAACGCGAATGACACCCTTTAGTGGAAGGAAAAAAAGGTTCTATTACTCTAGGTTAGCCTCTTTCCATTGCAAATCTCAGTATTAACCCTAAAAGCCTTTTAAACCACAGCTATTTCATTTTGAAAAGTGACTCTCCTTCACTCGCTAAACATCAACAAGCAGAAACACTTACTGGCCAGTTATAATAGATGTGACACAGCTTGTAAGTCAACCGCTGTATGTGATCTGGCTTCAGGCCGCTGCTGTCGTAGATGACGTTGTAATGTGTGGGAGAAACACTACCACTTCTCACAGCCTGGCTCACAATAAAAAAATCATACCTGGAATTACAGAAAACACATGGATGTACTGAAAACTAAAATTAGGATGCTTCCAGTTTCTTAACAGTGAAAAGCTCTGTACCTCTTTTCACTGTAAGTTACTACAGTAACCTCATATCTTCTCGTGATGTAATGTGCTTCCTTCAAGTCCAGGAATGAGATATTCATGAACCATTTGCGACTAGCTTGTGTGTGAAAGATGTTTACCATAAAGATTATGATTTAGATTTTAAATACCTGTCATGATGCCTCCAAGCACAACCAAGCCTTTGACACGGCTGCTAATAACTATGGCAATACTTGGCTAGTTCTTGCTTTCCACCCCCACACCCAAGCACTGTGACTGAGTCATCAGACTCCAGAAGCACAACCTGTGGGGCAATGAGTTAGTCTAGCTTCAGGGACTGTTACTCCCCCCAGACATACTTTTTACCATGGAACCTTTTCCCCTCTTGCTGTTCCCATGGTTATTTAACAAAAATATAATGAATTTTAATCCCTAGGAATTTAATGCAAATCTTTACGAGGAAGGGAACATGGAAGAATATAAACGAGTATAGGACCAAATGGAAGAACAAAACCAAGTGCAACCATCCTTTGGGAATTGGTTCCATGACCTCCTGAGGATACCAAAATCCTTGGATGCCCAGGTCCCTAATATAAAATGATGTTGTCTTTATATAACCTATGCACATCCTCCCATATAAAGTACCATCTTGATACTTTAAAAGATTATTGATAATACCTAACACAATGCAAATGCTATGTAAATAGTTGTTTTACAGTATTGTTTAAGGAATACTGACAAGAAAAAATCTGTACATGCTCAGTACAGACTTTTTTCCAAATATTTTTCATCTGAGGTTGGTGGAATCCATGGTTGCAGAACCTACAAATAAAGAGGGCCGCCTGTAGTATAAATATGAAGGAATACACATTAGATTTTGTTTTCATTTTCTTGGTATCAATAAAATATCAATCCAGAGATACTGTAATTTGACCCAATAAAGATTTAAGGAAATTAACCCTGCAATTTCTTATGCCCATCGAAACTAGTAAAATTAGAAAAGCAGAACTGGTCTGCAACAGACTGTACACTTACTTTTTCAAAGAATGAAGAGTTAACAAATGTTAAATGACTTGTTCAAAAAGAACAGAGAAATCACGCCAGGGCTGGAATGCAAGCCTTGTTTCCCAGCTTAGGCACAAACCATTTGCAGTTCTGGTGATTAGAGATGACTTTGGGGCTCTCAATTGCAACAAAAGCAAAAATTGACAAATGGGATCTAATTAAACTAAATCTGCACAGCAAAGGAAACTATCATCAGAGTGAACAGATAACCTACAGAATGGGAGAAAATTTTTGCAATCTATCCATCTGACAAAGGACTAATATCCAGAGTCTACAAGGAATGTAAGCAAATTTACAAGAAAAAAAAAAAAAACATTAAAAAGTGGGCAAAGGGCAAGAACAGACACTTCTCAAAGGAAGACATTTATGTGGCCAACAAACATATGCAAAAATGCTCAACATCACTCGTCATTAGAGAAATGCAAATCAAAACCAAAATGAGACACCATCTCACACCAGTCAGAATGACAATTATGAAAAAGTCAAGAAACAACAGATGGCAAGGCTGTGGAGAAACAGGAATGCTTTCACACTGCTGGTGGGAGTGTATATTAGTCCAACCATTGTAGAAGACAGTTTGGCAATTCCTCAAAGACCTAGAACCAGAAATACCATTTGACCCAGCAATCCCATTACTGGGTATATACCCAAAGAAATATAAATAATTCTATTATAAAGATACAGGCACGTGTATGTTCATGCAGCACTATTCACAATAGCAAAGACATGGAACCAACCCAAATGCCTATTAATGAGAGATGGGATAAAGAAAATGTGGTACATCTACACCATGGAATACTACGTAGCCATAAAAAGGAACAAGATCATGCCCTTTGCAGGGATATAGATGAAGCTGGAAGCTGTTATCCTCAGCAAACTAACACAGGAACAGAAAACCAAACACTGCATGTTCTTGCTTATAAGCGGAAGCTGAACAATGAGAACACGTGAAGATGGAAGGGAACCACACACACTGGGGCCTGCTGGAGGGCAAGAGAGAGGGAGAGCATGAGGACAAACAGCTAATGCGTGTGAGGTTTAATACCTAGGTGATGGGTTGATAAATGCAGTAAAGCACCATGGCATATGTTTACCTATGTGGTAAACCTGCACCTCCTGCACATGTATCTCAGAACTTAAAAAAAAAAAAAGTGGGCTTCTCCAGGTGTCTGAATAGCATTAGCAGTTGCTAGGTTTTAATAATATCTAGTAAAAACTAATGACAGTTTTTATACTTCATAATTCAACTGGGATTTTACCCAGTTTGTTTCAGGTAGTTACTGTCTTCAGGCCAACATCACAGCTGGGCTTTGGTATTCAGAGTAGTAGTAATTTTAGAAAGCATTGGGGGTCATTTTGAATGGTGAAAGAGAATCCTGCAGAAATGAATTTACTATGTCAATATCTTAGCCTTGTTTTGTCTTTCTAGCCAATTTTTTTCCAATAGGTTAGAGTCCTTCTGAACCAATGCCATAACATCTGAGAAAAAGACAGAAATCCAAGATGATGTATTTCAAAATAATTTCTCTCTACTGTCAGACAACAGAGCAGAATAGACAAAACTAAACTCTGTATACTATCATCATTTTCCACATAAAGTCTCTATAGTAATGCCTCATTTGCCCAAGATTCAGACAGGAAAAGTATTCCACATGTGAACTTTGCACACAGGCCAACACTTTATCCTCATTCAAGTCACCTTTTTCATAAAGGCTCCAAAACACTTATACATAAAAACAGAAGTCCTCCCAATGATTTGTTCTCCTGAGGAGAGTATTAATTTAGAATGACCAATGAGTTGCCATCACAAACATGCTCACTGCATTAATCTCCTCCTCACACAAAAGGGTGTTTGAGGAACTCGCTAAAAATGGATCACGTTTTGGCTGGGCGTGGTGGTTCATACCTGTAATCCCAGCACTTCGGGAGGCTGAAGCGGGTAGATCACTTGAGGCCAGGAATTTGAGACCAGCCTGGCCATCATCTCCACTAAAAATATAAAAATTAGCTGGGCTTGGTGGTGCACGCCTATAATCCCAGCTACTCAGGAGGCTGAAGCATGAGAATTGCTTGAACCCAGGAGGTGGAGGTTGCAGTGAGCCGAGATCATGCTGCTGCACTCCAGGCTGGGCAACAGAATGACTCTGTCTCAAAGGACAGGGAAAATGTGGCACATATACACCATGGAATATTATGCTGCCATCAAAAACGATGAGTTCGTGTCCTTTGTAGGGACGTGGATGAACCTGGAAACCATCATTCTCAGCAAACTGACACAAGAACAGAAAATCAAACACCGCATGTTCTCACTCATAGGCGGGTGTTGAACAATGGGAACACATGGACACAGGGAGGGGAGTATCACACACTGGGGTCTGTCGGGGGAAAAAGGGGAGGGATAGTGGGGGGTGGGGAGTTGGGGGAGGGATAGCATGGGGAGAAATGCCAGATATAGGTGATGGGAAGGAAGGCAGCAAATCACACTGCCATGTGTGTACCTATGCAACAATCTTCCATGCTCTTCACATGTACCCCCAAACCTAAAATGCAATAAAAAAAAAAAAAAGAAAAGAAAAGAAAAGGAGCAAAGTTTCCTGACTTGGCCACCAAATCCTCCTGCGCTGCTAAGGCCATTTCCCTGTGCCCGTCAGCGCCCACTATAAGCTCTCGCTGGCAATCTCATTTTCTCATGGTCTCCAGATGCAGCTCCCGGCTGCACACAGCAGCTTTGCTTGCTCAGAAGTCACTTTTCTCACATGCAGCTCTGTCTCAGATAAAACTCCTGACCTTTAGACAATTGTGTTACAAATCTAAAAATTTTTCACTAGAAAATCTTGTGGATGCGTTATGTGTGTAAAATTACAAAAGCAATCTACAGAAGCAGTTCTTAATCTCTGTATGTGTAGTTAATACTACAGAAAATAATACTCTTCCTCCAAAGAAAAACTGTACTTGGAAACCTCTGTTCAGTTTCAGCCACTAGGAAATCATGGGCTTTATTATGTTAGACCAAATTAGTTGAAAAAATTAGTGTTTATAAAAATATATAAGTACTAAAGTAAGATGTATTAAAATTGGTAAAGCATAGGGGCCATGCTAAAAAACAGCCACCAAGAAGAAAACAGTCCTCAGCTACTCATATGGAACTTACCATTCTGGTCTGGTAACCTCTACATCAATAACTGTTCCAGGAAGTGGATTTTGAAGTCTTCCTCCAGACTGAGCAAAAAATCTGGCGTTCACTCTTTTCTTCACCACAATTACCGTTAGCCTAGGGCTTTAAAATGATGAATGTAACTACATTGAGTCAGTCGTATTTTCAGGGCACTCAATCATTCAAGCATTCATATGCCCTATTTAAAAAGGAATACATCGGGCCTCTTTGGGCATATCAACTGTCCAGGTTGTGGAGAAACATCAGGATCTTACTCTTGACAGGAGTAAAGACCAGGGATAAATGGTGAGAGGGAAATCAAATGGCACATGTCTTGTGACACGCGGCATGTCGATGGTTTATCCATAGACCAAACACATTACATACCTATCACACCAAAATGTTAAATCCAGCATGTCTTCAAAATTCACAATTTATAACTGTCTTCAATATTAATTCTAAAATCTTTTATAGGTAAGTGGGCTTAAGCAGTGCTTTTCAAACTTACTGTTTCACAATGTATCAAGGGGACACACACACACACACACACACACACACACACACACATACACATATACGTACTACATATTCATATACCTTTTTCAGGGGTGTAACTTCATTTTCCTAATTAGTGTTTCACTGGAGTCTCAAAAGCATTTTGTGCAGACCCTACGACAGCTCCACACTCCTTGGCCTACCACGTGTCAGATGCATCCATCCTAGACGACTCCCTCTTTAGCCATCCATCCCCCCCCCGGATTCTTCAGGCGGCTCTCCTGAGTCAAGGTTCATCAGGCTCTTGGCCTGGACACATCTGTGCACTATCAGCTGTCCATCCTGGCAGATCCCTGGCCCACTGCCATGCCCTCTGACCCTCCTGAGAGCAGCCCTGCACTTGCCCTGCGTGGTCTGCTTGAGTGCCTTTCACATCCTTTTCCACCCCCTCCTCCAGGCTCACTTCAAATCCTTTTGAATCAGCCACACTTGTACACACATATAATCCACGAATCAGAACACGCAGAAATGAGAACAGTGCTGCCAGGTAGGAAGCACTAGATCAATATGATTATTAGCACCTCCATCTCCAACTGCAACATCAGTTCCTTAGGAGGACAGATACACTTAATTTCCAGCACTGGGAAGCAGAGGTTTTATACAGTATCAACCTAGTCATGTTGGACTCAGCAATTTTGCTGATGTTTTTCACTGCAAATTAAATAGGGCAAGAAACTCAGTGAGCATACCTGAGTAAGCAGAGGACATCTTTAGAAATGTCCCTGTGTATACCCATGTAGACTACTGCTACCCAGTGACTGCTTGATCTGACAGCTCTGAATATAACAAAGCCACAATGAACGTGCTGAAAAAGACGTACAGCCCTCAGTTTCAAATGCCTCTGCCACTTACAGAGATTAAGTTCAGCACAGGGCCTATGGTTATGGGACCAGTTAGAAAGTGATTACTATCTAGGACTTTATGATAGCATCTCAAACAAGCATCAGTCTTGGGAACAGAAGGACATAAGGTGGATAACGCTAATCCTATAACATCACAAGAAACAATTTAGTATTAAATGTGGCAACAGAAAAGCAGGTTACAAGTATGTGGGCGTGACTTTCTGATTTGTTCTTGTATCAAACATTCTACATCAGCTACCCCGTGATGTGTCGCTATAAAAGCTTAACATCAACATTTCCATTTAAAAGCAAACACTGTGGTTCTGATAACTATTATACAAACATTTAATTCCAAACTTTGCATTCTTTAAAAGTGAAGAATAATTCTCAGATATTTTACCTTTATGTACAACTTGAAGGTTTTTCCTGGAAGAAATATCTACCGTGTATTGAATACTTACTGTGGAGTGCATTACATATATTTTCATTTATTCTTTTCAACGCATCAGTTAACTGTTCCCCCTCTTCTACAAATGAAGGTCAAGCTGGGATTAACCGAACTCTCACTTTGAGACACATTGCTCTTTACCACTCATCTCTACTGCCACCAAATACCAGCACAGTTCAGTGTGTGGTCTACTTGACGCAACAGGGCGCCAAGTGCCAGTCCAAGCAGTCGACTTGGGTTCTTCCCCTGCAACAGTGTGTTCCCATTCGCTGACAGAGCTGGGCAGGTGCACCCACCAGCTATACCAGGCTCCACTCGGCACACTCAGGATGACTGTTCACAGGTACTCATTCACTAGGGTGGCAATCTCCTTTTCAAGAGCCATTTCTGCCAGTCCTTCTGGGAATCAAACCCAAAGGACCCTAAGAAACAGAGATGTAGACCCAGCAAGACCAAGACTGTATACTCCCAGTAGCCCAACAATTCAGCTCAAGGGAATGTGACCAACTTGCACTATGACCTCTACTCATCATTTCTTGACAATTTCCTTCACTGTGGGTAGGAGGAAAAGGCAATGAAGACTAGAAAATGCTGTGTGCTCAAGCAGCAAATCACAGGAAAAGAAAGAGTAGTAAAGAAGCAGTCCAAGTTAGATCCTCCTTCACTCCCTGCCACACACACCACACCGTATCTCCCCATACGGACAGAAAGGCCAAGTCAGAGAACACCATAAAATCAGGATTATAAAGTCTGAAAACAAAAAAGTATCATTATTTGACAAAATATAAGCATTAAGAGTCTTAAGGGAATAGGAAAGAATACTAACCTTTATTTCCAAAATATTTAAAAAATGTGTAGCCTTTTAATCTGAAACACAACTATTTCAAAAAAGACAAAAACACTCCTGACTTGCTCTGAAACCTTCATGGCATCATATCTCGTTTTAAGAAATGTCTGGGATAAACACTGATTGGGGCCTTTTAGCACTGGCCGAAGATGCGTTGGAAGCCCCTTAGTAGAAACAAGGAGTGAGCTTTGGTGCTTGTCCTTTTCCTATGCACCAGATAAAATCAACCAAGCCCCAGATGTGGCCAGTGGCTTTCAGAATTCCTCCTTTCTATAATGATACAAAATGCTGAAATACAAGAATAATGGGTGTGTAATACATACGTGCAAGCACACAAAACAGGATCCAAGATCTTCCAAGTATCCCGAAAAGTTCAATCTTTAAATTTGTAATCTGTTACGCACTTAGCCCTTAATATAACAGTCCCTGATTTTAAATCACTACAGATTTGATAAAGAGAAGAGGACGAGTTAATGTAACTTATTAGAACAGCTCTCTTGCAATGGTACACATTTTACTGGCTCATAATGACACTGATGGAAATGTCTGTAGGAGAGCAGAGGAAGACGAAAATGAATATGGGTTTCAAAGGAAGACAAGTGCAGCATCTGGATATAGACAGCACTATACTCGGCCGTCCACATTGCTCAAAAGGAGAAAGTAGAATCAACCCCACCCCATGAGACTAGATGCTCACCAGTCACCTTACTGATCAAGCACTTGTCAAGTCCACAAGGAAGTGAAACAAGTATTCAGTAAGTTAAGACCATCTGGAATACTTATTTCAATAATCAATTTTGCAGATGCCTTTGAATTATCAGATACTTGCACTCCAAGGCCTCAGGTAAGAAAGAAGGCAAACCTAACACCAAAAAATACTAGAAGAAAACGTAGGCAAAACCATCCAGGACATAGGCATAGGCAAGGACTTAATGACTAAAATACCAAAAGCAATGGCAATAAAAGCCAGGATAGACAAATGGGATCTAATTAAACTCCAGAGCTTCTGTACAGCAAAAGAAACCATCATTAGAGTGAATCGGCAACCAACAGAATGGGAAAAATTTTTGCAATCTACCCATCTGACAAAGGGCTGATATCCAGAATCTACAAAGAACTAAAACAGATATACAAGAAAAAAACAAACAAGCCCATTCAAAAGTGGGCGAAGGATATGAACAGACACTTTTCAAAAGAGGACATATATGAGGCCAACAAACATATGAAAAAATGCTCACCATCACTGGTCATTAGAGAAATGCAAATCAAAACCACACTGAGATATCATCTCACACCAGTTAGAATGGCAATCATTAAAAAATCTGGAGACAACAGATGCTGGAGAGGATGTGGAGAAATAGGAACACTCTTACACAGTTGGTGGGAGTATAAATTAGTTCAACCACTGTGGAAGACAGTGTGGTGATTTCTCAAGGATCTAGAAATAGAAATTCCATTTGACCCAGCAATCCCACTATTGGGTATATACCCAAAGAACTATAAATTGTTCTACTATAAAGACACATGTACACGTATGTTCACTGCAGTCCTGTGTACAACAGCAAAGACCTGGAACCAACCCAAATGCCCATCAATGATAGACTGGACAAAGAAAATGTGGTACATATACACCATGGAATACTATGCAGCCATAAAAAACGATGAGTTCCTGTCCTTGTAGGGACTTGGATGAATTCGGAAACCATCATTCTCAGCAAACTGACCCAAGAACAGAAAGCCAAGCACAGTATGTTCTTACTCATAGGTGGGTGTTGAACAACGAGAACACGTGGACTCAGGGAAAGGAGCATCACACACGGGACAGTTGGAGGGGGTAGGGGAGAGACAACGGGGGGTGGGGAGGGGGAGGTGGGGAGGGATAACATGGGGAGAAATGCCAGATATAGTATGCACCTAAAGTAAAATAAATTAAAAAAAAGAAAGAAGGCAGATCCATGATTTGTAATCGTGTCTTACTATCCTATTCTATGAAGGAATGACCCTCTACACTGCCCCTCAACACAGCCTTCTCGTGAAACATTTCCCATAGAAACTTCCCCCTGCCCCTTCCCAGGACCTCAAAGGCCCTAGTGTCCCTATCAAGTTAGGTTCTCCCCTTACCTTTTCATCCTGTGACACTAATTTCAAAGATTAAAAGGTACAGTTTTATAAAAAGAGAATGCTTTACAATTTGCATGCTTACTTGTAACCTCTGCCAATAGATTTTAGGCAATCCAAAAACTGCGGCACTTCATAGTTGACCAGTGTTTTGAGCTGGCCATCTCCTACGCCATCGCGGTACACGATGATCCGACTGGGCATGTACTCATTGCAGCTATTCCAAGCCCTCAGAGCCGCTGAAACAGGCCAGAGAACTTTTACATCAATGCATGTCTACAACAAAACTAGTCTGTTCTTCCCCAGTTCTGGGCACATTTTTCAGTAACACGGTTCAGCGTAATTTCTTGAAGACCCCAGTTGAGAGACCAGAATAGAAACCCCGCAGGAGACTAACCTTGCAGGCAGACTTTGAGCCCATCTACCAGTTCCTGTCCTCGATCCTGGAATACGCAGCGTGAGAACCAGCTATGCAGAGAAAAACACAACTAGAATGAGAATGCAACTGTTGATCAATTTTTCCTTTCTGAATTATTCTATATTTATTTCACTCTTAGTAATCTGTCATCTTTGTAACTGCCTTTAAAGACATCTGCTAACATCTCCAAATACTTGAGGAAACCTTACACAGAATGAGCAAGATGCAGGAGATCTCTTATCAGCATCACAAACTGTGTTTGTTTTCATTATAAATCAATACCGTGATTCCATCTGCTGGGTAAAAAATAAAATGTAAACTGCAATACCCAGAGGTGCTGTCCAGGTTTATTACACCTACACACAGAAGCACACTCACTACTATGCTCTTGAGAAACCATTCACTGTAAGTTTCACTCTTCTAAAAGACCTTCAGCTCCATCACCTTTAGCAAACTAATGCAGGAACAGAAAACCAAATACCACGTGTTTTCACTTGTAAGTGGGGGCAAAATGATGAGAACTCATGGACACAAAGAGGGGAACAGCAGACACCAGGGCCTACTTGAGGGTGGAGAGTGGTAGGAGGGAGAAGAGCAGAAAAATACCTACTGCATACCAGGCTCTAGTACCTGAGTGATGAAATAATCTGAACCACAAATCCCATGACACGAGTTTACCTATGTAACAAACCTGCCCATGTACCCCTGAAACTAAAAGTTAAAAAAGATAAAAGACCTTGAAACATATTTATTACTAATGCCAACTAATATACCTTCAATTTTCATATATTACTATTCTTGGCAATCCCCTCAGTTCCATAAAAAGCACTGAAAAATAATGTTATGATGTTGAAAAACAAGTGACTGGGTAAACTGAAGTGGTTTTTCTACATGAAAATGTGAAACTACATTTTAGTGGCCATCAAATATCATTAAACAAATACAGTTTTAGAGAGAGTCACATTTAATGAGATGTACTCACCAATACATATGATAAAATACAAAAATAACCTGAAATGCAGTTTGACTAATACAGGATGAAAGTCACTCAAGAGCTAGGGCAGGTCATTATTTTTCTTTTCTAAATTTGTTGCTTTGTATAACTGAGAAACTGGAAGGATAACAATGAAGAATGAACACACTCCTGAACCTCCCGACACCTGCCTGATGCCCCTCACTGCCACCTGCAGCAGCCCAGTCTCACTCACCGGGTCATCCCTTCATTGATGCTGGCAACAAATCCTGCAATTGACCTCCGTCCAGCTGTGGTGTCATGGTAACAATCAATGCCCACGATCATCGCTAGCTTCAGCTTGAATACAAACACGGTCATTTTAGATGCAACAGAGTATAGCAACATTTAAAAAGTAAATCCATTTTCTTAAACACAAATTTTAAAACTGCATCTACAAATTAAATCGAACTCACAGGCATGTCAACCCTCCAAAGCTCTCCTCCCATCTTGCAGTTCATCTGCAGGGCAATCTTTGTAGCGATGGCCATGACGGTTTGTTGTTTGCCTAAGGTTCGGGCCACCACACACTGACTTGGGGTAGGGCAATCTGTACACAGGTATTTTTTAATAGCATCATATTTGTCCTTCCGATTACTTGACAACAGACAGACAACCTAAAAACAAACAAGTGCCCTCATTACAGAGGAGGAGATGGATGATTAAGAGTAAGGGAGAGGACAGGACACTAAACTCACCTGTGAAGTGTCAATGTCAAACCTGTGAAATGTCAATGTCAAGAATATGATCATTTACCATTCGCTTCAGTCACACAGCTCATCAGTATGACATTAACAAACACTGCTCATTATGTTCAACTAAATGATAAGTGCATGTGAAAGAAATAAATCATATTAAGCAAACTGTATGACTCAAAACTGGATAATGTTTAAACCTGAGAACTTAAATATGCTCTGTGTAACCAGCCTGAAAAAATTTAGACACAGAGGACATGGCAATACAAGTCAGTGGTAAGTGACAGGTGGACAAGTCAAAGATTTTCTACAGTCTTAATTTACTCATGATTCACCTATAATCCTAACTTGTAAGCTTTAAAGCTCTGGATTGAGATTCTGATCAAAGTATGAACTTTCACAGGAGGTCCACGGACAATTTTGGGGACAAAACTGAGTGCCTGATTTGAATATACCCCTTCCCCAATTCTGGGCATCCAAGTTTAACTTTCTGGAGTTGAATCCAGCTTTTAACTCATTGCCATGTTTTCCAATTTACATTCCCAGATTATTCTCTTCCCTTTCTATAGTGCCCAGCAAAATCATTTTCCCACCTTGGGTGTTGCCATTTTCTAGACAACATAACAGCTATTTGCCTGTGGCATCTAAAGTACGAGATGAATGGCTAAAATAATAAACCCATTAGAGAAAGCCAATTCATTTCTTAGGCTCATGGCAACACAGATATATTGTTTATCACTAAATCTGTTTCTGCCAACTCATTGCAATGTGGCTGTACGAAACTCAACAGGGCAGAAGAAACTCATCCTAGCACTCGATGCTATCTTCAGAATGTCTCCTGTGAACTAAAAATGTACTTTCAATTTGTTTTTAAAACAGCCAAAGATATAAATGCCTAATAAAAATGATCAGTGAAAGAACTGAATTATTCACATGCATGTCATTTCCTCTTCCTACTTTACAATCATAATCACATAATAGTATAACCTATCATAATTTTCCTTATCACTTAAATTTTAATCTTATATTGTCATTCTATCTTTTGCAAGTTCAATGTTCCCCCAGCAGATCTGTGGCAATTTTATGCTACAGGCATAAAAAGCAACAGGACTTTATTGAACGTTTATCTGTCACTCACTACAGTTCCAGGCCACTATTACCTTTGTATATCGGTTTTCTAACAATAACCAACCAGCCAAACCTCTTCTGGAAACCCAACTCTGCTAAGAACGAGGACAGCTAAAGTACTTGTCCTGGAGATTTTATCCGGCAGGGCCCCAACAAAATAGATGGAATATTCAAACTGGACAGGTTGAGAGAACCTGAATAAAAGGGTTACTTGTGAGACACCCCCTCCCCCCACAGCCAGGGGCTCATGGCAGCAAGAGCAGGGCAGGGAATGGTTATGGGAACAGGGTATGGGGGTGGAGAAAGCTCTTCAGGGCTCATGGCCTTTGACTCAGCTGTGCTTTCACTTCTCCAAAGTAAATTTCTAAGCCCTACTCTCTTTCTTCCACTATGGACCAGGAAGTCTTGAGGCCACAACTCCAAGTTCTTGGACAAAGACTAAATGCAAAGGAGACTCGGGACTAAATGTGATTAAGATTTGGACAACTCCGGAGTTCCCCCGACACTGAGTCTGACTCTATTTTGCTACATTAGGCTGGGAGTGTGGACTTAAAAAGAAAGACTACAGCACTGCATCTGTTTATAAAGGCTACATTCTAGAAGCAAACTAAAAACAATAATTATATCTATCTTGACAGAATTTTAGGGGTAGAAGGACTGTTGGAGAAGAAATATAACTTAGATTTAAAGTTGAAAACTTTGCTAGAAGGTACAAAGGTCAGTTTGAGACGAGTGTGTGCAGGGGTGTGTACGTGAGAGGGAGGATGAGCAGGATGGCAATCTGATCACACCTAAGGCACCGCCATGGTGAACAGGGCCAGGCTGCAGTCGTGAAACATGCTGGTACCTGGAATACAGAAGGCCTTGTTCTCAGTGCTGGGCTCATGACATGAACCAGGCAGATGACCTGTACTTGAAAACTGTGCAAGAGTGACGGACAGAGTTTCTAACAGAGAATTTATATAAAGCTGGACAAACAGTGAAGTCAAGACATACCAAACAGCCTAAAAAACTACTTTGAGAAAGGGGAGTAATTTCCCCTTGAATAATTTTTAAAACTTACTGGGATTGGGAAAAATGAAGGGTTAAGTCAGACTGAGTCTGAGGAGCTGACTGGCATCAGCAGCAGCACAGCAGCAACAGTGATTAGGTACCAGGCATGACAACACCATTAAACTTCAGAAGTGCTATGAGGGTTCACTACTATTACCACCATCCAAATTTGTTCAGATAAGGAAACAAAGCCAGAAGCACTTGATGAAGATCAGGCAAACGGTCGAGCCAGGATGTGAACCCAGGGGTTTGATTTCAGAGTTTACCCTCTTAATAACTGCTACAGATGACATCAAAAAACAAACAACACACATTGCTGCACATACCCACGATTTCAGATTACAGATGAAAACCATCCGTCATTAAGTGGCTGCCATCATCTAATGTCCCTGTCTCCAATTCCTGATCCTTTGCACCTCCCACAAGCCCACATGAGGCAGTAAGACTGGTAAACAGACACATGGACTCTTCAGGACTCAGTCCTCCCCCTCCCGAGTCACTCACTCACCTGGATGGGTGGGTCAAGCACACACACAACAACACGTTTGCAGATAAAGGGGAAAGAGCTTAGGAGAGTGGTTCCATCTGTACCCCGATCCCTAATCTGGATGCATGTGGAAGCTGACAAGCTGCTGAGTGTCACTCAGGGCTCCCTGCTCTTCCCATACCTGCCACTAGGCTGTCTGGGGCGCTTCCATGTCATTACACAGTCACATGTCGATGTGTGCAGAACAACAGCTGAGTTTTATTTTTGTGCTTTTCTGTATTTCCCAAAATTTCTAGACTAAGTAAAGCCTTTGAGTCTGAATAAATTGAAGACGGCTTTGTTTTTCTCCACCCTTTCCTCACCTTTTGCAGTAAGCTCCTAGGTACACAACTAAAGCTAGCATTAGTTCAAGCTACTTCATGGATACAAAACGTATTTTGTGCCTAGTTTGAGAACTGAGTAACATTTGAAAAAAGAACCCCAAGTTTCAAAATTTACAAATGCCTCTTTTGTAAAAGCTCTTTCACTGAAACTGCTGATGTATCAATTAGCTACTTACTATCTGGGTATCTGTTGTAACCTTTTGCTGTAAGACTCTTAAATAGGCTTCAGTTCTATCATCCACTTCAATCCTAGAATGAAAGTGCATAATCCAACATTCAGAAAAATAAATGACAAATGCACCATGCATAAACATTTTCCTAGGTAACACAAGAAACATTTCTATATAAAACATTAAATCAAACACTGAGACTTGCCATTTATGCAAAGGGCTGTTTCTAACACAAACAATGGCAATAGTTTAAGCACACAGGTTTGAGAAACTATCTTATTTGGTTGTTTCTCCCACCCATTCTTAGTTACTAAAATATATTTCTGTTTATCTGCATTACAGGGAGCCATATCAAATCTTTACATTAAGATAATGGAGTTTGTGTTTTTAATAGTTCCATCACTTTCCAGTTCCCACACCCTCCAAGTGACTGCTAAGCAATTTTCAGAGTAGAAATGACTTGATAAACTTACATTATTGCTTTTTTCATTTGTATGCCCATGGCTGGTGTAACTTTAAATAGATTTTGTATCAGTGAATTGGCTGCTTCGTAATTTCTTCGCGTATAGATCAACAGCCAGTTATCTAGTGGCTTAACACTAATTAACGGTGCACCTCTTGTTTCTTTTGACCAATCTGCAAATTGTGGATTGTAATCAAACTAGAAGAGAGTTCAGACACACTGTAAATTCCATTGTAAGTTCTCAGTGATCAAGCCAAAAAGTCTTCAATAATTCTACCATGGCATATTTTGAAACTTAGTGTACTACTCTTATATGTGAATTAAAGGGACAGAGAAAATGCCCTCAGTAGGGGCCGAATAAAAAACGTATGCAAAAGATGATGGCAATTTTCTCTCAAATACATTCCTACTGACAGCTGCTACTCAAATGCTTCCTTGGACCAGGTGCTTCCCTAAGTGCTTCAGTTGGACTTTCCTTCGTCTTGTCTAAAATCTCAGGATAGCAACTCTTTTCTTCATAATGAAAATATTCAAAAATAAGGCTCTGAAACTAGAGCAACTTGACTGAGGCGTTACATGCTGCAAGCAAGCTACAAAAACATCTGACAGCAAGACACAAAGTGAACATAACGCAAGGCGCAGCTCTCAGGTGCTGGTTATCACAGGGAGCAGCCCAGTGTCTTCTGCGTGTCCTGGCCACCTCCCTGACTGGCCTCATGCAGCGGTTAGCGTGAACAATGCAATCAGAACATCAAGTTACACTGTGACATCACTCCTCACAGGACATTTCCAAGGCAGGAAGGACACCATTTTCTATAAAATTTTTAAAAAATGTTGGTGGTTTTCAGGGCTTCAATTACATTAAAAATATTTTTAGAATACTTGCTTTTCCTTTTCTAAAAATGAAACATAAAAAGTATAAAATATATTATCTCTATAAACAAATGGTCCAGGCCAATCAAATCAGGAATTTCCCATCATTTTAGTGGCAGGCAAAATATAAACCCAAGTAGATAGGATTGTATATTTTAACTCAAGTTATTGAAAAAAAAAATTGAACCACTTTTTAGCTAAGTCTTACAGATTATTTTGAGGACCAAGCCACAGGCTTCACATTCTCTAGGGCTTCCACGTTTTCTCCTCCTGGGGTGTCCCTATTTCTGAAGTCCTGGGCAGCTCACGTGGGTTGACAGAGAATGGATGTGGAAGGGGAGAAGAGAACAGTGAGGAAAAGATCATTCTGGCACGGAACTAAGTTACTCCCACTTGCTTTACTGTGATCTGACCAAAGTGTCACTTGTCAACTTCAAAAACTGCCTTACTGTTTTTCCACCTTGGTGAATCTTTTCTGCTTGCAAAATTCTTCCGGAGAAGGACAGTAAGTTGGAATCAAAGCTCAAACCCCAGTCTCGAAGCTCCCTTTGAACATTATCATTCCTGTAAATTTAACACATTTACATGCCATTAAACAAAGTGACAAAGCAAAAAGACACAGTCAAACAGACATCCACTCCAGCCTACAACACATTCCCATGTTCCTGTTGGGTTAAGATGCCGGTGAGAATGCCAGCCAGCACAGAGGCACAATCACCTTTCTCTCCTCACCTTCAGGCTTCTCTTCATGACATTGTTTAACTTAAAATTCTGATGCCCAAACTTTCTCCTCCTCAAAGGAAACCCCTTGATACAACAAAGATAGAAAAGGGATCTGACCAAAAACATTTCCTTTTTCTGTTCGGTTACCTTTTTCTAACGTAAGAATTAGAAAGACTACCAGCTACAAAGCTTAACTTTGTGATTTCCTGAGGAGTGAGGTAGGTAGCCTCGCTTAGAAACAGGAAGAACAAGCCCACCCCCCAATACTACAAACACAGAAGGAAAAAAGTGACTTTCTGCCACTCCCTCAAAAGATACCCCCTCAAAGCCACATAAAGTACTAAATAAAAATGGAAACCATGCATCAGTGAAATCAATGACTTACTTATGAATATAATCAATGAGTCTTCCCACTTCACGCTGCCTTTGTTCTGGAGTTAGTCTTGTATGAACTGCTAAGTCTTTCATCACATTAAAATCATTACGCATTTTATCAGTTAGACCTTTAAATAAGACATTTAAAGGCATATGGTTAAAGAAATAATAATCAGCTCTAAATAACCGGAGTATAGGGTGATGGTAAGTGAAACTTCCAAGGAGACAAAGCAGCTTTAATGAAAGGTTTTCTGGGGGGAGGAAAGGAATGTCTGAGGACTCCTGGTAAAGAAAGGGTCAGTCCAGTGGCTTCCTTCCCAGTAAACGAAATACAACAGTACCTGTAAGATAGCAGAGCTCAGGAATGAGCATGGCAGGCCCTGGCAGTGTCCCCCCCAGGGCCCCGCCTTCTCTTGGGCTGGCTGACCAGGACGGGCTGCTTCAAGTCGGTGATCTCTTGGTTGTATTGCTGCTCAAGAGAGGAAGGGGTCAGTGTTCACGGCAAATGCCTCGAGTAGTATCTCAGTGGGCAAAAAGGGTTTCGTTTTTTAAAAAAAGGAAAGAACTGATGCCAATAGCAAGGCTGGTAACAGCTCCAGAGTAAAGCTTACAAAAGATATTTTAACCCTGTTAAAACAGAGATTGTGATTTATATGCTCTACTGAATAGCCCATCTTTTTTCCTTAACACTTCGATGGTCAAGGACAGTAGGTTCTGAATCCTGACTTTTTCACAGTTCTAGTTGCTTTTTTATTTCTTGGTTTAGAAACAGTAGTTTGTGTAACTCTGCATCTTCACCATAGGACAGTTACTCTAAAACTATTTTCTATTACTGTGAGAACTTATTAATGAAAGCAGTCTCACTGGAAGAATAAAGAGGGGGAAGGGAAGAAGTTCCTATGCCTCAGGACATTTTTAATCAGAAAAATTTTTTATAAAATCTTAGTATTTTCAAGAAGTCAAATTTCAATTAAGAACTATTAAGGTTACCCATATGCAATCACTGCCCAAAATAAGCTTTTACAATTTATAAAACAAAAAATGACATTTGTAATTTTTTTTTTCTTTTTGAGATGGCATCTCGCTGTGTCACCCAGGCTGGAGTGCAGTGGTGCAATCTCAGCTCACCACAACTTCTGCCTCCCAAGTTCAGGTGATTCTCCTGCCTCAGCCTCCCAGATAGCTGAGACTACAGGCATGCACCACCATGCCTGTCTAATTTTGTATTTTTAGTAGAGACAGGGTTTCACCATGTTGGCCAGGCTGGTCTCGAACTCCTGACCTCAAGTGACCTATCTGCCTCAACCTCCCAAAGTGTTGGGATTACAGGTGTGAACCATCACGCCTGGCTCTGTCAAGTATTTTTTAAACATTTTCCTCTACACCTGAAAAAACAGCACTTTCATATTTATTAGACATGACTGTTAAACCTTTTATTTTAAAAACCAATTGACTGTGACCTTCTCTTCCAAATGCCCTTCCTCCTTCTACTCTGTTTCCTAGATAGCATCTTCAATCCCAAACCATCACTCACTATTAAAACTGCATTTCCACCAGGAAATCCTAAGAATGTTTTGATTCTTTCAAATATCTCAACATCAACCTCTTTCATTATTTCTACTAAAGGCATCTCATTATCCCTGATTTCCAGAGAAGTCTTCCCCTACAGAAAGAAGCTGAGCTGAGATCTCAAGCACAAGCAGATAGGTTGTGTTCAACAGAGGTGACACAGCCCTGTGTTTAGTTAGAAGGGCACTTTGCCTTTGATGATCTTTTCAAACCTAGAATCATCTCTTTAAAACTGTTTTAGATGATTACCCAAAACACTGATCTCCCCTATGCTAACAAGCCTGCCTGCATTTTGTTAATATGGAAATCAAAAGTTAACCCACAGCCAGTAGATTTAGCAGAAATGATACTGAAGGTTCAAAGATCTTTTAATTCCCAACCCTCTCCAAGGTGAAATGAAAAGAAATGTTGATTATGGAAGGAGAGACAGTATGGTAAGCTCTTAACTTCCACTGCTCACCACCTGTTATCCAACCTGCTTATACTCCACAGGCTTCAATTCAAATGTAAGCTTTCATTCTACAGGAAAAAGGGAACCAGGACAGGGCACTTCCCATTATGTGAACTGTACCAAATAAAAAGAGGCATTTTAATAATCTGGTAACGAGTTAAATTATGCTGTGATTGCCCTAACAAATACATTTACACACAGCATGAAAAGCAACTTGTTCCAAATGTACAAGTGTTAGAGAATTCTACCAAAGATATTTTGGATTTCTCCTATGATCTATCTAACTTCATATGAAAAAGGTAACAGCACTAGTGTCTTACCTTCCTGTAGTATTCTAAAAAGCTGACCTCAGAGCCGTCGGCTTTCTTAAAGGTACTCTTGGGATTCTGGTCCCAGTCAATATCATCCACTCTGTACGTTTTATTGTTATACCTAGGGATCAATTGAGATTTGACTGCATTTGATGGAAATATGAAGAACTAATATTAAAGAGAGAGACTAGACAGCATGTATTCTCTAAAATTTCAAATCACCTGGTTATATACAGTGTTATGGGAAAAGAGGAAAACAGGATTTCTTACAGATTATGCCAGATGGATGGGGGAAGTGACTAAATTACTTTCAGAAAATAAAATAATTTAAAAGGCTAAAAATCATTAGCTGTTTGTCCTCTCTACATGAGTTACGTTATCCCCAAAACTTTGATCTTGGGAAAGGTGAAAAATATCCTTATCCCTTTTTTGTGCCCTTCCCACCACTCAACTTTAAACACTATTTCCTAACATTGTACAACTAGAAAGCCACAAGACTTTAAGACTCGAAAAAAATTATTTTGCATTTTAAAAAGCAGTCTTACTTGGTAAGAACAATTAAACCTATTAGTTCTTTAGAAACTTGTTCTTGAAATTTGTGTCTTCCGTCTGATGATAAACGTTGAACATGAAATCCAGAACAGTCTCACTTCGGAGGACTTTATGACTGACGTCCGTGCAAAGCATGATGTTATTTTCATACTGAAGAATAGACGTGGCGAAGCCGGGCCAGATCACCAGCCTGTCAGACGAACGGAGGGCAACAAGTAACTCTCCAAACTCACACATGCTCTGTACATACTAAGTTGCATGTTCACTTTTATTAACTGGGTCTGAAGTTTTTAAAACAATCGATTTGCTTATTTCTAGGATTTACATGCTCCAGCTTCAAGACCTCCAACATTATAGTAATTGCATAAGTTTCATTTTGAATGAATGCACTAACTTATTCAGTTACTCATTACACTTGGCCATTACACTGGCCTAAAACCTTAACAAGCTGCCAATCTAACTGAAAGCACCTACAATTATTATAATAAACTTAAACCTGCTGAGCTGCAATATTTTATTTCTTATAATTTCAACTTTTACTTTCCGTTTATTTTAGATTCAAGGGGTGCATGTGCAGGTTTGTGACATGGCCTATTGCATGATGCTCAGGTCTCGGGTGCGAATGGCCCATCACTGAGGGAGTGAGCACAGGACCAAGGAGGTAGTTTTTTCAGTTGGGCTGCAATCTTGATACACCACATTAACTGATCATTTTTATTACCTAAGGGCAGAAATACAAACTTAGCATTGGACAACTATATTCTTCCCCAGTGACAGGCAAATTATGTGATTTTTTAAAAAATCCAAATATTCTGGGATGTCTCCTCATTATTCAAGTTAAAGAGCCACATAACATTATGCTATGGGTGACATAATGCACATATGGGTGGCATTAACAGTCACTGTAGTAAATCCGATCATTTCAAATCAGGTTATTATCTCGAAAGTTTGTAATTAAGCCTAAGGAATATTAAACTTTCCACTTCATACAAACCTGTGACTTGGAATATCAATTGGGTCACTTGGGTTATAATAATTTCGTCCAATTTGTTGCAAATTCATGATTTTCAAAAGCCTAGAAATTGAAAGGTCAGAATAGTGAATACTGATAAGTACCTCTAACACTGCAGTCAGAATGGCAGTCGTTTAGAGCAAGGGCTGGCAAACTGGTCTGTAGTCAGGCCAAATCCAGCCTACCTGCTGTTTTTTATGGCCTATGAGTTAACAATGGTTTTCAAATATCCTTAAGGTTGGACAAAATGAAAGATTATTTCATGACACATGAATTATCTGAAATTCAAATTTCAGCATCCACCAATAGTTTTACTGACACACCTCCATGACCGCTGACTTACATGCCGCCTCTGGCTGCTTTGGTGCTCCAGTAGTCGAGCTGAATAGCTGCAAGAGATGACATAGCTCTCAAAGCCTAAGATGTTTACTACCTGGCCTTTTGCAGAGAGGAGTCTGCCAACTCCTCATTTAGGGAAAAATAAATCTACCAGTTACATTAACTTGAAGCAAATATTTATCAAAATGAATTGTCCTATCATTGGTGACAATTATCTTATGACTAACTTCAAGAGGGAAATTACAAATACAAGTATTATGCCCCATTATTCTCATGAAAACCTCAGCCTCATCCAGATTGTTTCTCATCCTCCTCGAAAAATAAAACATTTTGCACAACATGTGTCTTGCTTTTGGATTGGAAAAATGTGGTATGTACACTGAAAGCAAATTATCAAACATGCAGTCTGTCTCCTGTGGTGGAAAAAATAACCCGAACTCTGCCCCTCCTCCTGATCAAG
Organism: Ateles fusciceps; assembly: GCA_036589455.1. NCBI lineage: Eukaryota > Metazoa > Chordata > Mammalia > Primates > Atelidae > Ateles > Ateles fusciceps. The sequence continues at coordinate 3,183,975 of JAZHEH010002791.1, read as the reverse complement.
CACCCACAGCGGGGAGAAGGAATACCAAGTCAGCAATAAGCTCTTGAGGATAGGAGTGTTCTGAACACAAGCTCAGACAGTATTTGAAGTCAGCAGAATTAGGGAAGTAAAGACAGGATAGCTGCTTAAAGCAAATAGATGAATTTTACATCAGTAAACCACACCTTAAATTACTGCAATACAGAGAAACCCAATAATCCCAACCAATGTTGCAAAATCTAGGAGAACTGAATGCACATGTTCAATGTACAATTCTTTCAACTTTGCTGGTTCTTCTTAAAAAAAACAAGTTAAAATAAAACACATACCTCCTGAAAATAATATTATAGAACTGCAAACAAGTTGGTGATGTGGGCGGAAGCTCATTTGTTAAAGTGATGGTGATCCTCACATCCTCTCCATTCCGGGTCTTACTAAAAACTTCAGTAACCTGAAGCCAGAGTGGTGGAAAATCCAAACTTTACATTCTTAAAGGAAAACTATGCCCAATCACATACTGCTTGCTTCATAAGGCATCACTGAAAACTGGAGAAGTTTTTTAACTGGATTTTAAAACAATGGCTATGAGAAAAAAAGTGGCTAAGTGTCTGTGTTATAACTCAATTGTAAGCATCAAGTTACCCAGACACATTTGACAATGCTACAATAATGTGTTTATTACAAGTCATATCAGACAGGAGACTCTTGGGGTCTCTCTAAAAGCCATGTGAACTATCTTACATTGTGGTAGCTTTGCTATGAAGTGGAAATCCCCCATCTCCCTTTCCCCAAATAACCTTTTCCTGTAGTCTTTTAGGTAAAAATAATATCGTTCCATCAAAAGCATGACACTTTCCAATTAGATCTTCATGTTGAAAAAGAAGAGCTGAACGGAGTCTTCTGGCTTCCATCAGTGGGTTATAGTCAACATGATACTGATACAAGGCCCACTGGGGACGTGATGTCAGTCGGAAATGGTTAGTGCTTAACCTGACTACAATGCCTGAAGAACCTGTAAAAGGAAGTTACAGTCAATTAACAAAATATCAAGTTTATTTTTCCTTGAAACCTTTCCTACCATGACAAGGGAGACACAGTTCTATAAACACAAGGCTGAGAGCAGCAGACAACATGAAAATCCTCAGACATCTGACTTTAGAGACCCATAGTCTATCTCTTTAGGTGAATCTCTAAAGAATCATACATTTAGAAACAAATCCTCCTTACACTAAGTAATTTACAAATAATTTACACAAAACCAACTAAATTTCTTCATGGCAAAGAGCTTTATAAATGATCTATTAATATTTAATGAGACGATGTTTTAAAATGTGCAGTTAGGTATCTATCACTTATTTCATCAATGCCAAAAGAAAGTGAGAGAGAGGAGAATGGATAAGCCATGCAGGATTCTTGATCAATTACATGCTTCAAATAGAGTGTCTCAATTCACTGTCCCATGTACCTCAGAAGAATCTCCCAAAAACTTATTCTTAATTAACCTACCAGTTTTTGATTCTTTAACATGGTCTAGGTTCTGCCTTGTATTCACACCAAGATCATGAAAATCTCTACGACGACCTCCTCTCTCTGCTAATGATAACTCCTGAAATCCAGCAGATATCTGGAGTTCTTAAAAAGAAGAAACATTTTATACTTGGGCGATATAAAGCATGAAATAAAGGATGACAATACTAATTCCCATGGTCCTATCATACGTAATCCAAAGGATACCAAAGTGTGAAAGATAATGCATAAAACAATCCTATCAACATGTTTTAGGTATCTGCCGGCTTAATGAGAGAATGGTTTCCTAGTAATAACTTCTTTCATAAAGGCTTTCTTGTCACTGTCCTGGGCAACTGCAGATGCACCCTGTCAAGAGCTATACATCTTTCAAAGATCGAGCCGATTGGACTATGGTGCAAGAGTGCAGGAGCACATGCTTGCTGACTGGGAAGTTAGCTTTCTGCATTGTAAGTCTGATAACTACCTGAAGGTCTTCATGTATTTTCCACAATCTGTCATGACGCAATCACAGCTACAGAAACTGGTAGTTCAGAGGGTTTAAATCTGTAACCTGGATTAGAAGACTTACATTTAAAATGTAACTTCGTCACTACTTGATTCCCTTAAGAATCAGAAGGATGGATTTCTGCACCTGTGCTTATTCTATGGGCATGACACACATCTCACACTGGTATAGGTAGTAAGGTCATGATTAGTCAGTTCATGCTTAGGGCTACAAGCTGTGGTTAGAAGAACCTAAATTATTAAAGTCATTTGATTTGCAGAAAGTATACAATTAAGTATCTCAGATCAACAATATGATGTGGGCCAAAAATAATCACGTTATCTTGTGTAAAACAGATTACCAGTTGATTATCCAATAAGCAATCTCTCATTCTTAAAAAAAATTCTGTTTGGGGGTAATACACCTAAATAGACTAAAATTTCAACCCTATGGTTAGGGATGACCTAAGAGACTCAAGCAGAAATTGCAGGATGACACTTTTGGAAAATTCTGTAGGACAGCCAATAGCTGACTGTGACTTCTGTACTTTCTGCCCCTTTGCCTGCCCATGGAGCCTCTGGATTTGGCAAAGAGGGCACCGACAGATATTCTGAACCAAACACAAGTTTTAATGATGGCAGTCATGGGCCCAGGACAAAAGAACAAAAAGATCAGAGTCTAGTTTTCGCTAACCACAAACACCAGAACTGCCCACTTTCTAGATTTCCTTAGAGAAGTAACAGTGGCTTAAAATATTTCAATTCTTGCTATACTTTGGAAACAAGTTATTTAATATCAGTGTCAATTTCTTCACCTGAAAAATTGAGAATAAGCATCACAGGCATGTAATAAGTTTTAAATATCATGTATAAAGCACTTTAAAAGGTGCTTCCATGTTAGTTTCTGTGCCTCATGATTTGGAGGGGGCACGATCTAAAAATCCTTTAAATATGCAACTTCGTATTTGTCTCTCTCTGTGAGCTTTTTATCCCAAAGACTTGGTTTAAGGTATCAATAACACTGGGTGAATAACTACACTAAATCATGCATACTGATATCGAATCCAACAACATTAAAGGGTCATAAAGGCTGATTTTGTTTCCCTAAATTTTAATTTGTCTTAAAAAATTCAGCTCTGGATGCAAAAATCCAGCTGCCAATGTCTGAATATAAACAATGATGAAAGGTTCCCCTTGAGATACACAGCACTGCTATGACACCTAGCCAAAGCTTGACTTTGTCACTCGGTAGGACAGACTCCAGAATGGACAAGACTGGAAACCTTGCTCATTCCCCTTTCCACGCAGCTTCCAGAGTGGTTTTATTTCGAACACAAATCAGACCTCTCACCACTGTGCTATTTATGAACCTTCGATGCATCTACATCCCTTTTCATCACCTTTGCAGAATGAAAATCAAGGTCCAAACAATGTCTCAACAACAATAAACCTGTTAAACTTATACTAACTTCTAAAATACAATAGGTACTGGAGCATTTACTGTGACAAGCAATTCTCAGGTATAACCTCTGAAGAGCAGTGAAAGATGACAAAACAGGGCCGTCAATTGTTATTCCATGTGTTAGTTGATGGTCACAATGATCTTTACCGCTAAAGGTAGACACCACCTTGTTAGAGATAGGGAACTGTTTCATAGAGTTACATTTGAAATCATGACTAACCTTTTTTTTTTTTTTTTAACCAAAAACTCTGGAGAATATACCAAGTAATATTTTCTAAAGTCATTGACTAGTGAAGACTAATACATAGAATGTTAAAGAAATTAGGTTTAAGTATATTCCACCATTGTATTTGCATGTTAAGGCAACATTACAAAGAAATGTTTCTTAAACAGTTTCAGCACAATTTTTTGTACGAAGTTTTAATTCAATAAAATTTGCTGTATATGTTGAACACAGATGAATAAGTCAAATCTAAGTTATAAAAAAACTTCTAAACTGTTCAGATGAAATACTATTAATTTTTTTTCCTTAAAATGATCTATATAGAAAATACATTCATACACAGGTATTTGTTAAAAACACAAAGAAAATGATCTTTTACAACTTGTTTTCATTTCGTGTCATTTAGGCAGGTTCCTACATTCCGGAAAATGGCTAAATGGTACTCCACTGTGCAATAATTTTACCCAACTCTTACTGGTTCAGTCTCCACATTTTGGTAGTGTTATAGTTAATACCCTTACACAATCATGTTCTTCTCCAGTGTGTCTGCTGGACATATTCCATGAATGAAAGTGCTGATAAAAAGGGTACCATAAGAGTTGGTATACATTATAAAATTCCATCTAAATGTTAGTATGGTCATATAAGGCAATCAGGGGCACAAGTGTCAATTTCACAGTTACCAACATTGGCAAAAAATACAGTAATGGAGAAGAAACAAGTAAAAATATTTTGGTTTAATTTCTATTTTAGTGATGAGGCCTCATGTTTCCATTGGCCTCTGTATTTTTTAGTGCACTGTCTTCATTTCCTTTGTTGATTTTCCCAACAGCTTGCTAATATCATGGATTTCTAAGAATGCTCTGAGTACCAGAGGAAATTGTTGTTCTGTCATTTCAGTAAGTTTTCATGTTGTTTGCCTTTTGACATTGATGGCATTTGTGATAGTTCCATTTCTACTACTTTGAGGTTGTGTTAGCATTCATGCATGTTTTTTCTTAATGTTTGTGAATTTCATCAATCAAGGTGAAATATCTGGAGTGCACGGGATTTAACATAATAAAGGGAACCAGCTTTGCTTTCTGAATAGCCATTTGCCCCAACATTACTTATGGAGCGGCTGATTTCCCACACCCACCCCAGAGTTAAAATGGCAACTTTGTTGTATCAATTCCCCCCATCTGCTTTTTTCCTGTACCAAAACAAAACTTAATAATGACAGGAGACTTAGATCTAGAATCCAAATAATTCATTTTTGTAACAATTCTGTGAAAAAAAATTATTTTTAGAATCAGACCTGCTGTTCTGACTCTACCATTTGTCCCAACTTAGTCCTCAGTGTTTGCATCTGAGCAACTGGGTTAACCAATGACAACATATGTGACAACATGTTTCATACATCAAAGTTATGTTTAAAGTTGACCCAGCTCTTGATGAAATCACTACAGATGTCAAGAAAAAGTACTAAGAATGACTTATGTAATACCTGTGATATCTAACATGGGGCCTTGGCAATTCTAGGCCCTGTGGTCCTTTTCAGGGAGAAAGAAATCGTGTGTGTTCTAAATGGTGTAGGCTGCACCATTTACACACTGCATGATCTCTACTATCCAATGTTGAATGCTACACATGTGCAAAGTCTTTTTACTTTCTCTTCACCTTGTGACTTGGCTGTTCCTCCTACTGTTCCTCTCTGCCGTCCACGGCCAACTAATTCCCCCTCTCCTGGTGGCTGCTGAGGTCTAGGCGGAATATAACCAGGTTGCTGACTCTGTAGTTATATGCAAATAAAAAAACATTCTTTTTGTCAAGAGGTCACAGACACCAGAGAAAATGTCTAGTCTTAAGTCTCAGGAATTCAACCAACATCTATCTAAATTAATAATCAAATGTTTTACTCTTAAAAAAAAATTTGAGAGAAGAGTCATCAAATAAAGTCAAGAATCAGCTTCTAATATCCTGAGGAAACAGAATATGATCTCCCTTGCTCACTTCCTATATCTTTCACAGCACAGTTTTTAGTTTATTTTCAAGAGCCTAGGCTGATCAAGATTCAAAGACATTTTCTATAGTCAGCAATGGTGAAGCACTCACAGCAGTGGTGCCCACGTGCGGCACCGTCTCCTGACCGCGGGCCCTTCCTCTGGCTCTGGCTCTGGCTCGCCCAGTCATTGTTTTCTAATTCTGCAGAGGAAACAATCTTGAAGACAATACTCAGTGGAGGCAATAACATTTGACCATTTCTACAATGTTACTTTAAACTTCTTTGAGATTCAAAAGCAAGCTCCCCCATGCAATTATTATGTATCTTTCTAATCTTTCTGGACAGTTTTTTAATGTAACATTCCTACATTCAACAAACTCAGTTGTTTACCAAGCACTGGGCACTGCAGTAAGGCCAAAGGAGAAAACGTATTAAAAAACAAAAAACTGTTTTTCATTTGAATGATTTGCTATGAATAGACTAAGGAAGAGCAAGTACTGAAAGAATTAAGATGCTGGTGGCTGGTTTTTCTTCCCATTTGGAGAAAGACACACACACACACGGAACACATCTTCCCATAACACACACACAAATGAAAGAGGGCACTTGTGCCAAGTGTGCTGCCAGGTCTCTTCTACATAAATAGTCTTCCTGGATTTCCCAGAATTCCATGTGTGGCTTACAATGAACATACCCAAAGTAGTATCTTTTCTACCTCATATCCCATGATTTCATTCTTGGTGAGCGGCATCACCATCTGCTTTGTATCTAAAGAAAACGAATGGCGTCTCTGATCTCAAAACTACTCCTTTGTTTCTCCTACATCTGCCAGGACCATTCTCTCCATTTCTTCAACATCATGGTGGTACGAAGTGCTTCCTGTGAGCTGGGCTCAGCTTTGGGCTCAGCTATTACAACCTCTCATCCTTACTATGGTGGTACACAGTGTCATTAGGCTATTAAGGGTAGAGGTCTCAGAGCTCAAATGCCTGAACCAAACTCCTTCACATTTTAGACAACATGAGCAAGCCACATAGCCTGTGACTCATAGTTTGTCCAATGGTTGGAATAACCTATACTGCACCAGTCAATGGTGAGGATCAAATGAGAACACACACTGGCCTCCAGTGAGCATTCAACAAACATTAGCCATGATGGAAAGGGTAGATAAAATTATAACTACACACGTTAAAAAGTGTAATGAAGGAAACAAGCAGAATGTTCTTACCAAAAAGAAAGGTAGGAGCTGATTTAAACCTGAAAGAGGTCTGCCTCTAACAACATGTAAGCTGAAATGGAGAATTAGGAACTGGAAGACAGGGTGATACCAGTCTTCCAGACAAGAGGTAACAACCCACATATAAGTGCTTGAATTGGATGCAGAACCAAAAGACGCCCAGCGGGACTGAAAGGGAATGAATAAGGGGAGCGGAGGAACTCCTGTGGGCAAGGAGCAGGCTGCTCAGGGTCCTGCAGACAGCTGCAGACAGCTCGGACATTTAACACATGAGAAGCCATCAAAGGTTCTACATAGGGGCAGGCGATGACATCATTGACCATCACTCCGCCTTACGTCACGTTATCATCTTTTTCATTCTTTGAGTTTTAACAGCTTCTAAAATTCTTGGCTTCATAATCTTCACAGGAAGACAAATCTAATACCATTCATCAAGTTTAAAAACCTCCGATTTTCCTACTGCATTTTACAGGATTAAAGCAAATATCCATTGTATAAGACCTCTTACAATCTGACTCTAAATCAGCAATTTGAAAGGAGTTGACACAAGATAATCCTCTGAGCTGATGGTATATGACTTTAAATCTCATTTCAAACTACTTTGTATTTATTTTACAATGTGCGTACCATGACAATGACTATGTATGCATACTCAACTTACATACTGGGCATATTGGTGCATGAACGTCTCTTACGGATAATCTACAGGCAGGGTCCCAGTCCCCGGCCATGGACCAGTACAGGAACCAGGCCACACAAAAGGAGGTGAGCCGCGAAGAGCATGACCGCCTGAGCTCCCCCTCCTGTCAGATCAGGGGAAGCATTAGATTCTCCCAGGAGCTGAACCCCACTGTCAAGTGGGTGTGCCAGGGATCTGGGCTGCATGCTTCTTATGAGAATCTAATGCCTGATGATCTGAGGTGGAACCATTTCACCCCAAAACCATGCCTCAGTGGTCCGTGGAAAAACTGTCTTCCATGAAATCAGTCCCTGGTGCCAAAAAGATTGGGGGCTGCTGATCTACAAATCAATCTGAAAGCATCTGCTTGAGCCTCCACCAAACACTACTGGCTTACGATCACAGTCAATTCCGTGACTCACCCTATCCCCCTGGCACATCTTCTGCTACAGATGGCCTCACCCTCCTCTGAAACCACAAGAATCCAGCGAACCATTTAAGCATCAGCTCGAAGGCCATCCCTTGCCCCCTTCGCTGAAAGCCGTTTCCCCCGGAGTGACCACGGTCTCCCTACTCATGGTAACCTGTTTTCTCCTTCCCCCGCATCCCTGTACTCCACAGCTTCTCCAACTAGGCCGCGAATCACAATTTATGCCTTTGCACCCAGTCCACCGCTTGACACCTTACAAACAATGGTGTGAAACTGCTTAAGAAGACAGCGAGAGCTGAACTCACATGTTCAACAGGAAATATCCCTAAAGCAGCACAGCAGTTCTCCAAGCCTGGCCCCCGACAGCTGGAAAGAGAAATGACGGGGTGGGGAGCGGCTCCCCAGCGCTCGCGAGTTAGACGCTGGCTGGAAGCAGCCGTCCAAGCTGACCCTCATCATCGCCAGGGCCCGAGACCCACCCACGGCGCGCTGCGGCCAGGTTTCCCAGCACCACTCCGGGTCTCAGCTTTCTCTCCTTCCCATTTCAAAACCACCTCAATCTGGACATCGAATTCTTCAAGTCAGAAAACAAGCGTGTGTTTCCAGTAACCACACTCGCTGGAAGTCACACGCCCCCTTCGTTCCCAGTCCCGCCAAAGCCGCTTCCACCTGCCCAACAACGTCCCGCCCGCGAGCTCAGGACGCCACCGAGCCGCACCCCTAAACGCCGTTGGGCGCCACCTTCTACGTGAGGGGCTCTCTTGGCCACAATTTAAAAACAAAGGAAAGCGCGCCAAGCGCAGATGCGCACAGGTGCAGCCGCTTTCCCGAGAGGCCGCCGGGGCTGAGCACAGCGAGCGAGCGCGTTCCCCGGAAGCTCCGCCCGAGTCCCGGCCGCCAGCACCCGCCAGGACCCTGCGCCCCGCAGAACCCCGCACTCCCGGCCGTCGCCCAAGTCGGGGCCCTCGGGAGCTCCGTCCTCGCCCCAACGGCCGGCTCCCGGGAGCGCAGTGTGGCGGCGGCGGACGTGGGAAGGGGGCCTCGCCCTCCACAGAGATCCCACCGGCGGCAGCGTGGGTCAGGCGGGGAGGTCCTGAAGCGGCTCCCCGCAGGGTTCCCGGGGCTCTGCAGTCCCGGCACGGCCGCCACGCGGAGACCGCCAGCCCCGACCCCCCAACCCTCCGCGCCACGGGCCTTGCCCCCGCAACCCCCCAAATCCCAGCTTCTGCAGCCCCCACGCCACAGCCCCGCACCCCGGCCCCCGCACACCCCACACCTCGGACTGCCCCCTCACGCTGTCCCAGTCCTCGCACCTCAGCCCGCGGCCAACAGCCCCAACGGCTCCCGCGGCGATCCCCTCTGCGCCGCCGACCTCCCAGGACCTCCCGCGGCCCGCGCCCACCCCGCCTTCGGCACTGTGTTCTTGAGACAGCCAACGACACGCGGGCGGCCAGCAACCGGCGCTTCTTTCCTGGGCGGATGAAGCACCGTCCTCGGCGTGGGCCTCGTGCTAGCGCACGCTACGCCCAGTAACGGCGGGAAGCGGCGCGCGCCACGCAGTCATTGGCTGCCCCGCGGACGGGCGGTTTCGACGTACGAGGGCGTGACCAGACTAGCCCCGCCTCACAGGCCCGGCCCCGCCCCTCCAAGACCCCGCCTAGTCCCGTCCAGAAACCTCGCGTAAGCCCCGCGGGCCTCTCCTACCCCGACCCCAATACCCAGCCTGCCCAACTCTGACACCCAGACAGGCCCTGCAGGCCAGGCCCCGCCCCACCCCACAAGCCCCCGTCCCCCACCTTTTAAGATCTCGCTTGGCCCCGCCCGGACGCCCCACACAGGGCCCACAGGCCCAGCCCCTCCCCGCCCCACAGGCCCCGACCTGCCCCTCCAAAACCCCCCCTGGCCCCGCCCAGACACCCGGCCAGGCGCCACCGGCCAGGCCCCGCCCCGCCTCACATGCCCCGCCCCTGCCCTCCAAGACCCCCGCCTGGCCCGGCCCAGACATTCCCAGCAGACTCCACAGGCCAGGCCCCGCCCCGCCTCACATGCCCCGCCCCTGCCCTCCAAGACCCCCGCCTGGCCCCGCCCAGACATTCCCAACAGGCTCCACAGGCCAGGCCCCGCCCCGCCTCACATGCCCCGCCCCTGCCCTCCAAGAACCCCGCCTGGCCCGGCCCAGACATTCCCAACAGGCTCCACAGGCCAGGCCCCGCCCCGCCTCACATGCCCCGCCCCTGCCCTCCAAGACCCCCGCCTGGCCCGGCCCAGACATCCCCAACAGGCTCCACAGGCCTGGCTCCGCCCCCTCTCAGGCCCCGCCCTAGCTCCGCCAAGACCCCGCCTGGCCCCCCCCGACCCCCCCAACAGGCCCCACAGGCCCCGCCCCCTTCCGCGCAAACAGGCCCTGGCCCCACCCCTCCAACACACCTCCTGGGCCCGCCCAGATCCTCTTTCGCAGCCCCGCCCCCACGCTGGCTTCCCCGGCCAGGCCCTGCCTCTGCGCCCTGCGCGCGCCGGCCCCACCCCACAGGCCCGGGCCGTCCCCACCCTGGCCCCGCCCAGAACCCTGGCCTCCCATGGCTTGGCTCCTGTAGTCCCCGGTGCGAGGCCCTGTAAGGCAACACTGGGTCGGGCCGGTTCCTTACTAGCTCGTGGAACTGAGCGGCGGCGCACGAAGCAGACCCTCCATTGACTTCGAAATTGTGCCCACGTGGGCACCGAGCGCCCTACTGTAGGAGCGGACTCGATCCTGAGCTGGCCCTTAACATTGGAAGCTCTCACTCATCAGAATCTGAACTCCGCCCCCAGGGAAAATAAAACTGCAATGCAAGTGTAAGGTGCAGGAGGCCATTACCAGAAACCTTAACTTTCAATGACTTGTGCCTTGGGCAGGTGCCTTGCCAACATGGACCGCGGGGGTTCTCAGCCTTCACCTGCGGGGACCACCTGCAGACCAGAGAATCCTGTCTGCAGGCTCCGCAGGTGGGCCCCGCCGGCTGCATTTCCATGGCGCCGCAGGTGGTACTGACCCGGGTCTGTGCCGACCTAGGTGCCCTCCACAGGAGTTAATTTCCTCATTGAGGCAAAGCCAACACCCACAAAACAACCGTAAATATTCTAAGATAGTACAGGCTTATTTGTCAAGCTGTAAGTGGGTCTGAGGCTCACTAACTGCCTGACTTGTTATCTTCCATAAATATAAAAATGATTGTAGGAGGTAGTAGAAATAGGGTCGCCTCTATGGACGGCTTTTAAAGGACAGGGTCTCGCTCTGTTGCCCAGGCTGCAGTGCAGTGGCGGGATCTCGGCTCACTGCAACCTCCATTTCCCTGGCTTCGTCTCCCTGGCTTAACCTTCGTCTCAGCCTCCTGAGTAGCTGGGTCTACAGGCACCCACAACCATGCCCGGATAATTTTGTGTTGTTTATTTTGTTTCGAGACAGGGTCTGGGTCTGTCACTCAGGCTGGAGTGCAATGGTGTAATCTTGGCTCACTGTAGCCTCGACCTCCTGGGCTCAGATGATCCTCCTGCCTCAGCCTCACCAGTAGCTGGGACTACAGATGTGTGTCACCACACCCAGCTAATTTTTTTGTATTTCTTGTAGAAACAGGATTTCACCATGTTGCCCAGGCTGGTCTCAAACTTCTGGGTGCCAGCAATCCACCCACCTTGGCCTCCCAATATGCCGGGATTATAGGCATGTCACTGAGCCCAGCCTACACATTGCTTATTATTCATACTTGAAAGTGCATGGTTGGGAATTGGGGGCTGGAGAGGGCTGAAGGCTCCCCAAGCCACCTTCCCAAATCCTATGTCTCATTGTGCCATGAAAGGGGCAGGTTAGATATCAGTGTTTCCCACACTAGCCTGAGTGTAAGTATCCACTGAGGGAACTTCCAAATAATACAGAATCCCAGATCATGCTGATTCCAGGAGGTCTGGGGTGGGTGTGAGGAATTTTAACAAGTAACATCAAGTCAAGTTATTTTTATGCTCAGAGAAGCCTGATAAATTTGGGACGAGGTCAAAAGGTATCAGAAGCCAGTAGTTTGAAATAAAAACAGCTTTCCAAAGGTTTTCCCTTTTAAAAACTAAAAGGTGCCTTTTGGAATACAATGTGAACATAACGTTTCCAAGGATTTAAGATGTTGATGGGAAAGATGTTCTGAGACTTGCCAGCAGATGGAGCAATAAAACAAGAAATAGATGTTGAGCGCCTGCACTCGGGAGGTAACTACCACCAATGGACCTTAGAGGGTAGAAGTCACACTTTCCTCTTGCTTTATTTTGTCAATACACCTGAACTCTTTGCCTCTGCTAAAGAACGTTGCGGGAGTGTCTTGGTGTGCGAAGTATCAAGTAGTTTCTAAAGACATAAGTTGTGATATAACAAGACAGAGGCAAAACCCCTAATTCTTCTGAGAATGCAAACATCATGTCTCACGAAGCTCACCTAAAATTTAAAAAGGAAAATTCAAAGTAAATTTGAAAAGAAATTCAAGGAAAAAAATGTGACCTTTAAAAGCTTCTATGTTGACAGCACCACCAGGACCCTTCTGGGATCCGTTGTTAGGTATAACTTCGTGCCTGACTCTGGAAGCCAAAAAAATGAATAAAGATTCTTTTTCTCGGGGCTGCATCTAGAGGGGTGAACCCACCAGAGAAAGTAAGCAGAGTGCCACCAATCTTGTGGGTGCTCAGAGGGCGGTTGCTGGGGGATGCTTCGTGACTCAGTGCTGCTGAAGCCCTGAAGGATGATTTGGGTTTGCAGGGAACAGGAGGGTAGGCATGGCGGAGCACGTTGGCCTGAGGCCGGGTGAAGTATTTGGAGAACTGCAAGCCATCCAGCACAGCAGGAACACCAGGCACAGGCAGGGGAGTCACAGGGATGATGCCGCAGAAGAGACAGACACAGTCTACAAGTTGGTGAGCAAGAAAACACGAGCATCTGGACTGCTGAACACACCCTCCTAGGTGCTGTGTCTAAATCACAAGCTGTCCTCCCGTGGGTGGCCCAATAAGGGGAGCAGGGAGTATGGCAGTTGGGAACGTGGGTGCTGACCTGAGGGGCCAGTGGCTGTTGGTCCTAGCCAGTTACTGGGAGAGAGCGAGGACTCACATTAGCTGGGCCTCACATTATGTCTTTGGTTGGTTATTTTTTTTTTAATTGAGGTGAAATATAACATGACATTAACTATTTTACAGTGAACAATTCCATGATATTTAAGGCATTCATAATGTTACGAAACACCTACTTCTACTTCCAAAACATGTTCATCATCCCAAAATGAAACCATCACTCTCCAGCTCCCTCTCCCCACACTGCCCGGGCAACCACGCACCTGCTTTCTGTCTCTTCTGTGGATTTGCCTTTTCTGTTCGTTTCATAGAAACAGGGTCATACAGTACTAGGTGGCCATTTGTGTCTGGCTCTCTTTCACTCAGCGTGGTGTTCTCAAGGCTCACCTGCATGGTAACCTGTTTCAGAGCTTCAGTCGTCCTTATGGCTGAATCTTACTCTGCTGTTTGGATGGACCACATTTTGTTTATCCACTCATCTACTGGTGGACAGCTGGAACATTTTTAAAGGGGAGCAGGAAGCTTGGACATTTCCGATGCATTTTTAGGAACGGCCACTAGTGCTCACTAGTGTTGGGTGCAGGAGCATCCCAGGACAGGGAAACAGTGGAAGAAACCCAGAGAACAGAACAATCCCAAGTCACTTCCGGTAAAGCTGAAAATAGTATCTTGGTGAATTGTGCTGGGGGTGACAGAGACTAGATGGAAAAGAAACTCGTCAGGAACTGTGGGAAGTAAAAAAGTTCCTCTTCAAAGTTTCCTTTCTTATTTAAGAAAAAATGACTCATAAGTGTTAGAAATAATAGTTTGTTTTAAACACTTGCTTCAAAAGCCTTTTTGCCTTTTTGCTAGAAGCCCTGTCCTATGTAGTTGTTAGACGTGCTTACAGGCAGGTAGTACATTCTATGGCCTTGTACTTTAACCAAGATATCGGTGCTGGACGTGCTCACAGGCATGTCCCAGCTCGCAGCCTATGCCCCTTCCTTATTTGTACTCCCCGTTTTTGCTCTCCATTGCTTTTACCTGTTTAGAAAAGATTCAAGTTATTGGCCAATCGGGTTTTAGTTTAGATTGTGAGGTCTGGCTCTAGCCAACAGAGATCAGACACAGCAGTAAGGACGACCCCAGTGCGTAAGAAATAAATATGTCTGCTTTCCTTTGTTCGTTGTACTCTTGTGGCAAAATTGCTATGGGAGTACCCTTTCTGCAGGAGTGTAAAGAATTGCTTTGCTGAGAGAGCCTTTGTCCCAGTACTAATTTTTCTTTGCAGCACCGAGCATCTATTTCCAACAGGAACCCTGAGTGCTGCATCCAGGAATTTTGGCTCTATTCTGTAACCAGTCAGTTTCCCAAGTTTTTAAAGCAGAAAACCACATACTCAAAGCAAGCTTTAACCTAGTTCCTTTCATTCAAGGATCTCAAAACCCTTTTAAACCTGTGATCCAGATTTTGTTTGTAAAGGAAGAGACAGCGTTGAAAAACAAGATCTAAGGTAATTCCTGTGAATCCCTTCAATGTAATTTTTTAAAACAGTTCCCTCCTCCCTTCATATTTATCTTGTTGTTCTGATTGGGCTGAATTGAAGAGCTACCCAGCCTCTCCCCCTGGCCCCGAGGCCCCTGAGCTAACTAGAAGGACGGCACGGCAACGGTAGGTGCACCCAAGACAGCGTGGCTGGCGGCTTATCCAGGAGTATCCATCCGAGGGAAAGAAGATTGGTGAGGCCAAAGTTCGTCTCTTCTCTATGTACAAAATGTGAACACACCCTGAATATCACGGTCTGGCCACAAGGGGGATGTTTTGGGGTGGGCAGGGTGGCAGAGGCAGGGGACCCTGACCTGGCTCCCCAGGAACGGGGCTCTCTTCTGTTCCTCTAAGCTCTCTGCATTCTTTTTTCCATGCTAGACAATGAGAATGTTGGACCAGACGGGCACGTCTCCAAGTGCTCCCTATGGAATGTCAGCATGGGCCTCGCCCGGAAGCCTGATAGAAATGCAGATTCCCAGGCCCTGCCCAGGCCTGCTGCATCTGGATCTGTTGGTGGTGGAGCCCAGGGAACTGCCTGTCACAAGCTTGCTAAGAGTATCTGTGAACTGAGGAATGAATATACAACTTCAATCCACAGCCCTTCTATTCCAACACTAGCCAGACCCTGGGGCCATTGCCTCTTTCCCCAAGTGCCCCTCCATACCATCAACACCTCCACACTGTGGTCTTTCTGCCACTCCTGACCGACTTGGGGACCCCCACCACCCCCACCCAGAGGCCTGCATCAGACTGCAGAGTGTGGCCTGGAGTGACACAGTCCATGGTCATCCTTTTCTCCTTCCCTTCCCAGTTAATTCCATTTTCCACGCTCCTCATGGAGATTCCTGGCCTTCCCAGGCCCTGGAGCCTCTGACTGTGGTTCCACCTGAGAAAATTCAGACCAGGGTCTGTGAGCCACCCATGCCACCCCTGCACCTGCCTTGTCACACTGAGTCCCTTGAGCTCAGCCCTTTTAAGATTCCCCTTCCCCCAAGTTCCCCTCTCTTCTTCTCAACACTTCTCTCTCCTGGGGCTTCCTCCTTGACGTGTCAACATTGTCTAGCTGTCTTTGTCAATTTTCTTTAATTTATTATTTTATTTTTAGATAATGTATTTTAACACAGGGTCTTGCTCTGTCAGCCAGCCTGGAGTTCAGTGGCGCAATCATAGCTCACTGCAGCTTCCACCTCCTGGGGGAAAAGTGAACCTCCTACCTCAGCCTCCTGAGTAGCTGGGACTACAGGGGTGGGCCACCACAGCCGGCTAATATTTTCTTTTCATTTTTTAAGAGACAGGGTCTTACTAGCCATCCTCACGTTTAAGAATGAAGCAAAACGAGGGTCTTGAAGAGATATTTGTGCCCCCTGTTCATAGCGGCATTATTAAAGACTTAGTGTGTGGACACAGCCCAAGTGTGTTCCCACTGATGGATAATGAGCAGGATGGGGCCATCGGTGCAGTGAGAACTATCACCTTATAACGAAGGGAATCCCAACACACGCTGCAACGTGGGCGAACCTTGAGGACATTAAGCTCAGCGAAGTAAGCCAGCGACAGACAAATACAATTCCACTTCTAGGAGGTGCTTAGAGTTGTCAAAGTCAGTGACAGACAGAAAGCGGGGTTGCCGGGGCTGGGGGAGGGGGGGACGGGGTTGGAGTTGGGTGGGGAACAGGGGTTGGGGTTTGGTGCGGACAGTGACTCAGTTTGTAAGGCAGCGTCACGAATGTGTTTCATGCCACTGTCCTGTACACATAAAAAGGATTAAAATGGCAAATTTTATGTTCTGGGTGTTTTGCCACAATAAAAACAGTTGGGAAAAAACAAAAGCAAAGTAAAACAAAAATAAATCCCCGTGGCTCCTCCTTTCCTCTGTTCCCCCCCAGAGTCCCTCTTCTTGAAAGAGCGGTTTCTCAGGCCTCGTGTCCGCGTCTTGCCCTCCCACGGGGTGGTTTTGATTCTCAGAGGCCTCCGTGGGCTCCAGAACCCTCTTGGTTTCTAACCCCAGCGGCTCCTTTCAGACGACCTGCCTTCCCCCGGGTCCCGGGAGTGTGGCTTGCCCTGCCCCATTCGTCCCAATGCCGCCCCCTTGCCCTCTGCGAGGTGGGTCTCTGCCTCCAGCTGTGGCCAGTCATTAGTGCGACTCACAGGAGTTCGCCCTCCTCCGCCTCCTCACGTGGACACACTGACCACGAGGCTCTCCAAGTCCAAATGTGGCCCGGGCAGCAGCTCCAGCAGCGCCGAGACCTGTAGACATGCACCTCGTCGAGTCCTAGCCCTGACCTGCAGCATCTGAAACTCTGGGGCTGAACCAGCCGTGTGTGTAGCCAGCCATGTTGGTCCCAGCTCATTCTGGTTCATCCTGCAGTCGAGAACCACTGGGCTAAGCGAGCTCACCCTCGGGGCTCAGGAGCGAAGCTCAGCACCCTCTTGCTCTCAGGATTCCCAGGTTTTGCAGCTGAGTGGCCCTGGCCAACTCTGGCCTGTGTTAGTCCCCGAGGTTTATAGGCCCACCTCCCAGTGGCCTTGGCCCTCCCCACCCAGCAGTGGGCCCGGGTGCTTTGCCAGTGGCCTCTAGAGCAGACTTGGAAAGCCACTGGACTCCTCGTAGGGAGGTGTTCTACTTAGAATAAAGTTGATTCTAAAAATAAGAAAATAAGTGAAGCTGTAATCATGGGTAAGATGCAGGGGACACCCATACCCTCCTTCGGTTCCTGCATCTTGTGAATAACTGTGGTGTCCAGGGTGGAGGGTGGGACCCCCCGTTGCATGGTGGGGTTTGTAACCCCCACCTCTGACTCATGGCAAGCCTCTGGTGACCTGCTGCGGCCTGGTGGGCCGCGTAGCAGTGGCGGGGATTACTAGTTCAACTCTCTCTAGACCAACCTTCCCGAAAAGAAATGGATGGAAAAGATTTCTCTGTGAAGAAATTCATGGGTGGGAAAATATGGAAAATGCAAACATAAGCAAACCTCAAGAAATGGTTAGAGCTGATACCTGCACTTCTTTCTCCTGATGGTGCAGCCCAGGACACCCTAATGAAAGATGCAGTGGGTCCCACCTCAGGATGTGCAGCAGGACCACCGGGGAGCTTATCAAATATGAGGATTTCTGCACCCAAGCCCCGACAACTGCACCAGTCCCTAGAGACAGGCACCTGGGTTTTTAAGAGGCTCTCCAGTTAATTCTGACATCACTTGGTCAAGATCAAACTTTGAGAAACACTGCCAAGTTATGTTTTCAGAGTAATGTGTTTTAAAGCAGAAGTGAAATTCAGAATTCAGTTGGGGACACATTCCGTTTGGGCAAATATGCAGTTTATCTTGGTGAACTTCAAGGGTAACTGTTTTGTGGTAAATGAGTACCTCAAAATGAGCAGTTTTGTTATATTTATCCATCCATCACTCATCGGTCTCCAATCTGTACAAAGCCAAACTTCACCTTGTCCAAATTACTTTAACTGTTAATAGAAATGATCACAAAGTCTCAGTATCTACAGCGTGCGGAGAATTCACATAAGAAATTACTTTGAAATATATCATTCAGAGTATGACTCATACTGCCTCAAATGGTAATACAGAAATCACTCACATAAAATTTAAATTGTTGATGTAAATTTCCATTTCTCCCCATGTTCAGTCACACAGTTACTCTGGGTTTTGTACTAGTGTAAAATGTATCTCTTCCAGAAATTGCCGACTGTATGAACTGACCGGTAGCAGAGACAGAACTGATTTGGGATGTGATATGCCAAACTCATCTACATTACTATTTAATTATTTACCTATTGGTGCCTTTGAAATTTCACCCATCATCACTTCAATTCTTTAAACACCAAGAGCAAAAGGAAAATACCTGTGGTTTTGGTTGCTACAAATCATGTGGAGCTGTTTGACATAATATATCACTGTACACAGTAAGAATTTTCTTCCTGCACAGATCAGAAGTGTCCTAGAGACTGACACTGAAAACAGAATTTGGGGATGATAGGTACCGTGTGGCGAGCAGAGGTCAGACTCTAGCGTGAGAAAAACCTTGGATTGAGTCTGCAAGACCAGTAGTTCTTTTTTTTTTTTTTTTTTTTTTGTGGGAGTCTTGCTCTGTTGCCCAGGCTGGAGTGCAGTGGTGCAATCTTGGCTCACTGCAACCTCCACCTCCCAGGTTCAAGCAGTTCTCCTGCCTCAGCCTCCCAGGTAGCTGGGATTATAGGCACCAGCCACCATGCCTGGCTAATTTTTAAAAATTTTTAGTAAAGACGGGGGTTTCACCATGTTGGCCAGTCTGGACTTGAACTCCTGACCTCAGGTGATTCACCTGCCTCAGCCTCCCAAAGCGCTGAGATTACAGGCATGAACCACTGTGCCCCGCCAGCCCTGCTTTTAGGAACAGGTATCCATGAGCGCACAGTCGATTTTTCATACACGATCAGGATGTCCCAGGACCTACTGAATCCCTGGTGCTAGACCCTGCCTGTGAACTGGACTGGACTAGACTGACCACCCCAAGCATTTCTGTAGCCGAAGCAACCAACCAAGACCCAGCAGCACCTTTGACATTTCTACTGAGGAGGGTGCGAATGGGGAGGCCGCTGAGTGAAGGAGGTCTGGAAGTGTCTGGAAGCTGGTTTGCACAGCGAGCACACTGTTGTTACTAAGACATTTTTTTTTTTGGTGGCTCAGGTGGGGCTGATAGATTACAGAGGGTGGGTAAAGTCCTCCCTAGCCTTCACTACTGAAGCAGTGTCATTGTCTGGGGTAGATATCTGAGGTTTGTTGTCTCACACCAAGGGAATCAAGGATGTGGACACACAAGAAGTGGGTTTAGGAGTGGAGGTTTAATAGACAAAAGAAAGAGAAAGAGAATAGCTCTCTCCCCTGTGAGAGAGCAGAGTGCCTCAGTGGGACTTCCGGCCAGTGGCGAAGTGCACAGGCTTTTATAGACTGGCTTGAAGAGGTGGTGCCTGCTTTACATAGGGCCCAAAGATGGTTGGCCCAGGTGTGATGTTTACATAGGGCGCTGAGAAGCGGGGGTGCCCCACTCTCACCTTTTTATTATGCAAACAGTTTTCTGCTTGGCTGGTGCCATGTTGTCGCTCCCTACCATACACGTGGTTGAAAAGAAAAAGGGAAGATGAAACCACCATGCTGAACATACCTATCCCCCAGGTAGCCTTGTCCTCCTGGCACAGCTGCAGGCATTCACCAGTGCAAGCTTCTAGCTTGCTTATCTATGTCTGCCCTCGATTTTACAGGCTTCTCTTTGTCAGAAAAGAAGATGATTTGGGGGCTGCTTTTCATTAAAAGGGAAACCTTTCTGAGGACCTCCTTACCCTCACTATCTGCCTGAATAATTTCTTTTTAACTCCTATATTACTACTAGCCACCACTGTCGGTGCCTGACACAAAATAGTGGCTCATTTACTGTCTATTGAATGAATAAGTGACTGAATACACATCTATGGATGGGATGTGTGACCCGGGGCAAGCCACAGCTTTCCAACACCCAGTGCTTATCACTGTAGAGAACCAATAATTCCAACCTTATAGGAGCATCATGAAAATTAAATGAGATAAGAGACATAAAGCGTCCAAAACTATTCCCAGAATGTAGTGGGTACACAACAAACCTTACAGGCCAAGCTAAGAACGGGTGTGTAAACCTGCGTTATAGGTAGAGAAAGTGACAGTTACTTTGGTTTTATTGATCACAATGAACACAAAACCTTATTCATGTGATAAGTGATGGTGCATGGGAAAATTTTACTATGTTAAATTTTGTTAATGAGAATGCTGCATAAAGCAATCTTAATTGGGTTGAAGTTTATCTTTGTACTTCGAGGAGGGTTTCAGAGCCACACAAGAGACGGATTTAACATACTTAAGAGAGTAACTGTTCTCAAACAAACAGCCTATTGTATTGCCCAGGAACTGCTAATGGTGAGTTACTTTTATCTGTTTCAGCTGGATCTCTATTTGTAAATCCTTCATTAGCAGTTTATCCTTGTTGCCATGTATATTTAAAATCAGTCAAATTGCTTTTTGGAGAAAACATTCCAAAAGGATTTTCTTTTAAAAAAAACAAACAAACCAGTTGCCCTTTCATTTAATCCTGGTTAGTTATACTTTACGCCTTTTAAAATAGTCAAAACAAATAATGATACTATATAAAGTGTGGGAAATAGAGGAAAAAGCTCACCTATAATTTCCAAAACCTGATAAAGACTTCAAGCTTCGTTTGTGTATTCTCATCTGTGATTTTCCCTATATTTTTACATATCTTCAGTTTAGTTTATGCATACAATTTTATAACCCATTTTTCCTCTTATAATTGTTACATAACTTTCAAATTACCATTTTGATGACTTAATTATTAAGTGACTTCACCTTATGTTGAAAAGCTGTCTCCTTTCGACTGGATTTTTATATTGATTCCAGATTTTCAACATTATAAACAATGCTATATTCCACATGTGCTGCTTTTTTTTTCTTTTGAAAATATCTTGAGGACAAATTCCCTGAAGCATGGTGCCCCATCCCAGCAAAATGTTCATTTTCATGACCCTTTGCACATTGTAAAATTGCTTTTCAGTAAGAGTGGGGCTAATCCACACTGCCACTAACCAAGTAAACATAGCAGTTTTACTGCACCCTGTCTAGCTCTAGGTATTACCATTTAGCAACAGGTGTAGGACCTGTGTGCAGAAACCCAAAAATCCTGCTGAAGGACATAAGACAAGATCTGAACCAAGGGAAGGAGATACCAAGTTCTTGGCTGGGAAGACGACCATCTGAAATGTTATTTCTTCTAAATTAACTTACAAATTAAAACTTATTCCAATTAAATTTTGTATTGGGCAGCTTTTTAAAATTTTCTCATATTTATATGGAAAATAAATTAATATAATTATATTAAAAAAGGAAAAATGATAAGCACTAGCTTTCTTATCAAGTGCGAACACTAGATTGAAAACAATATGGAAGTCACATTGGGATAGACAAATAGACCAGAGGAGAATAATAGGGAGGTAAGAAATAGACACCAGTATAAATGGAACTTTGATATAGCAAAGGCGATGTTTCCATTCAGTGGGAACAAGATAGATTTTTTTGATAAAGGACTGGTGCAACTAACATAGAATCTAGAGAAAAATCATTGTATTTCTAGCTTCCGCTGTATACAAAATCTAACTTTTGGTGGATTAGTATTTACATGCAAGGAATAAACAACGTAAACATTTGAAGACAAGTTGGGAGACTATCAATAGCAACCTAGGAATTAAGGTTTTTGTGACCTAGAAAACCTAGAAATTATAAAGTATGAACACATTTACAAATTTAAAAATTTTGTATGGCACCAGGTACCATGAATAAAGTACATTAAAAATGATGTCTTGAGGCAAATAACTTCAGCACAGATGACAGATGAAGGATTCATGTCTATAATATATAAAGAATTCTTACAATTCAATAGAAAAGCCAGACAAAAATACAAACGGACATCTCATAAAGGAGCATAAGAAAATGGCCAATATGATTTTTTTTTTTTTTTAGACAGAGTCTGGCTCTGTTGCCCAGGGTGGAGTGCAGTAGGGCGATCTTGGCTAACCTAAACCTCCACCTCCAAGGTTAAAGGGATTCTCCTGCCTCAGCCTCCCGAGTAGCTGGGACTACAGGCGACCACCACCACACCTAGCTAATTTTGTATTTTTAGTAGAGATGGGGTTTCACCATGTTGGCCAGTGTGGTCTTGAACTCCTGACCTCAGGTGATCCACACACCTCAGCTTCCCAAAGTGTTGGGATTACAGGCGTGAGCCATGGCACCTGACCTCCAAAATGATGTTAAACCTCTCAAATAGTAGAATACAAATGACAGTGACATCAGTGATAAAACGAAGACCGCATGTTAGAAAAGAGGTCACAAATCAAAGATTGCCAATGATAATGACATTAGACTATTCAACATCAACAATGAAAGCTAGAGTCAAGGGAGGATATATTCCACATCCTGAGGAAAATGATTTCCACCAGAGATTGCCCTACCAAACCCCATTCACGAATCAAGTCCAGGGTGGAATAAAGACTTTTTGAAACTCACCTACTTCCCTTTCTCAGAAAGCCAATGCAAGATGTGTTTTACATAGGCTAATATTTAAAATAACTTCCAGGAAGATAGTTAAAAGAAGACTTGAGATAGCAGTAATTAAACAGTCTTAGAAAGCCAGTGATTCTGGGAATAGTAGCAAGCCTCTCCTCATTTCTCAATGGCCAGAAATGTGTAACGTTATCTTTGTATGAGCCAATCATTAGCAAAAGAGTGACATATTCCTAAAACTAGTGAGGGCCAGCCCCAGGTCCATGGTTGAATGGGAAATGGATTGAATAAAGTTGGGTTTTTCTTAGGAAGGAGGAAGAGGACATTGGATGTTGGTTGGGCCATGGACAATAACTGCAACAAACACTCCAATCATATGTCGGAATGTATGTGTGTGTTTATTTTCTGGTTATTGATTCTCTTGTAATGAACCATATATCTGGCTTTCTGTCAGTGCTACACTGTTTTAATTATTATTGTTTTATAATGTGTTTTAATATCTGATAGAACTTGTCACCCACGTTTACAATTTTTCTTTCCGGCATATTGTTTTATATTGTTGTTCTTTCTTCTAGATAAGACATAGAATTATTTCATCAAGTGGTTAAAGCTGCAGATATTGGATTCAAACAGAACTGAGTTTGAGATTGGCATAAGATAGGACTGTTTATTAGCTTTATTCCTGGGGAAAGTTTCTAATCTGTGTAAGCCTAGATTTTTTTTTCATTTATAAAATGAAAATAATAGCGGCTAACTCAGATAAAATGAACAAATTAATAGAAAGACAATAACTACTAAAACTGATTCAAGAAGAAATAGAAAATTGGGTAGACTTATAACAAGCAAAAACTTTGAGTTAATAATTTAAAAACTACCTACAAGAAAAAAAACTCAGGCCCAGATGGCTTCACTAGTAAATGTAACTACAAATTAGAAAGAGAATTAACATAAATTTTCACAAACGTTTACCAAAAAAAGAACAGGAAGGAATATTTCCCAAGATTTTTTTAATGAGGCTAGTATTACCATGACAGTAAAACCAGTCAAATATTTTACAAGAAAACTGTAGACCAATATTGCTGTGAATACAGGTGCAAAAATCCTTATCAAAATGTTAGCAAAATGAATCCAGAAATATATAAAAAAGATTATACACCATGACCAAGTGAAATTTATTCAAGGAATGAAAGGTTTATTTAACATCTACAAATCAACTAATGTAATATACTATATGAATAGATTAAAGTACCCAAATTACATGGTCATTTCTATGCAGAAAAAGTATTTGATAAAATTCAACATTATTTCATGATTAATAAAAACACACTCAACAAACTAGCGAAGGAAGGGAACTTCTTCAATCTCAAAAAAGGAAATCTATAAAAAAAATCCACAGCTAATATCATACTCAATGGCAAAACACAGAATGCTCTCTTCTTAAGATCCAGAAGAAGAGAAAGATGTCTGCTCTCACCATTCCTATTCAGCAGTGTCCTAGAGGTTTTAGTCAGGGTAATTATGCACGAAAGTTGAACAAAAGGCATCTGGATTAGAAAGACAGTAGTAAAACTATTTCTGCTTGCAGATGATATGACATGTATAGAAAATCCTAAAAAGTACAGTAAAAATATATTAGAACTAGAAACAAGTTCATCACACAGTATAAAATATCAGTTCTGAAAATCAACTATGCTTCTTCTATATGCTAGTAATGAACAAATCAAAAATGAAATTAAAAAAATGCTGTTTATGAGCATATCAGAAAGCATAAAATAATTAGGAATAAATTTACCAAATGAAGCACAAAACTTATACTCTGAAAATGATGAAATATGGTTGAAAGAAATTAAGGAAGACCTAAAGAAATGGAAGAATACAAGTCAGAGACTTACTATAGTTAAAATGGAAATATCTGAAATTGATCTATAGATTCAATAAATCTCTGTTAAAATACAAGCTGGCCTCTTGGCATAAATTAACAAGCTAACTCTAAAATTTGTAAGAAAATGCAAGAGACCAAAAAGAGCCAAACAACTGTAAAAAAGTAGAACAATTTGGCAGGTTCATAATTCTCAATTTCAAAATTTATCACAAAGCAATAATCAAAACATTGTGGTATTGCCATTAGGATAGATATAGATCAATAAAATATAATTGAGGATTTGGCAATTAATTCTCACATTCACAGTCAAATAATTTTTGACAAGTATGCCAAGACCATTTAGTGGGGGAAAGAATAGTTTCTTCAACAAACAATGCTTGAAAAACTGAATACCCACATGCAAAATGATGCAGTTGAATCCTTACCTCACACCACATACAAAAATTAACTCAAAATGGATCAAAAGCTAGATGCAAGAGCTAAAACTATAAAAATCTTAGAAGAAAACATAGAAGTATATCTTCCTGACCTTGGATTAAGCAATGCTTTTCTAGATATGACAATAAAAACACAAAATAAGAAAAAAATAGATAAATTGAAGTTCATCAACATTAGAAATTTTGGGCTTAAACAAGAAAGTTGAAGAATGGGAGGAATATTTATAAATTATATATCTGATGAGGGAATAGCATCTAAAATATATAAATAACTCATATAATTCAATAATAAAAAGACAATCCAATGGGTGAAGGATTTGAATAGAGAAAGAAGGTATACAAATGCCAAGAAGCACACCAAGAAATGCTCAGTATCATTAGTTATAAAGAAAAATCAAATAAAAACTACCACGAGATACCACTTCATACCCATTAACATGATTATGATAAAAAGGACAAGTGTTAGTGAGGATGTCAAGAAACTGATTCTTCTGTACACTGCTGGTGGGAATGTAAAATGATACAACTATTATGGAAAACAGTCTGGAAGTTTCTCAGTGGTTAAACGTAGGGATACCATAGGACCCAGCAATTCTGATCCTGGATTTATACCCAAGAGACATAAAAACATATATCCAGGCAAAAATGTTTATATTAATATTCACAACAGTATTATAAATAATGACTCATCAACTGGATGATGAAGAAAATGTGGTGGACCCATACAATGCAGTATTATTCAGCAGTACACGGGATGAAAGACTGATATATGTCACATCACAGTTGCATCTTGAACACATTATGCAAGGTGAAAGAAGCCAGTTACAGAGAACCACATATTTTATAATTCCAATGATATGAAATGTCCAGAATAGGCTAATCTATAGGAACAGGAATTAGATTACTGATTGCCTAGGGCAGAACAGGTTAAGTTGAAATGGGAAGTGACTGTTAATGTGTACATGGTTCCTTTTGAGGGTGATGAAAATGTTCTAAAATTGTGGTGATGATTGCACAACTCTGAATATACTAAAAGTCATTTGTTTTGCACCTTAAATTATACCCTTGATGAGTGAATTCAATGATATATATAATAAAACTATTAGAATGGCATATAATAGTTCATAGCATTGTTATGAAGATAAAATGAGATGAAATTTAAAGAAACGCTGAACACTATGTCTGGTGCACCGTGAAAATTCTTTAAAGAATAGCTGTTACTGTTAATGCTACTATGACACCACCATTAAGCTCCAGGAGAAGTTCTATTGTAATTGGTCATGTAAGAAACCTGTATGTTAATTTGGGAAAAATCGACATCTTCATGAACTTTCATTGTTCCATCCAAAAGGATGGCGTTTTATTCCAATATGTGTTTTTCTTTAGCTCGTGCAGGTCATTTACACTGGATCCTGACACTGGATAGAAATCCTCCTATCATCTCTGTGTGGCCCCCAAGGCTTCCTTACCTTTCTCCATCATTCCTCAGCCACAGTGAACCTGACTCGGTCCCTTTCCCACTGGAGTGCTGCAGGTGCTCTTCCTTCTGCCTGGAACACTGTTTCTGCCTCCACTTGCCCTCAAATCCAATGACATCATTGATCAGCTATAAACCGCACTTCCATGTCCGGCATTGATCATCATTAGCTTCAGCTTAAATGATGCCTTTCTTCTTTCATCATTGCCATCACCATCATTTCCAACGTGTACTGAATATTTGCAGGCATCTGGCACCAGGCTGTGTGGTTAAGAATGTTACTCGTTTCATTCTCACCCTACTCCTGGGAGCTAAGTGCTGCCCTCATCCTTACCTCACAGATGAAGAAACTGAGACTTACAGGGATTAAGGAACTTGCCCAAGGGCACCACATACTTAGAGTCAACAGCTTGTGAGTCCAGGTCTCTTTGGAACCTCAGTACATGTTCTTAACAGCTAAATGATTAAGCCCAAAGACACCGTGCACGTGTTTGCATTTCTCTACCTAAATAAATGCACATATATTTCAGTGCATAGTAAATTGATACATTGCAACCATGTTGATGCAATTCTCAATAGTCGGTGCATCTGAGTCTATCAATATAATGATATGATATTTGTAGATTCATATGAAGTGATTCATGTGGCTGACGTGTATTCTTTAGTTCTAAAGACAGATGGCTAGATTTTTGGTTTGGTACAGTTTAAAAATACACTCTTGATATGTGTAATACCATAATGAAGAGGGTACATCATTGTTTGAAAGTCAAAGTTATTAATGTATGCAAAATACACTAGTTTTACAGATATATATCTAATTTTACCATATTTACATTTACATGTGGGAGCTTAGACTATTTCCCGAATGTAGCCTCATTCCCATAATTATTCTTTTCATTCGGATTAGGTTCATTTCTTCTCTAATGCCAATCCTTTTTGTTCCTCAAGGAGATTTGACATATTTAAATCAAGGAAATATTAATACATTCCTAAAAACTGAGTTGATAACACTTGAGAGCTAGACAACTTATAATACTGTTCAAATTTGACTTTTATTAATACGTTCTAAGGATAGGGGTGTTTGAGTCAACCTCCAACTAAAATGATAGAAAACAGATGTCCTTAAAATGGGCTACGTGAAAACAACAGAAATATCCATTCGTAGGAGAATGTTGGAATAAATTATGGTAAGTACAGTAGTAATGTCTGCAGCCACTAAAAATTATGTGTAGGTCTATGTTTACTGGCATAAAAAAATACACAATTTATTGTTATTGATAAAAACTGGTTGTGAACTCATTTGTATTATATGACCTCTTCTTAGAATATATGTTCCCTTCCCTCCCTTCCCCTCCCTTCCCCCTCTCCTCTACTCCCCTCTCCTCTCTTCCAATTCCTGTCCCTCTTTGGCCCTCCCATTTGCTCTCCTTCCTTCCCATCCTGTCTCCTGCCTTCTTCTTGTCTCCTCTCCTTTTTCCCTCTTGTATTTCATTCTCTCTTTCCACATATTTAGAACTATCTCCTCTCTCTCTCTTCTGTGTGTGTGTGTGTGTGTGTGTGTATGTGGCATGCATATTGCAGTGAATCTATAGATCTGGAAGGATGGATATTCTGGATAGGGGCAGTATTCAAGCTTTTTATTTTCCACTGAATGCATTTTGTATCTTTTTTTTTTGTGAATGTACATTCCTTTTAAAATGATAAAAATAAAAGAACAACAGCTTATTTTCATTAAAAAATAATCAAGCAGTAGCTGTTGATGTCAGCCTTCGGGGATTAGAGGTTTTAATTGTGTTTTCATTTTCATTGTAAAGAGTCAGAACCCAGCTACCAAATCAAAATCTGGGTGACCCTTTGAAAGAATGACATTTAACATGTCGAGACTGAGCTCACGAAGAAGTTACAGAGCTTTTCAACCATAATTTTATTGCTCCAATATCAATATAGATGAATATTTCATCAAAACGGAGCACAGTTATGCAAGGCATGCTCTCTCCTGATAGTACTGAACTTGTCCTGGGCAGTTTCCCCACAGTAGGGAATTTTATTATATAGTAGCCTGCCGAGCTCTCCTGGGGGTCAGGGGGTTAAAGCTACAGAAATATGATTTGAGAATCATCTGATCTCAGCTTTGTCGGAAAGATAAACAGAGGGATTAACAAAGCCTTTTTACAATGTTATTTAAATGCCCTGTGATGGGGATGGGGATGGGGGAGTCAGGATAGGAAGTCTAATTACAACCAAACCTGTAAACACCAGTGTTGCTTTCACGAAATACTCAGGATGTCACGTGCCCTCCCTACCCCCCGGCTCTGCAAAGTTCAATTTCCAGATATGGATTGTTTTTAGTTTGAATGGTTGAAGGCAGGTTGTTTTCCCCTCTGGCCTCTCCCACTTCATTAAATGCTACAAATTAAAACAAATGTCCATGAATACTGTCCTCCCTTGGTGTTTGATTTGTCACAGCGTG
This sequence comes from Ateles fusciceps, assembly GCA_036589455.1. NCBI lineage: Eukaryota > Metazoa > Chordata > Mammalia > Primates > Atelidae > Ateles > Ateles fusciceps. The sequence continues at coordinate 3,155,003 of JAZHEH010002791.1, read as the reverse complement.
GGGCAACAGTGCCAGCTCAGAGCTTTCACAACGAGACTGGGGTGGCCATGGATTTGGGGGCAGTGGCGTTGGCTTCGTGCATATCAAGAAGCTGTTTATACTTCAATTTTATGCTCATCTGGAGCGACTCTGGTGGGAGCTAACCTGTACCCCATCCCCAGACACTCCACCTTGGAGTTCCATTGCTGCCTGTTCCAAAAAGTGGAGCCAGAATCTTGAGGGCAGTCCTAGGTGCCAGCAACAGGCGTTGGTGTTTAGGTATACCTGGTGACATTACAGAGAAGGTGGTGACATTCCAGAGAAGCTGGTGACACGCCATTTTTTTTTTTTTTTTAAGATAGGGTCTTGCTCTGTTTCCCAGGTTGGAGTGCAATGGCATGATCACGGCTCATTGCAGTCTCAACCTCCCAGGTTCAATCAGCTCTTCCACCTCAGCCTCCCAAGTAGCTGGGACTACAGGTCTGCACCACCCCTCCCAACTAATTTTTTTTTTTTTGAGACAGAGCCTTGCTCGACAGGGTGGAGTGCAGTGGTGCAATCTTGGCTCACTGCAACCTCCACCTCCTGGGTTCAAACGATTCTACTGTTTCAGCCTCCTGAGTAGCTTGGATTACAGGCATGTGCCACCACAACCAGCTAATTTTTGTATTTTTAGTAAAGATTGGGTTTCACCATGTTGGCCAGGATGGTCTTGAACTCCTGACCTCAGGTGATCCACCTGCCTTGGCCTCCCAAACTGCTGGGATTACAGGCACAAGCCACCATGCCCGGCCTCCTCCCAACTAATTTTTGTATTTTTGGTAGAGATGGGGTTTCACCATATTGCCCAGGCTGCTCTCAAACTCCTGGGCTCAAGTGATCCTCCCACCTTGGCCTCTCCAAGTAGCCACTGTGCCCAGCCTACATGCCATTATATGTATAATTTCCCCCAAAGAAATCCACAGTTCACCTCTCCAGATCCTACCAGATGAGCCGTGGCCAGTGGTTACTTGGAAAGGAGCAGTGGTAGTGGCCACTTGGGAAGGAGCCGCGGCCAGTGGTTACTTGGAAAGGAGCTGTGGCCGTTGGTTATTTGGGAAGGCTTGGCTTTAAGATTTGCTTTCTCACAGCCTGTGGTTTTCTGTTTTTAGCTTTTGTGTGTGTGGATAGTTTGGTTCACTTTCCTCTCATTTCCCCGTGGCTGCAATAAGTCGTTTCCCTTACATGTCATCTCTAAATGGAAACAGAACAAAGAAAACAGGACACAAGAAATCAGGGAATTTTCCAAAGGCACATTTGATGTACAAGTGTAAACAGGAATGAGATGCCGGGGGAGGCCGGAATCGCCAGAGTAGACAGCTGTTAGTGGGTGTTGTCGGTGGCACTCGGGGAGATGGAGCTATTTGTGAACTTGCAGAGAAAGAGGACACAGGAAAGAAGAGGGTGCAAGGAAAATTCTGCCTTTCCATTGCTACTTCAAGTTACATTTGTACTCGCAGACTTGAGTAAATGTCTGATTGACTCAACTTTACCAGTAGGAGTTAGTTCAAATACATGGGAGAGGACATTTACAAGAGTCTGAACACTTCATCTTTGAATGATTTTCAAGGTGTGAAGACTTGGACTCCACTCTAAACGCAGGCGGAGGAGTGGGAGACGTTCCCAGGCCTCTGAGGATCGGGTTCGCAGTGATGGGGGTTGCAGTGTCTTTGCACACTGCTGGGTCAAGCTGGGTTTTGACACAGCCTGGTTTTATTTAAGAAAAGCTGGAATAAGTAACAGGGTCAGGGATGCATTCGGGTGTCATGAGTTATGGATAAATAACCACAATCCTGGTATTCACTTGATTTTCATCAGGAGACCCCAGCATCTGCCATGTTGTGTTAAATATGTTCTGGAAGATCTTGAGCAAGAAACAGACATTTCTGGTGAAGGCAAAGTGTGAAAACTGGGGAGGGGGGAATAAAGGAAAAGGAAAGGGAAATTCTCATGACACCTTTGAACTTGAACTTCCTGCTTTATTCGGCCGATGTAATTGGAACCGATGCCTCCTTCCTCCCTAAAATAGATTTTGACTTACATGTGTGGAACCAGGCCATTTTCTTTTCTCTAGGAGGGTAAGACTCTGCATGTCCTCCTCTCCTTTCTAAGAACATCTAAGGTAAGTTTTTACCTTAGTGACAATAAAGTTAGCAGCAGCAAACTGAAGCAGGAAGCATGGCAGCGGGTTCTATGTGATACGATTCGGTAGGTAAGATCTGGGCACTAGATGCTGCAAATCACTTGATATTTACCATCTCGCTTTGTTTTCACAGCAAGTCTGCCGAGCCGATAGTCCTGGGACTAGTTGACAGTTGGTAACACTGACGGCCCAAAGAGATTAAGTCACTTGCTCAAGGCCACAGGCTGGTAAGTCATGGAACCAGGATTCAAGTCCACACGCACTAATCCATGCTTGTGAAGATTCTGCACGGGATCACGAAAGACAGTTTGAACATCAGCACCATTTGCTGGACCCATGCCCGTAACATTTTAATGTCTGTAGTAGAGGTGATACAGAAGGAAACCAAGGAATTCACAAAGCTAGGCAAATCCACAAAGCAGCATATCAGATTAACACAAAAGTGGATTCAACTGAGAAAGAGTTAGGTGTTCCTGGCATGGCAAACATTTTTTTAAGTTAAATTGTTGACAAGAAGTATATTACATGTCCCTTCTCTTTTAAGTTATTTTATTTGACATGAAGCTCTCTAAAGGGCACAAAGGTTGAGCTGTGTCATTAAGCTATGCATTCTTCAAGTGTCAGATTTTCAGATGCCAGAGCTTAACCTTTGCAATTCTATAGAACTTTGCTCCCAGTCAGCTAAGTTCTTTTTAACTTTCTTTCATTTCATTTTTTTTTTCCCTGGTGTTGTTCACAGGCAGCTGCACGCTGAAGAGCAGGAAGTACCCGAAACCACAGCCAGGATTAAAGAGTTGATCTAAACCTTAGATCTCAGCTTTAAGGTTGTAATGTACAGTGAATTTGGTTGCATGGAAAAGGAAACAGTAATTGTTGGAGTATGTTTTCCTAAGCTACAGAATAATTTTTTAAACGCTTGCCTTTAATCTGCAGACAGGCTCGCGTTTGAGAAAATATTGCCTTGCTGCTCAAGATGAATGTGAGTGTCTGAAGTACTGGATCTTTGAGCTACATTTTGTCATTTTTCAAAAAATGAAAAGATGACTGGTGTCATACAATAGGTTTAAAAGGTTGCTTTTTCTAGCTACCATAACTTTGGTGCCCTGGTTGTGGAATGTTGGAATGGTTTAGTTTTTGGTGCTTCTTAACTTAAAATTTGAGACAGTACCTGATTTAAAAAAAAAAAAATAGTAGGGCACCTGTGAGCTCATTATGCCTAGACTAGAACTCTGTCTCACTGTGCGTGGGTCAGAGGGTGGAGAGTACCAGGGCTCTGAGCACCAACCACACTTGATTCTAGCTTTGCTTCTTCCCAGATCTGAGTGCCTGTGTTGCTGATTCAATTTCCTCAGTCTTCATTTGTTGCTGCGAATGCTGGGTACCATAAGTGATTCTCTCATATGGGAAGTGCCTGACTCACAGTTATGGGGTTTGCATGCTTTATCTATAGCTTAACCAAAACGTTAGATTGTGGATCTAATAATAGAAGCCTGAAACTGCTTATCTACTGAGAAAGCATGCAAGAACTGCCAACTAACGCCCCCCACCTAACAACATGGGTTTCTCAACTTTTAAAGGATTAGAGTCATCCATCATCCGTTGGTCTTAGGAAACAAAAACATCGGTGCAACTCCAAATAAAAGTAACAAACAGGTATTTTTCCACTGCTATAATAGCACAATTCCCCCCAGCTGTGGGAGGAACCGAGTGGGAGGTGATTGAATTATGGGGCGGGTCTTCCCTGTGCTGTTCTTGTGGTAGAACAATCCATATGATCCTCTCTTACCATCCTAGGATTCACAGGTTATTTTCTTGTCCTGACTATGTCTCAAGGATGACTGCAGAATGCTCGAGTTTCTGGACAGATGCTGCTGCTTTAAGGCAGTGCTTCTCACACTGTCACTGGAAATACCAGCTTTGTTGTCACTTATTTCTTGTATGTTACAAACTGCTACTTTTATAAAATACAATGAAAATAAATTTCCAGGAAAAAAAAGTGAAATAAGAAAACACAAAGATATGCAAAACACAAGCTCATGTCTAAAAGCCAGTGTCAATTACCAACACCATCAAATTGCGCTGGTTCCTCCTCTGGCCTTCTGTACCAACCTCTCTCCAGTGGGTGACAAGCAGTGCATGGGCTGTGTTGAGTCTATGGACCACACTCTGACTGGCGCAGTGGTACAACCTCATAGCACTGGTTATTAATCCCAACTGTAGTGCAAACCAACAGCCATTCTATCACTTGCAAGGAATAGCAGTGGCACCTGCCTTGGAGTCAGACATGCCCGCTCAGAATGCAGTGTCTTGTGTACCCAGGGTTTTGTATTCTGAATAAGCACAGTGCTTGTGGATAATATAGTTTGGCTGTGTCCCCAGCCAACTCTCTTCTTGAATTATAGCTCCCACAATTCCCATGTGTTGTGGGAGGAACCCAGTGGGAGGTGATTGAATTATGGGGGCGGGTCTTTCCCGTGCTGTTCTTGTGATAGAGAATGAGTCTCACCAGATCTGACGGTTTTTAAAACTGGGAGTTGCCCTGCACAAGCTCTCTCTTTGCCTGCTGCCATCCTTGTAAGACATGACTTGCTCCTCCTTGTCTTTTCCATGATTGTGAGGCTTCCCCAGCCATGTGGAACTGTGAGTCCGATGAAACCTCTTTTTCTTATAAATTGCCCAGTTTCAGATATGTCTTTATCAGCAGCATGAAAATGGACTAATACAGGAGAGCAGGGGAAATTGGACTCCCATCCCATCCTCAAAGCTTGGGGTCTGGTTTGAAGGTCAGAGAAGAAACGACCCCAGGATGAGAATTATAAAGAAGACATGAGCAAGGTACCAGATACTCCAGAGAAGTCAGGAGAACTTCATCAAGGAGGGGATATTTGGGAAAGACTTTCTTTCTTTTTTTTCTTTTGAGATGGAGTTTTGCTCTTGTCACCCAGGCTGGAGTGTAATGGCATGATCTTGGCTCACTGCAACATCTGCCTCCCAGGATCAAGTGATTCACCTGCTTCAGCTTCCCAAGTAGCTGGGGTTACAGGCACCTGCCACCACACCCAGCTGATTTTTGTATTTTTAGTGGAGATGGGGTTTTGCCATGTTGGCCAGGCTGGTCTCAAACTCCTGACCTCAGTGATGCACCTGCCTCAGCCTCCCTAAGTGCTGGGATTACAGGTATGAGCCACTGTGCCTGGCCTTGAGAAAGGTTTTTGAGATGGTTAATCATCCATTGGATGGATGCTGGGGGAATGGGGTCTGAGGATGGAGTTGGGAGGTGGAAAAGAGACACCCTGGTGATGCAGGACAGGTGAGCCCCCAAGACTGGGGCTTAGCCTGAAAGGGTTCTTGACTTTGCCCAGGAAAGAACTCAAGGGTGAGCCAGTGGTGTTGGACAGCAACTGTTACTGAAGCAGCTGAGCACAGCAGCAGCAGGGGTCCTGCTCCTTGTAGAGCAGGGCTACCCTGTAGGCAGTGCGCCCAGAGCAGCAGCTCAGAGGCAGGGTTGCAGTAGTATTTATATCCACTTTCAATTATGTGCAAATCAAGGGGCAGATTATGCAGAAATTTCCAGGAAAAGGGTGGTAACTTCCAGGTGTTGCCATGGCAATGGCAGACTGACATGGCATGCTGGTGGGCATGTCTTATGGAAAGCCGCTTACACCCTGGCCCCGTGTTAGTTAGTCCTCCATTTGTTCCGGGATCCACGCACCGCCCATGGAGTCAAGTCCCACCCCAACCTCACTAGGCAGATCAAACAGTGGGTGAAATATCTGTAAACTTGGGCAATAGTTAACACCCTTCAGCTCAAAGCTTCCTTCCCTGTGAAATGGAGCTGGCAATGCTTGCTTTGTTTGGATATGAAAGGTGATGATGTGCAAAGCATCCACATCTGTGCCTCTGCTGTATTCTCACAAATGAGTGCTAGTTTGTGTCTCTCCCCCGACACTGGTCCAGAGGCGAGGACAACGGGTCAGCAGTCGTTCCACTGCTCTTGGGAATATGGCGCAGGCTCACAGATCATTCAGGGCCCGAGCAGGAGCAGCTTGCTCACCCAAAAGTGGGTGTCAGAAGAACTCAGTGAGGGGGCTCCTGACAGAGGAGGGGGCAGGGCAAGTGCACCTTCAATGGACCATAGGGCACTCCAGGACGGTTCCCCCAGGGATGGGGAAGCCCTCACCTCCCACAGACCTGAAGGAGCAATGGCTTCCAAAGCATGGCCGGGGTGGTGGAAAGTGCTGAGGGCACCTGTGGAGAACAGCAAACATGCTGTGTTTAATGAGAGGTGTGTGCTGGGGGGGGTGGGCTGAGGGGTGAGTATTAAGGGATGGTATTTTAGTTATGCCTTGTGATGAGCAAGTAACACAAAAACTATAACAAAAGGCCAAATACGTTCATTTCTCTACCAGAGTCAAAAGTAAAGGCTTCTCGAGAACAGCAGGTGAGGTTCTGTGTGGCTGGGACAAGGAGAGACCCTTTCCGAAGGAAGTGGCATTCAATATAGTCCTTGAATAACCTCAAAACAACAACAGCTGGCACTTCCGAGCGCTTACTAAGTACTAGGCACTCTCCTAAGTAATTGGCACATATGAGCTCATTCATCCTCACAGCCCTATTAAGGGGCTCTAGGGAATGAATTTAGAGCCCTCCAGCTTCATCTGTGGAAGTGCCAACCCCAGAGACTCCAAATGTGACCTTCTTTGGAAAGAGGGTCTTTGCAGCTGTCATTGGTGAAGGTGAGGTCATCAGGGCAGGCCTCTCCTCTGTTGTGACGAGCGTCCTTCGAAGAAGGGGAAAACCTGGGCACAGGCATGCATGCAGGGAGAATGTGAGCATGGAGGCACAGATCAGGGTGGAGCCTCACACTCTAGGGATTGCCAAAGATCGCCAGCAGCCACGGGAGGTGAGGAGAGGCCTGGAGCAGAAGAAACCAATCCAGCCCCACATCTCAGTCTCAGACCTGGACCCAGAACTGTGAGACAACACATTGCTGTTGGGGAAGCTGCTGAGTGTGACACTTTGTTACAGCCCCTAGAAGCTAATACAAGGGGGGGTTACTATTATTATTATTCTCTTACAGACCAGGAAACAGGCACAGAGAGCTTATGTGCCTAAGACAGCACAGGACAGTGATCCAGGGCATGGGGTCTGGGGCCAGACTGCAGGTGTGAGCCATGCACCTGCCGTGTGTTTTCCAGGGGCAGAGACTGCAGGCAGGGATACCAGCCAGGAATCTCTAAAGATGAGGCCAGAGACAAGGGCAGGAGAGGGACTGGGGGCAGTGTGGTTGGGAAAGATTGTGAAGTTTGGATTGCCAAGACTTGAAGACGCATTTACTTATACACAGAAAGATGGAATCCTTCCCAGTGTTTTACAAAGCCAGTCTAATCCTCATTCTAAAACCTAACAATTTGAGAAAGAAAATAGATTATTCTCTTTCCCAATTAAAGATCTCTAAATCCTAAACAGAATACTAGAAAATCAAATTCAGTACTATGCTGAAAAGATAATGCACCATAGCAAATTAGGGGTTTTATTTTGGGTGATGCAAGGGTAGCTCATTATTTAGAAACTTATTAATACAATTCACATGAATGGGCTAAAGAAGGAAACCAACGATCATCTTGATACATCTGCGGAGGCATTCGATAAAACACAGAGACAGCTGGGAATAGAAAGACCTGGACTTAACATGAGGTGAATATCCACCTTCACCTAATAGTCAACACCATCCTGAAAGTACAGAGAAGAGGCATCCCCATAAGAGTCAGAATCAAGGATTTTAAATATCACTACTCATATTTGATAAACTTCTAGCTCATGCTAAAGGCCAGAAACTGAAACAAGAGGTAGAAATAACAAGAAGAAAGAGACTAAAATAAATAAGCAGAATGCATAAGAAGAAACCCTAAAACTTTGCCATGATGATAAAAATAAATGGAGAGAAATATGTATTCCTGGGCAAGAAGGCTGAGTATTGCAAAGGCATCATTTTCTCCAAAATAATAAAAGTACCTAATTCAGTTTCCACAGTATGAATTTTGGAACTAGATAAAAATGATTCTAACCTACATATAGAAGAATAAGCCTGACAGCCAGTGTGGGTGACCAGGTAGCAGGGGGTGCCTGCCTCACCCAGAGAACATGGTTCCTCAGTGACCTTGAACTGTGGCCCAGCCCTTGACATGAGGCCCCATGCTCCAGGCTCCCACATGCCATGTACCTGGCCACCGGCTGCGGCTCACCTGTGCCCCAGAGAGGGCCTTCCTGTGGCCCAGAAACTAGGACCCCACTGGCCTGAGCAAACCAGCAGACTTCTCTGCCATTTCAAAAGGGACAAGGACAGCCATCTCCAACGAGGTCTGAGCCCAGCCTGGGGGAGGGGCCTTCCAGCTTGTCCTTCCTTATTTTTTTTTTTAACCCCAGTCCTACAGTAGCCTATATTTTATAGTTACTCTCTTATCATCATCCTCATTATCAAATAATTCTTTACATTAAACTTTCCTTGTTTAAATGACTGTGCAATTTCTGTCTCCTGATTGTACCCAAACTAGTACAACAGGTAAGTGTGTTTTGAAAAAGAACAAGGAATGACTTTACACAACAAAATTTATATATAATCTGACAAAATTGATATATAATTTGAATATATATTATATTCAAATTATAATATAATATACAGAATATTCAAATTAAATTTGAATAAAATATTTTCAGAAGTCGTGTGTGTATGTGTGTGTATGTGTGTGTATGTGTGTGCATGTGTGTGTGTATGTGTGTGTATGTGTGTGTGTGTATGTGTGTGTATATGTGTATGTGTGTGTATGTGTGTGTGTGTGTGTGTGTGTGTGTGTGTGTGTGTAGTAATTAAGACAGAGGGGATTTGCAAGGATATGAACAGACAGGTCATTGGAACAAGATAAAAAGTCAAGGAGAAGACCAAATAAGAAGAAAGATAATATTTCAAATCAGAGTTGAAGAGTGAATTGTTTATTATAACAATTTGTTTTGAGACCATTAGCCATCTAGATAGTCATTTGAAATAAAATTAATTAACTTAAATCCCTAACATATGACTTTCTCTGTTAGATATTCACATCGATGGCTAGTAATTTTTTTAAAAACAAAAACAGCAAAAACCCACTGGACAAAAATTCCTTCTAGCATTAGCTAGAGTTTATCAAATACGAGTAATGATATTTAAAAACCCTTGAAATTGCACTATTCATCAAACAAACGCAACAACAAAGTAATTTCATTTGATGCTTACCCTGTAACCAAACTTATACAAAGTAATAGCAGGTGTGGTGGCTCATGTCTGTAATCCCAGCTCTTTGGGAAGCCAAGGCAGGAGGATTGCTTGAGCCCAGAAGTTCAAGACCAGCCTGGGCAACAAAGTGAGACTCTGATTCTACAAAAAACAAAAAATAAATCAGCCAGGGTGGTGGCTTTCACCTGTGGTCCCAGTTACTCAGGAGACTGAGCTGGGAGAATAACTTGAGCCTGGGAGGTTGAAGTTTCAGTGAGCTGTGATCGTGCCATTGCATTCCAGCCTGGGTGATGGAGTGACATCTGGTCTCAAAATAATAATAATAATAATAATAATAATAATAGCCAGTAACTGAGAACTCACATGAGCACAACCTTTTTGGGGATATTTCCACAACACATATCAAAGTTCTTCAAAATCTGCAAATCTCTGACATAGGAATTCTACGGTGAAGAACTTGGCTTTAGGAAATGGTCAAAAATAAGCTCTAAGACTTATAAACAGAGATATTCTTTACAGCACTATTTATAATACTGAAAAATAGCTAACAAAGCTAATTCCCAATAATAGGCAATTGGCTAAGTAAAGATAAAAGGCATGAGGTGAAAATTTGCACTGTAATTATCAATAAAGTCACCAAAGAATCCTTAATGGCACTTGAAAATATTTACAGTCTATTTTAAATGAAAAAAAAAATAGCACATTAGAGCAAACTGCATATGTATAAATTACATGCGATTGTTGGATAAAAATATCCAATTTTTTAAAGGTAACTGCAGAGCCAGTAACAAACTGTCAGCACAGGCAGCACAGGGCTTCTTTCTAGAGGTCCTTGTTTTGGGCTGGGTCTTTCCGCAAAGACTTTTCTGGGAGAGGTGGGCATCCCCCCGTCCGTTGATGGCCCCTGAGGTTATCTTCTTGCCTAACTTCCATGGGGGTTTATAAACAGAAGACCCTCTTCCTTCAGAAAGGACAAAGTCTCTCGCAGTTGGGTGTGCTCCTATCTCTGGCAGCCAGACCTCGAAACCGGGATCATAGGACTCTTTCCCCTTTCCCGATCTCAATGAGCATAGCAGAAAGTGACAGCAAATGGAACCGCTGGCGGGATTGGTCTCTCAGAGGAATATTATCAAATGGGACACCAGTGACGCTTGGTAATCAAACCAAAAGCAGCGGCAGGGAAGAGCCTTTACAGGTTAGAGGAGACCCTGGAGGATTAAGGCGCCTTGGGAGAAGAGCGCAAATGCTAGCCGACTTCACTGAAACATCTGTCCTTTACCACTCCTCCTTTTTAAAAGCTAATTTTAATTTGGAAGCATTATTGGAGTGCTCAGCTGAGCCCAGTAGATTCCCTTTTTGCTGTTTTGTAGATAAAATGAAAAAGTCACTCATCCCAATAAGGATCAACTTTATGGCTTGTCCTGAGCCAAATGAGTAAATGATAATCTTCCAATCAATCAGGGTCCCAGCAGGGAGAAGAATCTCATTCAAAAGGTTCCCGGGAAGACGTTTTAATAAAGGGACTCCTTCCAAAGGTGGGCAAGGTTAAGCAAGACAGCAAGAGAGGCTGAGGCCCCGAGGGAGGGGGTGAAGGCAGGGAATAGTACCCTCTCCCCCCAGTGGGGGGGTGGGAGGAAGGAGTAGCGTTCCCAGTTCCCAGAGCTGCAGATGGCAAGGGCCTTGGACATGGGCTTGGTGAGCAGGAGCTACAGGTGTGCAGGGCACAGCCACACTGAGCCCTGAGTGTGACAGCAGAGGGCAGTGGGAAGAAAGGCCCAACCTGCCTCTCCTCCTGCTCCCTGCTTCCTGACTCACGGCTCTCACGGACCAAATACACCTTGAAACTCATCAGCAAGTGAATCTGAGAGATGACACCTAAGGGAGGTTTAGAAGTGTCTCCCCCGACGTTCACGTCCACACACAGTCTCAGAAGGAGCTTGTTTGAGGGTAGAATCTTTAGAGGTGTAGTTGGTTAAGGTTTTGAGCTCAAAATCATCCTGGATTCAGGGTAGGCCCTAAATCCAATGACTGGTGCCTCTGTAAGAAGAGGAGAGGACCCAGACACAGAGAAGGCCATGTGGCTAGGGAGATAGAGGCTGGAGAGTTGCCACCACAAGGTGAGGGACAGAAGACAGCCAGGAGTCACTGGAGCCAAAAGGGACAGGCAAGGACCCTTCCTGGAGCCTTCAGGGGGGAGCAGGAGCCTGCTGTCTCCTGGATTTCAGACTTCTGATCCCCCAGGACAGCAAGAGAATACATTTCTGCTGTTTCAAGCCACCCAGTTGGGGTGATTTGCCACAGCAGTCCCAGGAACTCATAGCAGTCATGGCCGTCAGCCTCCCATGGCATAGAGTAGGGCCCTGAAGTGGGGGCTGGAAGGGTGTTAACAGACATTCACCTTACAACCCTCTCCCAAGTGGAGGAGGCTTTATCGGATTGCTTCTGTACATTGGTTGCAAGCAACAGAAATGAACTCTGGCCAATGGCAACAGAAGGAGCTTGCAGAATTGGAGAAAAGAATGGGACATGAGCACTGGAAATAGGCAGAGACTCGGAAACTCAGGGGCTTGGATGCAGGGGCTACAGGGTGCGGTGCTGGAGCAGGAACTTGTAGGTCAAGACACGAGGACCCCAAAACAGCCAAAACAATCTTGCAAAAGAACAACCAAGTTGCAGGACTCACAGTTCTCAATTCCAAAACTGATAAAGCTACAGCAATCAAAACAGTGAGGTACTGGCATAAACACAGGCATATAGCTAGCTGCTCATTGGAATGAACTGAGAGCCCAGATTCTAGGTAAGGGTGTGGAAAACCTGGGACCATGATACATTCCTGTTCTGATTGTAAATGGTGCAGCACTTTGGAAGACAGTTTTGTTTGCCCCTCAGAAACGTAAGCATAGAGTCACCCTATGATATGGCAATTTGACACCTAAATATATACGCAAGAAACTGAAAGCATATATCCGTGTAAAATCTTGAATCTGTATGTTCAAAATATCCCAAAGGTGGAAAAAACCCAAATGTTCACCAATAGGCAACTGAATAAACCAAATACGGTATTCTACACAATGGATTATTATTCAGCCATAAAAAGGAATACAAGGCATATGCTACAGTGTAGACAAAACTTGAAAACATGCTGAATGAAATAAGTCAGCCACGAAAGACCACAAATTGTAGGATTCCATTTACATGAAATGTTTTGAATAGGTAAATCTGTAAAGTCAGAAATAGGTTAATGAGGCTGGGTGTGGTAGTATATATAATCCCTGTAATCTCAGCACTTTGGGAGGCCCAGGTGGAAGGATTGCTTGAGGTTTAGGAGTTCAAAACCAACCTGGGCAACATAGTGAGATCTTGTCTCTATACATTTTTTTTTTTTTTCTAAATTAGCCAGCTGTAGTGGCACATGCCCATAGTCCTAGGGACTTGGGAAGCTGAGGCAGGAGGACTGACTGAGCCCAGTAGTTTGAGGTTGCAGTGAACCATGATTACACCTCTGTACTCCAGCCTGGGCAACAGAGCAAGACCCCATCTCAAAAAAAAAAAAAAAAAAAAAAAAGAGTGGTGAACGAATGATGCTGAGTCCTAGGAAGAGGTGAAATTAGTAACAACTGCTGCTAATGGAGATTGCTTTTCTTTTTGTAGTGATGAAAATATTCTAAAATTGGATATATTGGTGATGGTTGTACAACAATGTGAATCTACTAAAACTCACTGAATTGTTAACTTTAAAGAGATGAATTTTATTGTATGTGAGTTATGGCTCAATAAATTTATTTTTAAACTTCTAGCCCTTTGAGAATAATTTATTTTTTGCAAGCTTGCCAAGATCTTTGTACAAAATATGTATTTTAATAAAATCATCTGGAGGTCTTGGAATTTCACATGAGCTGTGGCTCATATTGTGGTCACTTACTACACAATTGATTTCCTTCTAAGTTGGGTCACTTGTGTTTATTTTCCTGTGGGGTGCCCTCAGCAGGAAGAGGAGGCTCTTTTTTTTGGCACTATGGTAAAATTTCTTCATGTTATATTTATAGAAACATAATAAATTCTTTTAAAATAAATAATAATGTCACATTGGTCTTTGTTTATTTACACTTTTAAATATTTCCTAGCATCCTAGTTTTTTTTTTTCACCTCTCGGCATTGAAATAAAGTATTTTTTTGTTTGTAAACTCAAAGCCTCTTTTTAAACAGGAGAATCACTTGAACCTGGGAGGTGGGGGGTTCCAGTGAGCCAAGATCACATCATTGCACTCCGACCTGGGTGACAGAGCAAGACTCTGCCTCAAAAAAAAAAAAAAAAAAGAAAAGGCTATCTATAAAAAAAACTTATGCCACTCGCATATCGTAAATCTTTCTAAAATACTTCTGGTTTAGAATTAATCAATCAGTGTGATATGACCTTTAACAATACATCATATATAATAAGGACTTGATCTCTGGGGCACCAGAATATTTGTCACCATAGCCAGCTATTTATCAAAATAATATAAATTAAAAATAAATTCTCTACAGCTTCGTAAGTGCATAACTCATTTATGAGTGGAGAGAAATCTCTAGGATAGGGTGTTTTTTCTTCGAGGCTGGAATATGTAAAGCTGTACTTCACAGTGAAGTTTGGTTTACACGGGTATTTACTATGTGAAAATATCTGTGGGTGATATTAGGCTAAAATAATCATCTATTTCTGAAACCTTGACATCAGGTTTTATGTAGCAGTTAAGTTTACTGCTTGTGCAAACCGTGTGCACTTTCAAATCCCTTGTGCCTGAAGCAGGCTCCGAGGGTTGCTCCCATTTGGGGTCATGCCTGTGACCATTTTGCAGTTTGTCATAAAGAGGGGCTTTCAGTGAGAGGATGTACGCTCTGAACTCCCTTTCCTAAGTCATGCTGTCCTGAGTGGTACCTCAGCCAATCATCCCAGGAGGGATGCCCATATAATTTATGGCACAAACTGGGACCTCTGGAGAATGAAAGAGGGTGCTATTCACCATCACAGGACAGCAGGTGCCAGCCAGGACTGTCTGAGCAAACCCGGATGCATCGCCACACTGGTCCTGGGGGAAGCCCCCATCCGAGAATCATCTCCACATCGAGGCCACCTGACCCATACTGAGCATAAGCTAGCACTGTGTGTGTGGTGCATTTCATGACGTCCCATAACAACCTGATGAGGTGGGTGCTACTTAAAATGAGGAAGCCATATGTAACATACATGCCTGAAGGATTCCATCCAATGATCATGTCCTGTTTAGATACTCCACACTGATGCTTCCCCTGGTCCCTCTCTCTCTGTCTCTCTCTCTCTTTCTCTGTCTCTCTCTCCTCTCTCTTCTGCAAGCTCTCTTCTCTTCGGGGTCATTCAATACAGGGTTCTTCAAGGCACAGTCCTAGATCACCTCATTCTCCTCTCTCCCGTCTCACTCACCCCATGGCTTCGCTCTCTTGCCTGACCCCCTCCCCACAGCTGGTTTCCCATCCCTGACATCTGTCCTCACTGCTCAACACTTGTTTGTTGCCCCTGGCATGTGTTTAACACACAGCAGTTATGCGACTCTTGGATGCTGACATGCTGGTAGCCACGGGGCTGAATGGCATGTCAGGGTCGGCCTGTGTTGGGCAGGGAGCTCAGGCCCGACTGTGGACTCTCTGGGAAGCCACAACCTGGGAATTGCAGGGTGTCAAGGCCTCCAGTTCTTCCTCATGAGCTGCCAAGGAGGCTCTCCCATAGCCCGACATCCCGGATCCCAGAGTGGCAGGACCCTTGGGCAGTGCAGGCGGACTGTGGAGGCGGAGTGTGTGCTCTGTGAGGAAATTGGAGTGCACGGCTGTGGCTGTGGGTTTGTCACAGCTGCACCTGCCCCTCCGTCTGGAATGGCAGCTCACATCTGCAAAGGGAGATGCAGAAAAGGTCCAGGGTGTTCAGGAAAAGAAAGCAAAGGCCCAGTCTGTGGATGCCGACCTCCTATGATAGGAGAAGTCACACAAGAAGGGGGCACAGGAGAATGTCTCCTGGAGGGTCTCTCCTGAGGAATCGTGGACAAACGGCAGACACTGCTCCTGTCTGGACAGAGCCTACTATCTAGTGTGCAGCACAGACACCCAGGAAGCGACCACACGCATGTAAGCACAGCCAGGGAGAGCGAGAATGTCACAAGGCAGAAGCCAAACCACATCTGTGGATATGGGAAGCCTTCTGGGGGGAGGTGCTGATGGGGCTGTGGGCCGCAGTGGTTCTGGGCTGCTGCTAGTGACACACAGGGAATCAGAGAATTAATCTTGTGGGTCGCAACCAGCACATTTTAGAACAGAATAGAACGGAATAGAAAATAACAGATTGCATGGTACAGACTACGGGCTATTTTGTAAAACTTTTGTTTCAGTTACACACACATGCATACATACATGCACACACACATATATGCGCACACACATACGCGCACACACACGTACATACATGCACATAAACAAAACACATATACACACAATGCACACACATACACACAAAAATACACATATACACAACACATGGACACACACATGCACACACATATACGCACACATGCACATATATGCATACACACATGCACACATACACATAAACACATGCACATACATATATACACATACATACATGCACATACACGAGCATACACAAAAACACATGTACACACATATACACCCATACATGTACATACACACATACACATATACACATACACACATAAACTCACACAGGTACATACATGCATACATGCACACACATGCATACACAGACACACATACAAATACACACAGACACACATACATATGTACAGAACACACATACACAGACATACGTACACAGACATACACCCACACAGACACAGACATGCAAACATATGCACACACATACACAAAACACACACATACAGGTACATATATATGCATAAACACACATCCAGTTTTTTAAAAATGCTTTTCTGACCATAGGCTGCACTCAGAAATGTTTGGAAAATGCTGTTTTGAAGGAAAAGTGAGAGGGAGACGCAAGGGAAGTGGGACAGGTGCAGGGGGTGAAAGGCACGCTGTGCAGAGTGGACAGGCCACCAGCCATGGGGCAGCGGATGGGAGGCTGGCACAGCCAGGGCCACAGAGAAAGGGGAGGCTTGTCAGGGCCAGCACCACACATCCCAGGTGGCCTGAGCTCCTCACAGCAGTGGGACCAGTGACGGTGAAACAGCAGGGAGAGCCACGAGGAAGGGCCATCCAGGAAGGAGGAAGGGCAGGGCCGTGCAGACATGCAGAGGAGGCCGATCAGAAACAGCGGGGCCAACCCAGGGGTGAACAGCCAGGACCTCAAAGTCCTGGCAGCTGAGGAGCTGGGCACTGAGTAGATGGGCTGCCTGAGAACACAGGAGACCAAGGCCGATGGTCATGAAGCTCGGGGGCTTGAGATGCCGAAGCCCCTTGCTCTTTCAACAGTGAAACAGGTCCTGAAACCTAGTGCTGCACCTCCCAGTCTCCATGGAACTAGCTGAAATGTTGGCTTTGCTTATTTGATAATTTCAGTCAATGCTTTTAGCCACAATGGAGTTATTTTACCTAAGCAAGTAGCCCTCAGCCTGTGTCCAATTTTGGGGGGATATACTTCCTAATTAAAAACAAACAGGCCAATGGCTCGACTTAAAAAACTCAGTCCTGGTTTTTCCTTTTCAACTATGTCTCAAATTCAGCCATGACGTAGCCACACAGCTGCCCTTCGTGGAGGTCAAACAGCCGCTGCCTCGTTTCTTAAGCATTTAGGTTGTATTTCACTGATTCGGAGACTTACATCTTCCATATCTGAAGTCTACGTGAACTTTGCTCCTGATGGCGTCTTAGAATTGCTGTTGGGCAGGTCACCGTGGTGACATGGTGGCCATCACAGCCTGCCCAGCCTCACGCGTGATTGTTGCTGTTCACTGGTGACTTATGTGTGCTGTCAGCACTATACGTGTTGAGTTTCATCGTTGAAGTGTTATAAAAAATACATTTTGGTTTGGTTTTGAAAAGCAGGCCTCGGTAGGCTATCACAAAGGCAAATGTTTGTCTTAATAGGAATGACTCCAATTCCACATTTTTTTTTCTTCCAAAGTAACATCCAAGGGCTTTAGGGAATCCAGGAAGATATCCACAAATAGATAAAGCTGAGATTTGAGCACAAGGATTAGCCCCCCACATGCCAAGCAGTGCCAGGCTTGGCCAAGGCAATGCCCAGTTCTCAAAAGAGATGAGAGAAACTTCACAGCCAAGAGCGGTGGGGTAGCTGGTTTATGTTCCATGGGAGACTATAATAAAGACATTGTGTCAGACTGTATTTGGAAGGGACCTTTCTTCCTTAGTGTTATTTTGCAGCATTAAAATAACAATCATTTATTTTGCTCACAAATCTTCAATTCAGACAGGGCTCAGGGGGACAGCTTGTCTTTATTCAGTGAGGTGTCAGCCAGGGTTGCTTGCCTGGGCTTAAAGGATTTACTTCTAGCTTGGTGGGGAGTGTGGCTGCTGCTGAGGGCTGGTGGCCTTGGTTGCTTTCCACATGGGACTCTCCAAAGACTGCTTTAGCTTCCTTACAACATGGCGGCTGGGGCATAAAAATAGGAGGCATCCCGAGAGAGGGAGTGGAAATTGGCAGGGGATCACTCCTGCCATAGTCCACTGGTCAAGCTGTCATCGAACACCGTATCAAGACATGGTTCCCCAAGGTCATGTCCTTTGCAGCAACATGAAAACCATTATCTTAAGTGAACTCATGCAGGAACAGAAAACCATTATCTTAAGTGAACTAACGCAGGAACAGAAAACCAAATATCCCATGTTCTCACTTATAAGCAGGGGCTAAACATTGAGTGAACATGAACACAAAGAAGGGAACAGACACTGGGGCTTACTTGAGGGTAGAGGGTAGGAGGACTAAGAGGATCAAAAAGCTACCCATTGGGTACTATGCTTACTACCTGGGTGACAAAATAGTCTGTGCACCAAGCCTCTGCAACTCACAATCTACCTATGTAACAAACCTGCACATGTACCCGCAAACCTAAAAGTTAAGAAAAGACATGGCTTCCTGCCTATTTTTAAAAAATATTGATTTACAATTCACATGCCATAAAATTCACCCTTTAAGGTGTACAATTCATTGGCTTTTAGTATATTTACAAGATTGTGCAACCATCACTGCTATCTAATTCTAATACGCTTTTATCACCCCCCCCAAGAAACCTCACACCCATTAGGAGTCATTCCTCACCTCCTCCTTCCAGCCCCTAGAAACGACTAATCTACTTTCTGGGTCTGGATGTGCATATTCTCGATGTCCTGTATAAATGAAATCATACGACCGGTAACGTATCTGTGTGTGGCTTCTTCCACTTGGCGTGAGTTTCCAAGGCTCATCTGTGTTGCAACGTGTGTCAGCACGCTCCCCTTTTTTATGGCTAAATAACATTCTGTTGTATGTGTAGATTACATATCGCTTATCTGTTTATCAACTGATGGATATTTAGATAGTTTCGACATTTTGGCTATTACAAAATATGATGCTGTGAACATTTATGTACTAGTTTTTGTGTGGCCACAGGCCTCCAATTTTCTTGGGTATGTACCTGCAAGTGAAATTACAGAATCATATAAGTCTACGCTTATTTTAATTTTTTAAAACTTTCAATTTAGGTTCAGGAGTACACGTGCAGGTACAGGTTTGTTATACAGATAAATGCACGTCATGGGGGTTTGTTGTACAGATTATTTCATCACCCAGGTACTAAGCCTCGTACCCAACAGTTACTTTTACTGTTCCTCTCCCCTCCTCCAGACCCCCACTCTCAAGTAGGCCCCAGTGTCTATTGTTCCCCTCTTTGCATCCATGTGTTCTCACCACTTAGTTCTCACTTTTAAGTGAGAACATGTGGCATTTGCTAAGGATAATGACCTCCAGCCCCACCCATGTCCCTGCAAAGGAAATGACCTTGTTCTTTTTATGGCTGCATAGTATTCCATGGTGTATATGTACCATATTTTCTCTGTTCAGTCTGCCATTGATGGACATTTAGGTTGATTTCATGTCTTTGCTATTGTGAATAGTGCTGCAGTGAGCATTCACGTGCATGTGTCTTTATGATAGAATGATTTATATTCCTTTGGGTATATATCCAGTAATGGGATTGCTGGGTGGAATGGTAGTAATTCTCTGTTTAAATTTTTTGAAGAACTGACAAACTATTTTCCAAAGTGCCTGTTTCATTTTATAATCCCACCAGTAACGTATGAGGATTCCAATTTCCCTACCTGCCTGCCATCACTTATTATCACTCTTTCTGATTGTCAGCATTCTAGTGGGTATAAGGTTATATCTCATTGCATTATTGATTTGCATTTACATAATGATGAATGATCTGGAGCATCTTTTCATGTGCTTAGTGGCCATATTTCTATCTTCTTTGGAAAGAATAGAAAAATGTCTACTCAGATTCTATGGCCACTTCTTAACTGGCTTTCTTGCCACTTTGTTATTGAGTTACAAGAGTTCTCTATATGTTTGAGATATGAGTCTCTTATCAGAAATGCAATTTACGAAAACCCTTTCCCATGACGTGAGTTGTCTTTTCTTGATGGTGTCCTTTGAAGCGTAAAAGTTTTTAGCTTTGATGTTGTCCAACTTCTCTATCATTTTCTTTTCTTGCATATGCTTTTGGTTTCATATCTTAGAATCCATTGCCAACTCAAAGTCATGAAGAAAACAGAAGGGTACTGTCTTCTACTAAGAGTTGTATAGCTTTAGTTCTTACATTTAGGTCTTTGATCCATCCTGAGTTAATTTTTGTATGTGGTGTGAGGTAGGAATCTCACTTGTTTCTGTGGATATCCAGCTGTTGTAGAAACATTCACTGAAAAGACTATTCTTTTCCTCAATGAGTTGTCTTGGCACTCTTATTAAAAATCAATAGGCTGTAAATATGAGGGTTTATTTCTGGACTCTGAATTCCATCCCGTTGATCTTCATGTATATCCTTATGCTACTGCAATGCTGTGTTGATTACTGCAATGGTGTACTAAGTTTTGAATTCAGAAAGTTTTAGTTCTCCAACATGGTCATTTTAAAAAGTTGTTTTGACTATTTTGGATCCCTTGCATTTTAATGTGAATTTTAGGATCAACTTGTTAATTTCTACAAAGAAGCCAACTGTAACATTGATAGAGATTACTTTGAAGCTGTAGATCAATTTGGGGAGTACTGCCATCTCAACAATATTAAACCTTCCCAGCCATGAACGTGAGACCTTTTTATCCAGGTCTTTAAATGATGTTTTAGGCAGTGTACATACCTTGTACTTCTCCTGAATTTATTGCTAGGTATTTAATGCCTTTTGATGGTATTGTCAATGTACCTGTTTTCTTAATTCCATTTTTGGATTGTTCATTGCTAGTGTGTAGATATTTGTTGAGTTTTACATGTTGATATTTTGTGCTACAAACCTGCTGAGCTCCTTTGTGGACTGTTTTTTGTGGATACCTTAGGATTTCTTTTTTCATTTGCAAGATCATGTCATTTGTAACTAGGGATAGTTTTAATTCTTTCTTTCTATCTGTAAGCCTTTCCCCTCCCAACCCCACTTCTTATAAGAAGAATGTCATAATAACTTGGGGTTCCATTTGAAAACCATCAACCTAATTAGCAGTGGTACATAAATTAATGGTGGACTTAAATCTAAGATTTGAAGACGTATAGTTGATAAAACTCGTTATTTTAAATATAGCTCATTTTACTTTTCATGTTTCTAAGAGATAGATGCTATTATGGTCTCCATTTCACAAATGAGGATCCTGAGGCACAGAATGGCTACCCCAGGTACTGCAGGTGAGCCTGTTGTGAGATGGTGGGCTGGGGTTTAAACCAGATTATCTGGCTCCAGCTCTTGTCCTCTCTTGATCTCTAAGTCATTGCACCCAATCCACCGTATTAAATAAGGTACCCCGCCTGTGAAAGCAACCACCATTTTCCCAGAAACCATGTCTTCCTCCTCAGAAGAATAACACTCCCCCAAATGTCTTGCGCTCCATTTCTGTAATATACATTTATGTTTTGATGAATAATAGATACCCCGCCTGGTCACTTTGAAATGTGACTTTGCCTTTATTGAGGCCATCTCATTCTCAAATTTCCTTGTGAACTAGTGGGTTGCCATGTCATGCTTCTGCCATCTTTGGACTATTTAGGGTGTTGCCTTTAGACGCACTTGACTTTGGGCCATTTTCAGATGATCCGCTGGCGTGGGTGGAGCTCTCTGTGCTGGAAGAAGAAAAATATCATGTGCAAGTTGTTGAGTCTTGTAACTTTTTACAGTATATCTCCTGCATGAAAAACTTTTGCAGCCAGGTGTGGTGACTCACACCTGCAATCCCACCACTTTGGGAGCCAAGGCGGGAGGATCGCTTGAGCTCTGGAGTTCGAGACCAGTCTGGGCAACATAGTGAGACACCATTCCTACAAAAAAATTTAAAAAGTTGGGTGTGGTGGTGCACACCTGTGGTCCCAACTGCTCAGGAGGCTGAGGCAGGAGGATCACTTGAGCCCAGAAGCTGGAGGTTGCAATGAGCCATGTTTGTACCTCTGAACTACAGCCTGGGCAGCAGAATGAGACTTTGTATCAAAAAAGATAAAACAATCATTTGCAATTAGACTCCTGAGTATGGAGTGTTTGTTTTAATCAGTACCACCTCAGTATCAAGAGATGATATTTAAATTACTAAATAAAAGATCTGTAGATTTTCTTTAGAAAGAGCACAACTCAATCCTATAATTCCAGGTTTATGTTAACAATGTCTACCATTTTAATGTTTTTCTATAAAATGATTTTTCTATGGTACTGGGAAAACAAACGAATGTCCAAAACTGAGCCCTGCCAGCAGATATTGCATGTATCTGTTAGGAATTACACTTGTCTCCATAAAACAAAAACCTGACTCCAGGGGCTCTGCCAAGTAGGTGTTTGTGCTGCTCACATAACAAGGAGTCATGAGGTGAAAAGCCCAGCCGATGCACCGACTTCATCATCTTCCTGCTCCACCTGCCTTAGTGCATGGCTGTCATATCCATGGTGACCTCGTGGCTGCAAGAAGGCTGCCACACCTCCAGACTTGCATCTGTTCAAGGTGGGAAAAAGAAGGAAAATCCAAGATGGGAGCTCAAGAAATAAACTGAACCTTTATGGAATTATCAGTTTCTGTGACCTTTTGAAAACTTTCAAGGCAATGTTGAGGAGCTTCAGAAGGAGTGTAGAAGGCAGGTGATTTTTAGAGGCTTAATGTCAGATTGTGAGAAACTGCTTAGAGTACAGACAGTGGCAGAACACAGCTCTATTGATTTACTTGGGGAAAATAGAAGGAAATGTCAATATTGATGTCAGGCACACATGAGCCATCAGATAGGCAGAGAAATCATTCTTCCTCCCTCTTGTTCATTGCACATAGGCCATGTCCCATAAATGGACCAAGCAGCCTCTCCCCTCAGAGTCTGCAGGTGCTTTCCCTTTTCCCTGAACTATTTCTCCATGGGTGTCAGCGTGGCTCATTCTCTCACTTCCTCTGGATCTCGGTGTGTGCTGGTTACTGACCTATCACCTCTCAGATCCAAACTCACCCTCTGATGCTCTGCTCAGTATTGCTGGGCCAGTCTCTGCAGAACATGCTTCTCCTCTGCCAACCGGTCATGTTGGGCAGGGGCTAGAGAGAAACCACGAGGTTCAAGAGGGGCCTCCTCCTCCCTCTTTGCTTGCTGTCCCTGTTGCAGCCACCCCAGCAACAGCACTGTCCAGCCAGGGACACTTCACCCCAACATCAGCAGTGGGTCCAGCTCCCAGCATCTTCAGTACTCCCAGCAGCAGCCTCTGATGGAACAGAAATGGGGCTCCTCCTCAGGCTCCTTAGGTTCCTGCATTCACTGAATAGCAGCCCCTCTCCAGGGACCTAAGCCATGGCTCCAAGGGCCCCTCCTCTGAGATTCTACATGCTGATCACCCACCTCTTTCCCTGCTCCCCCCGCCTAGGGTGACAGTGGCTTCTGTGGTTACCATTGCTGGGTTCCTTTCTGTTCCCTTTTGGCAGTGTCATTCCTCCAGCACCCATGTTACTCATTTCCTGTATTAAATCCCCTCTGTTGAAAGACCTGCTGTGACCTCTGTCATAGGGCCTGAACCTAGACGGATACACTGCTCCAGTGACACCTCTGCAGAGAGACCTTCCCTCATTATCCAGTCTAAAGTAACAACCCATTTGTCATTCTTTTTCCCCCTCTGCCTTTTTTTTCCCCATAAAATGTCTCCACCTCATATACATATGCACGTAAACTCCTGTGTACCATAGACTGGGTGACATAAAAAATAGCAATTTATTTCTCGCCGTTCTGGAGGCTGGGAAGTCCAAGATCAAGGCGCCAGCCTCTGCAGTTCTCGGTGAGGGCGCTCTTCCTGGCTTGCAGATGGCTGCCTTCTCACTGTGTCCTCCTTGGTTGAGAGCGGTGGAGCTGGTTCTTTGGTATCTCTTATGATTAGGGCACGAATTCTATTCTGGAGGCCCCACCCTCATGACCTCATCTAAACCTAATTACTTCCCCAAAACCTCATTTCCTGACACCACCACATCAGGGGGCAGGGATATGACATGTGAATTTTGAGGGAAAACATAATTCAGTCCATGGAAGGTTCTCTTTCCCTTTAGTGATTTCTGTTAAATGACACATTCCGATTTTCTTCCCAGCTTTTTATTTTTATTTTTTGTTTTTTATTTTTAGCTGTTGGATTGATTCTTTCAGATGCTCTAAACTCTCTACAAAGAATGCATCTCAGGGCAAGTGACATTTCCCTGTAGATTCAATTGGTTATGAAGGAATGCGGGATCTGACAGCAAGAGTCGGGATAAGGCAACATGCCAGCTGTTCATACCCACATTCTTGATTATTCTGCAGAACAGATTCATTTTGAAGTCGCTTAAAAGCATTAATACATCACAAGGGCATAAATTCTCTATTTCTCATGTAACATATCTTCAAAAAACTGAGTTCTTATTAATTTTTTACTTTGCCTTTCTTGATTAAAAAAAAAAAAGATGTTTCTTTTTAATCCTATAGGCAGAACCTAAAGATATGTATTCGGTATTGAAATGGGTTATTCAGTGTCCTATTTGAGCAGCCTCATTTGAAATGGTAGGCATTTCATCATTTCAATGTTTCAGGTAAACAGTTGTCTATTAGGCAGTGAGAATACAAAATAGGGCAGAGATCCAACCCTGCCCTCCAAACACTTCCAGTCAGTATCAGCCAAGGTTCTTAATTTCAAGCCACAGAAAGACACTCTGGCAAATTTAAACAGAGAAAGGATTTACTGATTTAAGCAGAAAATGGTTATTGGTAAATCCATAAAGATAGAAAGTAGAATGGTGGTTTGCCAGGGGCTAAGGGAAGGGAGAATGGGGTGATTGTTTAGTGAGAACAGAGTTTCAGTTTTGCCAGATGGAAAGAGTCCTAGAGACAGATGATGGTGATGGCTGCACAACATTGTGAATATATTTAATGCCATTGAATGACTAAGATGGCAAATTTCATGCTATGTGTATTTTACTGCAATTTAAAATCAAAAGATATTGAACAGCAAATAGAATTTCTAGGTCAGCCAGAGCACAAGTCTTTGTGGGTTCACACGTGGGAGCGTGAGGCAGGATCCCACAGTAGGAACAGACACTGCCATCTGTCCTGAGGGTGTCCCCACCAGGATGCCCTCTGGAGGCTGATCTGTCACCGGCTCTCTCAGGATGGATCCTGTGCAATCTCTCCTCTTCTCCACTAGCAACAGATTTCAAACCTCCATGGCATGCCTCTGATGGTCAGAGCCTGGGTCACCTGCCTGCCAGTAGCTTCAGGAGAGTGTGGGGGATGTATGTGCCACTGTTGGCATCTCCATATCTCCAGTGGGAGGTAGGCTCTGCTGGATCAGGTGGGAGACTCCTTGGGACTAAGACAGGGGTAAAAGCAGGTGGCTGTAGCAATTATCAGCACTCTTCACCAAATACTTTCACCTCCCCTCTTCTTGCCCCTGATAGGGTGCACTTTCTGCTTCCTTGAGAGCCATAGCAGCCACATGACCTGCTTTGATCCATGAAGTATAAGTGTAAGTGGCTTTCAAAACGTCTGGCAGAAGGCTTCAAAACCAGTGCTTGGTTTTCCCATGTTTTCTCTCTTCCCCCTCTGCCTTAGAGACCCTTCCACAATCTAGATGAGGGCTTCTCTGCCAGGTCCTGGAATGGCTGCAGGCAACTTTCAATGAACTTGTAACACAAATAAAGTATACGTATTTGTTCTTTTAAGCCACTGACACTTGGGGCTTATTTGTTACTGCAGCCTAACCTAGACCATCCTGACTGATACAGGAGCCCAAAGGAATCACGGTATTGCTGAACAAAGAGTAGAAGCTTCAAGCCAGCTGAAAGACTGTTAGAAATAAGCTTTTCCTGGCAAAGAAATGTTAGCTGAGCAATGTGTCATTTCTAGTTATTCCACATGACTGATTTGGTGATCAGTATCAGTGTTAGTCGTATCAGTAATAGTGGTAGCCAGTGAGTGACTCTTCCTTTGCAATTTAGAATGCAGAGGATTTTGAAACTGCCAAATTGTGTTTGGTGAGGACATACTCATGGTTCCTATGACACAATCTATCTTACTTGGGTGATAGTGTTTTCAGCCACCTGTTGGGAATGACCTCACTTTTATAGGTCAGCCTTACCTGCTCTCGTGAGCACCCTTCAAATTAGATTAGTGGTTTAGGATTCACTGGGAGGGTCCTGGGAATATCAGCAGCATTTGCTCATTTACCTTTTGATGTGGGAACTTTCTATGCCCTGAAGTCCTTCTCTTAGAGAGAATTGCAGAAAGAAACAGAGACAGGTCCACAGAGGGGGCACCTGAATGCCTAGCTGAGTGTGGGTGTAGTGAAAGGCAGCCCTCATGGGAACAGGACAACTCCCTCTTATTTCTCACTGTTCCTGCTTTGAAGGCTGAAATTGGATGAAGGCCAGCTTAAGCAAAGGCAGCCCATCTCTGCAGCTGATCCTCTCAGAGTGGCTGGTGTACAGACCTAAAGGCTGTGGAGAGAAAGCAGTTACATTTTAATAATAACTCCCTGGGTTTTATGGCCTACTCCCATCCTACAGATGAGGAGGCTGAGGCAAAGAGATGTTCATGGACAGGTCAGGAACCTGCGGCCTCATTAGAGCAGAATTTTTGACCCAGGCAGTCTCTTTCAGGAATCCACAAAACACAGTGCATGTGTGTATTGTAAAAATATTTTTGGTTACACAGATATGGTGGTCTCTCTAGGTGTACCTGTACTCACACACAGCACCACTCTCATGGGGGTGATTTTGAATTTGAAGGATAAATTGAATGATGTCTATATAAATTTGAACAAGAAATCCTTAATCTCTAATCTGTCATATAATCATCAAATTTTTATTTACACTATTTTCACACTGTGTGCATTTCTATTTTTCTGTGCCCAAATGAACGTAATCGGTTAACAAAACCAACCCAGTAGAGTATAACATGTTGTTCATATAAATCATTAGCTAGAGGGGCAGCGTAGCGTAGTGGTTAAGTCACATTGCCTGGTTCGAATCCTGGCTCTGCTACACGGTCCTTAGCCACATGACCGTGGACGAATAACTTACCCTCTCAGTGCATAATAATATTATCAACCTCACTGGGTTTTTTCAAGAGTTAAATGAGTTAATCCAAGTCTGTGATCCTTTCTCAGCCTACATCCAACAGCTCTGGAAACCTTACACTTTGCAATACGAAATGAGGCTATTTATAGTCTTATTACGATGACAGAGTGTGAACACACATAATTTCACTACAGAAATATGACTACGTTATTCCAGGACACTACCCAAGTTTCAAAACACATGTGGACCCAGGGAGTTTGGATAAGACGTTGAGGAACTATCTATGTGAAGATACATATAGAAATAGATTTTTAAAATGTGTGTATAAATACACACACACACACACACACACACACACACACGCACGTACAGATTCATGGCAGTCCATTCCAGTTCGTCTTCCATAAGCCTTGCCTACAATCTCATCCAAATACTCTCTAAGAGTCAAACTATTATTTTTATTTTGTTCTGCACAGCAGGAGGGAGAATGGGATATAGTGGCTTTATATGATACTGTGGCTTACATGAACATCTGCGTTCTCTAACAGGGATCTTCCAGAAATAACATCTCAGCACATATGAGTAACGTTCTGGGGTGGATACCTCTAGCACCTGCTGGAAAGTTCAGGCGATGAGTCAGTCTGGCCCAGTCTCTGCTCTAATTATTCTAGGGAGTCAGGCAGGCTTATGGGGTTGGAGTGCTCTGAAAAATTCTAATCATGAACCAGTTAGACCAGCCCTACAACTTTATATCTTGCTCATGCAAAAAATTTATCACTGGGGGAATATTCTTCCAGCTTTTTCAAAATACGAATTTTAGACTGTCTTGTTGCAAAAAATTGCCACACCTTAGTAGCACTGACAATCAGAAATTCTTAAGTCTGAATATTTTAGGTTATAGTTTTCTCTTGATAATACTAGTAATTACTAGAGAATACTAGTAATACTTGATAATACTAGTAATCACAGATAATCTTTAATGTTACCTTGAAATTCTTAAAGCATATAGTTACATTTTAGCCAGAACATTAGATATATTCATATATGTGCGTGCATATATTTAAACATATAGTACATGTAATCTATATTATATAGGCTATGTAAATTGCATATAAAATTAACAAATGTTTAAAATGAAGAGGAAATTTTAACTGTATTTCACTTTTATAAAAAAATTAACTGATTCACAAAAGTACAAGCAAGCAAAGGCAACGCAAACTGAAATACACCACCTGTCCTCTGTGCCTCCCCTGAGGGCTCACGACTCCTGTGACCAATCATAATCAAGAGATATTTCATACAAAAATGGAATTTAAATGCTGTTCAATACACTAGCCTTACCAATGTTTAAAAAAGTCGCGGTACTTATGTGCACAAAATCCAATTTCACTAATTTCTCTTATATCCTTCCTAGAGGATTCATACCCAACTGCTATTTCCAGAGAGAGAGACAAAGGTGAGAAAGGCAGGGGGGGAAATTGCACTCAGTGTTTGATTTGATTTCTTTTGATAGAGATGCATGCCCTGCTACACAAATTTCACACACACACACACACACACACACACACACACATACACACACAGCAACATCCCTGCCTTACATTGCTTTCTGTTTACCTTCACAGCAACCTTCCAGATGTGTGAGTTTAAGCAGATGCAACGCCCTTTCACAACAAAGACGCAGCGCACTGGTTTAAAGTGGACTGAAATCAGACATGTCACATTTTAGGAGGGAATGCACGCAAGTAAGGCATTAGTCCAGTTCTTTTGTACTGAGCATTTCAAAGTTGAGACCCAGTGGGTGGGGTGAAAATAAATCAAGCCCTCCTATGGCGAGAATGTACATGGGACTCCAGCATCTCCAATCTGACCCTATCTTTTGCTCTCCGGGTTGTCAGCTGCTTCGGGGGTTGTCTGATATATGCCTCCTTTTCTCACTTCTAAGACTTTTTAGCTGGGAGAGTGTTTGAAAACACTTCAGAAAAAGGATGGAAAACACAGTGTCTACTTTGAAATGCATTCCTTTGTTAAATCCCTCTCCCAGGAGGACCAGGCTCCCAACACCTGAGGGCAGCCGATGACTGGCTCTGCTCTCCCCCGGTGACCTCACATGCTCCCGGCGGTTGCAGCATAGAGCTCGAGTTCTCACTCAGCTATTACAACAAAGTTGTACAAGAAAAGAAAAAAGTCCTTCGTCCCATCCTTAATTGGGCACTCTTTAGAAAGGAGATGCTGGGAAATGTTTCTAGACATCTGAATCTTATAAAGAATTCTACATATTTTCCGAGGGTAGATATGAAAAGTCTTTTCTTAACAAATCATCCCAACATTTAAAAACATTTACCTCCAGAAAGGTACCTGGGCATTTTCTCTTAGATGACATTCCTCGATAATAACCTCATTGTGAGCAAGGTTCTGATGTGTGGGATGGTTACAAACAGTAACAGAGCTGCCAGTAAAATGTGTTCTATTAGAAAGCTCTCATGGTGTTTTAGCTCAGCAGAAAGAGAAAGAAAAGAAGGCTGACTTCCCTCCCTACATTTTATTATAAAAATGTTCAAACATACAGAAAAAATGGAAAGAACTGCAGAGAGAACTCTTAATGCCCACATGGAGCTTGTGCAACCGCCGTTCTGCATGGCCTGCCTTCTCCCAGCCTCTCGTCTCTCCATCCCTCCATTCATCCATCAGTCCATCTTGGTCTTTTGCTGCCAGGAGCCTAATTGGAGCTGTCAGTGTCTTTCTCTCTAGGGGAGGGGGATGTCATGATACATCTCCATTGGGCCTGTCTGGAGAGCATGGGGAGGACGCACATCCTGGCTGCCGGAAGAGGGCACTGCACTCTCCCAGCAGCAGAAGAGCAGGCACTTCAAGGACTGAATGCTGCTCCCTGTCGTGACAATGGCCTTTTCCTTATCAAGCTCCTCCAGCAAGATTTGCACCCAGCTTACAATGCTACAATATAGACCTGATCATCCAGCCAGAAAGAAACCAGGTACGCCCTCAGTTCTAGGCAGACATCGCTTTAGAACCGCTATGCTCTGTAAAAAGGGGCCTCTTTTATATACATGGAGCATACATCAAGTGTACAAATCTTTTTTTTTTTTCTAGAAGTAAAAAAATTAAAAGGCTGGAGTGCAGTGGCACGATCTCAGCTCACTGCAACCTCCGCCTCTCGGGTTCAAGCAATTCTCCTGCCTCAGCCTCCTGAGAAGCTGGGATTACAGGTGCCCACCACCACGCCTGGCTAATTTTAAAAATATTTTTAGGAGAGACGGAGTTTCACCGTGTTGGCAAGGCTGGTCTTGAACTCCTGGCCTCAAATGATCCACCTGCCTCAGCCTCCCAAAGTGCTGGAATTACAGGTGTGAGCCACCACACCCAACCAACTGTACAAATCTTAAGTGTTCAACTCAGAGTCCCTACATCTGCATGCATTCACAGGAGCACCACCCAGTTCCTCTTATGAGAGCAGAGGTTTCCAACCCCTGGGCATGGACTGGTACTGGTCCGTGGCCTGTTAGGAACAGGGCTGTACAGCAGGAGGTGAGCAATGGGCGAGCAAGTATTACTGTCTGAGCTCTACCTGCTGTCAGATCCGCTGTGTCATTAGATTCTCATAAGAATTCGAACCCTATTGTGAACTGCACACTCTGTAATTCTTTGCTGTGGGGCGCTCCCGTGTACTGTGGGGCGCTCCCGTGTACTGTGGCATGCTATCAGCAACCTTGGTCTCTACCTACTGCATGCCTCCCATGTTGTAATAAGCAGTCATATCTCCAGGCATTGCCAATTGTCCCAGGAGAAATGGACCCCAGTTGACAACCACTAACATAAGCAATAGGAAAAACCAGAAAAGTTGAAGATCCACGCGTGATCTGCCTGACACTCACTTCGTGTCTGTGGTTTACCAGCCTGGGCTCCAGTGGGTTCTGGCTGCTTGCTCCTTATGAGAATCTAATGACTGACAATCTGGAATCTAATGCCTGATGATCTGAGCTGGAAGTTTCATCCCAAAGCCATCCCCCAACCTCCACCTCAGCCTGTGGAAAAATCTTCAACCAGAAAACCAGGCCCTGGTGCCAGAAAGGAACACTGAGACAGAGGACATTTCCAGCCATCAGAATGCTCCCCTGAGATCAACCCCAAGGGGAATCCCAAATCCGACCCCTGAGACCCTGAGATCATTTCACCTGTTCTCCAGCATCGCATAGGCAGAACTGAACACTCTGTGCTCCTTTCGGTCTTCTCCAGCACTGCCTGCTGGCTTCACCCACGTTGTTGCTTGTATTAGCAGCCCAGTCTTTTAAACAAGGAAATAACTAAAACTTAAAATAAGGAAAACTAACAGAATCCGATTCTCTCAATGATGTCTAGGTGAGTGCTGTATTAGTCTGTTTCACACTGCTGATAAAGACATTCCCGAGACTGGGCAACTTACCAAAGCAAAGGGTTTAATGGACTCACAGTTCCACGTGGCTGGGGTGGACTCACAGTTCCCCGTGGCTGGGGTGGACTCACACAGTTCCATGTAGCTGGGGTGGATTCACAGTTCCACATGGCTAGGGAGGACTCACAGTTCCACGTGGCTGGGGTGAACTCATAGTTCCACGTGGCTGGGGTGGACTCACAGTTCCACGTGGCTGGGGTGGACTCACAGTTTCACTTGGCTGGGGAGGGCTCACAATCATGGTAGAAGGCAAGGAGGGCAAGTTATGTCATACATGGATGGCGGCAGGCAAAGAGAGATCTTGAGCAGGGAAACCCCTGTTTTTAAAACCATCAGATCTTATGCGACTTACTCACTATTGTGAGAACAGCATGGGAAAGACCCACCCGCATGACTCAATTGCCTCCTGCCCTGTTCCTACCTTGACATGTGGGAATTGTGGGAGCTACAATTTAGGATGAGATTTGTGTGGGGGACACAGACAAACTATCAGGTGTCTTTTTCAATGTCAATTGTTTCTTTTCAAATATATGTATGCATTTGCTGGAGCCCCAGGCCTGTGTTTTCTTTGCCTTCAGAGAAGGGGGACCTGTTTCCAAAGCCCACTGGAGTCCAGGACAGTAAACCACAGATATGGAGTGAATGTCAGTCAGATAATGCGTGGGTCTTTGGCTTTTCTGGTTTTTCATCTTTGTTCATGTCACTGGTTCTCAACTGGGGTCCATTTCTCCTTCCGGGGACAACTCGCAATACCTGGAGATATTCCTGGCTGTTACATTTTGGGAGGGTTGGTTCCACTGGCATCCGATGAGTAGAGATCAGGTACCGCTGGCACCCGATAGCTAGAGAACAAGTTTGCTGATAGCATGCCACCCACTGTACACAGGAGTGCCCCCACAGCAAAGAATTATGTTGAAAAATGTTGGAATAGTGCAAAATGTTGAGAAACCTGGCTTATGCCTTTTATTCATCTCTAATGGGTCTCTTTGAACCGCCATCTCTTTGAGCTTGACATCCACCGAGGTCTGGCTCAAGCCCTGGTCTACCCCGGAAAGCCTCCTCTGAAGGCCCATTGGTGGCTCCTAGCCCCTCCCAATGGCTGAGACAATAGGACACTTAAATCAGTAGTTCTCAACCCCTGACGTTCATTAGAACCACCAGGAAGGGGCCCAGCACTTGTGATTGGTAAAAGTTCTCCGGGTGACTCTAGCAGAACCAGGGTGGAAAACCAAAGCTCTGGCCCTTGCCACTCTCGGTGTGGCTGGGAGTGCGGCAGCCCCATCGCCTTGTTACAGACGCAGAAGCTCCTCTCCCAGCACATGCGTGCACGTACTGAACCAGAAGCTGCACGTTGACTCACAGGCCCATCAATCATGGGAAACTCCACCCTGGATGATGTAGCCCTGCCTCTCTCCAGCCTCACCCTCGGCCCTCTTCCAGCCTGTTCCCAGCCTCAGCCATCCTCCCTGGGGCTTCAGCGTCATCTGCCCATAGGTGCTGGCATTTCACCCCCATCTGCCCCTCCCACCTCATTACTCTTTACTCCATAGTTCGTGTCACCACCTGAAATTACCTTTTTTTTTTTTTTTTTTGAGATGTAGTCTCACTCTGTTGCTCAGGCTGAAGTACAACGGTGCAATCTTGGCTCACTGCAATCTCTGCCTTCCAGGTACAAGAGATTCTCCTGCCTCAGCCTCCTGAGTAGCTGGGATTATAGGCACTCACTACCATGCCCGGCTAATTCTTGTGTTTTTAGTGGAGATGGGGTTTCACCATGTTGGCCAGGCTGGTCTCGAACTTCTGACCTCAAGTGATCTGCCTGCCTCAGCCTCCCAAAGTGCTGGGATTACAAGTGTTAGCCACCACACCCGGCCTGAAATTACATTTTTATTTATTTGCATGTTTGCTTTCTGTCCTCCATTTTCTCCCAGGTAGCCTTCACCATGGCAGAGACTTTGCTTGTCTTAGGAATTATATTACCAGCACCAGGAATAATGTTGCTCTTTAATTTCTGAATAAATGCTGCTTCAACTCTTTGACGTTTAACAACTAATATCCTGAATGAGGTGTGTGCTTTTTCTTCCGATAGACCTCCTCTCTCCAACTGCACTGGGAT
The DNA here is from genome assembly GCA_036589455.1 of Ateles fusciceps. Taxonomy (NCBI): domain Eukaryota; kingdom Metazoa; phylum Chordata; class Mammalia; order Primates; family Atelidae; genus Ateles; species Ateles fusciceps. Next base: position 3,121,261 of record JAZHEH010002791.1, on the reverse strand, counting down.
CTTACCTCCAGAAAACATCTGTTGATGGGCATTGCTCTTGAGTGCCTGACCTGGAGGCTCCCTGTATGCAGTAGGTGCACACTAAGTATGCATGGATGGTGAGCAAGATTTTTGGATTCAGTGCATTTTTAAAATAGTAATAACATTCGACATCCAATCTTCCACAGTGAGGGAGAGTGTGTGCCGTGACTGAAAGCCACATGTCACTACCAACCTGTTTGGATACTGGTCATCCGTGCTGTGAACTAAAGCAGAACTAATACTTTTACATTTTACTCTCCTCCTGACCCCATCTGCCGAGATAAAGATGGAAGGACCCCGCATTGTACAGTGGGAGGGAGAAATCAAGCTCCACAGAACTTGTCTAAATTGGATTAGTATCTCCTGCCTTACCTGCTTATTTATTCGGGGAATTTCCAAGTCACTGTTGCAGACGGAACATGGCCTGGGATTGAATGCTGTCAGGATGGAAGTATTGGGCTTTCTAAGTGTGTGGACAAGAACAGACCAATTACCTCACATTTCCTCTTATTTGTCTTTAGCCTCTAAACAGAGCACACAGTAAAACATCCTGGACATCTAGGAATCCCTTTCTTCAGATGATCATAAAGACTATTGAAATTGTCATTATCCTTGTTTCACGGGGGAGGAAAACAGAACTGCGAAGACTGCCTCTTGCGGCTGATGAGCCCACGGGAGCCAGGCAGTGGGTCTGGCCCAGTGGGCACGGCGATCCCGGCTCCCTGGCTATGAGGTCACCCCACCAATGACACTGTTTCCAGACTCTCAAGCCTGCGTTCCACTCCCCCACCTTGCAGCGCGTCTCTCGTCTCATCAATACTTGGAGGAACCAACAAGAACATTGGAGCAAGAAGTCCAGACAAGGAATTTCAACTTCTCACTCTTTGCCCAGTCCCTGGATTACGTCTCTGAGCAACCCGAGCCTTAAGCAAGGGTTTAAAATAGCAGAAAGACAGATGGTAAATGCAACCCGCGCCCGTTAGGTGCTATTCAAAACAAAAACGCTGGGGGTGGGAGGTTTGCGTATGAAAAAGCAGTCCAGGGTCGTGTCTACTTGAGGAACCCCTCCAGAGGGAGAAAGGAGCTGAGAAACTTTGTAAAAGTGTTTGGGGGTGGGGGAATAAAGAGACCTTAAAAGGGAAGCTGAACCCTTTGCTGCCTGGCGGTGGCAGTGAGCAGCGGCTCCCCCCTGCCGGGGCAGTTGATGAATCGCGCAGCAGCGTCCAGCTGGGCCCAGGCTGGCGGGCTGGGAGGCCAAACTCAGGCAGTCCACGCAGGCCCCGGCTCAGCCGTTCTCAACGCAAATGAAGGGGACCCTTTTCCACCCAGGCCCAAAGGGGGAGGATTAGAACAGGGAGTTCAAAGCCCTAAAATGACTTGTTCGTTCTTTCTTTTTTTCTTCCCCCCCTTTATTTTTTAAAGGGGCCAGAAATATGGCTGGTTATTATCTCAAGTTATTGCTACAAAGAATTTCGAAATTAAAAGATAAGCACGCCGAGGAAGCTCGGTAATTTTCATAAAAAGGGGACTTAAAACAGATGTGCCCTCTTTAATCGAAGCATGCTTGAAAAAATAGGAGTGCGTTTTTAACATAGCAGGGGGAAAATCACATGGCTTCACGTTTGTCCCCTGATATTGCTGTGTGTGAATATCTGGGCACGGCGAATGGTACTCACGTGCTAGGACCGCCGCCAGTGGCGGGGGAACGGGCTTTCATCTTCCTGGCCCTGGGGTAAATGACCAGCCGCTGCGCTCCAGACCTTTGCTAACTAGATAATTTAATTTTTTTGAATCTGTTAAACAATCTGCCACCCAGAATGTGACAGTGGCATACGAGCAACAGATCATTATTTGCAAGGAAAGCCCAGATTTTGTCAACAACTTAACCCTTTTCTTCCTCTTTGCAGGAGACGGTTTTTCCATGCTTTCTTTTTGACAGTTTGCACAAAGCAAGTTCACTCTTAAACCAGGCTGGTTTGTTTCTATTTCAGATTGTTGAAGTGTCAGCCATGCAGCGTTAGCCCCCGTTTGTCCATTGACCAGATGAGGGTAGTCGTGTGTCAATTCTTAACCAAAACCGGAGTGTCCCCTTCCGCTCACTGCCTGCATGGTGAGAAGGAAATGAAAGTGCTGGGTCTGAGATTCCCCGAGAAGACCCAGCAGAGACCTTCAGACCAACAGCAGGGCGTTTAAACAGCGAGAGAGGTCAACACTGAAGCACACTGAGGAGGAGCACAGCACCAAAGGTGGCAGTTGCCTGCTTGTGGCCGTTTACCTGGCAGAACGTGTGTCCAAGACTCAAGCTGTTTCCCAAGTTATGCACACTATTGGTGGATACTTTTGGTTCTTGTTACTTTAAATGTTTCCTTTTGATTTTCCACAGAAACAATTCAGCTCATCGTTCTCATAGAAAGCAGGCAAATAAAAGCCCAACCCAATGCCTTGGCTGCAGTAGATAATAAATATCGACTGACTTTTATTTTGAATACTTTTAGAATTCTTTTCTTTTCTCTCCTTCCTTCCTTCTTTCCTTCCTTCCTTCCTTCCTTCTTTCCTTCCTTCCTTCCTTCCTCCTCCTCCTCCCTCCCTTCCTTCCTCCTCCCTTCCTCCCTTCCTCCTCTTCCTTCCTTTTTCCCTTTCTCTCTTCTTTAGATGGAGTCTTGCTCTGTCGCCCAGGCTGGAGTGCAGTGGCTCGATCTCAGCTGACTGCCACCTCCACCTCCCGGGTTCAAGCAATTCTGTCTCAGCTTCCCAGGTAGACAGGACTCCAGGCGTGTGCTACCACCTCTGGCTAATTTTTGTATTTTTAGTAGAGACAGGGTTCACCATGTTGGCCAGGCCGGTCTGGAACTCCTGACCTTAGCTGGTCCACCCGACTCAGCCTCCCAAAGTGCTGGAATTACAGGCATGAGCCACCCCATCCAGCCTCATTTCTTCTTTTAACTTGGAAACTGGGCTATTCAAATCCATTTCCACCAGACCTCATAATGAGACATTTTACAGTCTCAGATTTGTGGATACTTTCTTTTAATTGCCTCCTTTCCTCACCTCTTCATCCACACTTCACTGAAAACTGAGCCAAGGGAACAGCAATGGTCAAAGGGAAACTAACCTTAGTTGGGATGCTTCGGGTCTGTGTTTATTTTTGTTTTACATGCATTAATTTATTCTTTGGGCATCCGAACTTTTCTATTATTTATTTTAACATTTAAGTAATCATCCTTAAATACGTACCACATTGACAAGATAGCAAATTTCAAATGTAACAGTTTCACCCCAGAACAGTAACAGCTTAGGACTGTCATTCCATCAGTGGCTAGGCCTCCTTCTGGAGATTATTTTCGTCCATATAAGAAGATATGTCTGGACCGGGCGTGGTGGCTCACACCTGCAATCCCAGCACTTTGGGAGGCCGAGGCGGGCAGATCATTTGAGATCAGGAGTTTGAGACCAGCCTGGCCAACATGGTGAAACTCCATCTCTACTAAAAATACAAAATCTCTACTCCATCTCTACTAAAGATACAAATATTAGCCTGGTGTGGTGGCATGCACCTGTAATCTCAGCTACTTGGGAGGTTGAGGCAGGAGAATCATTTGAACTCGGGAGGCAGAGGTTGCAGTGAGCCGAGATTATGCCACTGCACTCCAGCCTGAGTGACAGAGCAAGACACTGTCTCAAAAAAGAAAAAAAAGTTATGTTTGTCTGACTGCATATATGTCCTTTAAAAATTACTCCAATAGTGGCACACTGTAGCACATATACCTTCACCCTAATTTTGCTCTGCATTAAAAAATGTTCTTTTCATAGGTTTTGGGGGAACAGGTGGTATTGGGTTACACAAGTAAGTTTTTGAGTGGTAATTTGTGAGCTTTTTGTGTACCCATCACCCAAGCAGCGTGCACTGAATCCGATTTGTACTTTTATTCTTTACTGCATTTTTATCATGCCACGCTCTGAAATTATGATTTTTAGAAATTGTTTTCAACATGTAAAATATATTGCCCAAGGTGACAGAGGAATTAATGCTCATCGTAAAAAATGTGAACAATATACAGGAAGTCACCTGGAGGGCTCCCTGCTCCCTCCCCTGCATGCCCACAGCAGGTCTTCCCGAGGCGCTGGCGGTCAGCGCCCCAGCTGTTGGCCCATATCCGCCCCTGCACCTTTTCCTCTCCATTTACCTGGACTTGTGTAAATGCATCCGTAGAGAGTGATCGTCTTTTGTGATTTTTATTTTCTCATGTAACGATTTGTTCCAAGGATCTTTTCTTGGTAATGCAGGTGGATCTCATTCCATCTTTTTTTTTTTTTTTCACTTTTATTTTAGGTTCAGGTTACCAGGGCTCCTTCTGGAGATTAGTGTACAGGTTTGTTATAGAGGTAAACTGATGTCACAGGGGGTTTGTTGTACAGATTACTTAATCACCCAGGTACTAAGCATAGTACCCTACTCAGTAGGATTTTTTCTGCTGCTCTCCCTCCTCTTACCCTTCACTCTCATGTAGCTCCTGGTGTCTGTTGTGAGTTCTCATCATTTAGCTCCCACTTATAAATGAGAACACGTGGTATTTGTTTTTTGTTCCTGCATTAGTTTGCTTAGGATAATGCCCTCCAGCTCCATTAATGTTCCTGCAAAGGACAGATCTCATTTTTTATGGCAGCATAGTATTCCATGGTGTATATGTGCTGTCTTTTCTTTATCCAGTCTACCGTTGATAGGCATTTAGGCTGATTTCCTGTCTTCTCACTCCATCTTCCTAACGCCCGGTGGATTTAGCTGTGGGAGGTTGTTCTGTTTGGGGACTTGCAAACCAGCATCTTACATCCCCCCAGGCAATTAACAGAGTCACCTGAGCCCAACTCCTTCCTAGTCATGGTTTGTATATATATATGATTGATTCTTCCTGTTTAATTCATAGTTAACCATTTTCCTTTTATTCAGTTCACCCAAAATGTAGTAGCAGAGAGCTAGGCATTTCTCTTGTTATGAAGAGAGAATCATTATAGTTGCTATTTGTTAAGCAATTATGACGTTCTGGGATTTTTAGCTACAGCCTCTTGGTTTCTCATCATAAACCTTCATGATAATATTAATGTTCCCATTTTATAGAGGGGGGGGCTGATAATGATAAGTGATTAAGCACCTATCCTATGTTTACCCAGCTAATGACCCAACTTGAGTTCAGGCGTCTCTGACATTCCAGTCCAGGTTTTCTTCACCATTATCCAGTGACTCTTGAAATTTTCAGGAAAGAAAGTTACTCAATGTCCTTGGGTTCAGTCTTTAGCATTTTAACGCTCACAGTTGAAACACATCTCTTTGTTTGAAAGTGTTTCCTGATATGTAACGTAAGGCTCCCTGCATCCAGCTGACCTTTTCTCAGCGGGGAGAAGGATCGGCTGAGCATCTGACACCATCACGGCCATCACTGTCCATCATGACACTGAGCGGCTTGTACGTTCCCTGATCTGCCACGTGACATACTTGGACTTACTGCAATTTGAAGATCTTCCGAATGGAAGCCGGTCCCGATGGCTAACACTTGCCATCTACCTAAAATGGGAAGAGGGCCCCTCCAGCGTTTTGGGTGGGAGAGTTGCTCACTGAGCCCAGGCCTCAGTGTTATCCCGGGATGCCTGAAGAGTAGCTCTGAGGAAGCTGAAGTGACAAATCACTCACTGTGCAGGCAAAGCACTGGAGAGTGGGTGACTAAGAGGCTGGATTTGGGGCTGGATTCCTGGGCTTTATTTGGGCAAAGGACTTCTGGTCTCTAAGCTGTTTCTCTTACTGCCTTAGAGCTGGTAGAAGGAATTTATGAAGCAGCCAGGTAGAGTGAGCTTTTATGTACTAAGAATCTCATCAATACACTCAATTTTGTAGCCTATGTTTCATGAAAATTAATAAATTTTAATATTTTTAAATTGATGGGGTCCTGGCTTAGCCATGGTTTCGTGCACAAGCCTACATTACAGCCTCCTCCCCCCTCTGGGGAGGTGTGAGATGTGTCACTGAGGGGGTGACTCAGTGTGCTCAGGACCAGTCAACTCCTTTTTAAAGATCAGGGTAGGAACAGAGGGTTGAAGAAATAAAAACGTCCATCAAGGACTGGATTCTCTCCTATGCCTCAAATTCAGCAAGTTCAGAAACATGGCCCTAAATTTACTCCTGTCCAAACCAAGCCCTGTGTGGGTAAAATGTATGAAAGGATGAAAGGGACCAGTCACAGGGCTCAGCCGGAACTGTGTATGATGTCACCCTTCATCCAAATCTGTGTATGTGAGGCACACAGTGATTGTGTTTTAGGCAATGCGTGTGCTCAAGATCTCCAATTCTCAGAGAAAAAGTAATTATATTTGTCATTCCTTTACCTGAATGCAAACTCAAAAAACTTGTGTTTTTGACTTCTGGAACGCTGTGGCTAAGGCAGAGCCTGACCCATAGCGGGGGCCTCAGGAGAACTTGGTAAGACACGTGAAGCTCAGCTTCCTCCGTGGGAAGGGTTTCATCTCTTGCTTTCTTTATGAAGTCGTGGGTTGGCTTTGGTAATTACGGACTTCTCAGAAGGAACAGGATGCTGATAAATGATGGTTTTTATTTAGAGGGGGCTGAGGACGCTCCCTTCTGTTGAGATGTCCGTAAAGTAAACGCTATATAAGATGTGTCTTCTCTCAGATTTCCAAAGACCTGTGTGCCAGTTGGCTTCAGTGCTTTCACTACGTCACTAAAGTGACTCAGCAAGTGAAGGTCAGCAAGTTGAATAACGATAACATACAGTTGCTATGCACCTGCTGTGTAATGATAACATACATTGCTATGCACCTGCTGTGTCCAGATCCCCCTTTAATCCACACCGTGAGCAAGGCGCCATTATTACCCCATTTTATAGAAAGGCAAACTGACACATGAGTAGCTTACCTAACCTGCCCAAGAAGGAGGGGCGAACGTGACCCCAGCAGTCTGGCACCACAGTGCACACCTAACCATGGAGCTCTACAGGCATTTTGTAGCAGAGATGCAGCAGCATTTGTCTCCACTGTTGAAAACTGTTTCATAAAATATCAATGAAGAAGTAAATAAATGGATGCTCACGGACAGGAGGCCTCAACACTGTAAAGATATTCTAGACTTCATCTATGTGTTTAACGCAACACCAATCAAAACCTCAGCAAGTTATCTTGTGGCTATCAACAGACGGATTCTAAAATAAAATTTATATGGAGACACTAAAGACCCAGAACAACCAACCCAATCAACACTGAAGGAGGAAAAACAAAGTGAGAGGACTGACGCTACCCAACCTGAAGACTTACTGCAAAGCTACAGGAATCAAGGCTGTGCAGCATTGGCGAAGAACAAACAGGTCAATGGAGAATGCAGAGTGCAGAAATAAGCCACATAGTTATAGCTGACTCATCTTTGACAAAGCAGCAAAAGCAGCTCAATGGAACAAGATAGTCTTTTCCACAGTAGGTGCTGAAACTATGGACCATCCACAGGGAAAACCTGAAGCTAGCCACAACCTTACACCCTGAATTCACACAGATTACACACCTTCATACACAAAAAATGCAGAACTGTAAAACGCCCAGCAGAAAAAGTAAGAGAAAACCTGGATGGCCATGGATTTGCTGATGACTTTCGTATACAACACCAAAGGTGCAATCCATGAAAGAAATAATTGATAAGCTGAATTTATAAAAATTAATTTTCTAGGCTGGGTGTGATGGCTCATGCCTGTAATCTCAACACTTTGGGAGGCTGAGGAGGGTGGATCATTTGAGGTCAGGAGTTCAAGACCAACCTGGCCAACATGGTGAAACCCTGTCTCTACTAAAAATACAAAATTAGCTGGGTGTGGTGGCAGGTGCCTATAATCCCAGATACTTGGTGGGGGAGGCAGGAAAATTGTTTGAACCCAGGAGGTGGAGGTTGCAGTGAGCTGAGATCCCACCCTGGCACTCCATCCTGGGCAACAGAATGAGACCCTGTCTCAAAAAAAATAATAAATTAAATTAAATTTCTGCTTTGCGAAAACAATGTCAAGAGAATGAGAAGATATGCCAGAGACTAGGAGAAAAGATTTGCAGAAAAAACATTTGATAAAGAATGTTATCCAAAATATACAAAGAACTCTTAAAATTCAACAATAAGAAATGGATAACCCAATTTTAAAATGGAAAAAAGCCTGAATAGATAGCAAAGAAGATAGACAGTCAATTAGCACCTGAAAGGATGCTCACATCATATGTCATTAGGGAACTGCGAACTACAACGAGATAGTACACATCTGTTATTATAAAATGGCGCAAATCCAAAACTTTCACAGCGAGCTTGTGAGGATATGGAGCTCTCATTCATTGCAAGTCTTTTCACCTGGGGAAGACTATCGTGTTCCTTGGTATTTACTCAGATGAAGACTTATGTGCGCACAGATGTTTACAGCAGCTTTATTCATAACTGCCAAAACTTGAAAGCCACCAAGACATCCTTCACTAGGTGGATGGATAAACTGTGCTACTTTGAAACGATGGAATGTGATTTTGTGCTAAAAAGAAATGAGCTATCACGTTATGAAAAGATGTGGAAGAAACTTAACATGCATATTACTAAGTAAAAGAAGTCAATCAGAAAAGGCTACATGCTGCATGATTCCAACTACATGACGCTCTGGAGAAGGGAAAACTATGGAGATAGTAAAACATTCAGAGGCTGCCAGAGGCTGTGGGGGAGGGAAAGATGAAATGGGTGGGGCACAAAGTTTTCAGGGCAGTAAAAGTACTCTGTGTGATGATAGAACGGGAGATACACATCATTACACACTTGTCCAAACCCATAGGATGTGCAACACCAAGAGTGAACCCTAATGTGAACTACGGACTGTGGGTGATAATGACGTGTCAGTGCAGGGTCACTGATCGCAACAAATGGACCGCTCTGGTATAGAATGTTGATGGTGTCTCTGTGGATACAGAGGATACATGGGACCCCTCTGCAGTTTCTGCTCAATTTTGCCAGGAACCCAAAACTGCTCTAAAAAATAAAGCCTATTAATTTAGAAGAGGAAGAAGAACAAGAAGAAGAAAAAGAAAGAGGAGGAGGAGGAGAGGAGGAGGAAAACGGGGAGGGGAAGGGGGAGAGGGGAGGGGGAAGAAAGGAAGGAAGGGAGGTAGGGAAAGAGGAGGAAAAAGGAAGAAGAAGGGGCGGTGGTGGCAGCAGAGGAGGAGAAAGGGGGAAAGGGGAGGAGAAGGGGAAGGGGAGGAGGAGGAAGAAGATGAAGAAGAAGAGGGAGGAGGAGAGAAGAAGAGGAAGGAGAAGAAGGAGGAGGAGAGGGAGAAGAAAAGAGTGGGAGGAGGAGGAAGAGGTTGAGGAGGGGGAAGGGAAGGAGAAAGGGGAGGAGGGGAGAAGGGGATGAAGCAGGAGGAAGAACAAAAATAACAATTCATTGTGGATTTCAAAAATCTCAACACAGGCTTCAGAATCGCCACATTTGAATTTTAACTGAGGCTCTCCCTGACACTTTGTCTCCATGTATCTTTATTAGAAGAAAGGGAAGGGGCCTACACTAACACCTTGCATTTCTGTTGCATGGATTCACCATGATGTAGATGGGATTCTGGGTGTGGTGGCTGGATTCTGCAGGCATCAGTCAGTATCTGCAATAGTGGACCCACGCATGGCCAGCCCTGACCTGCTCAGCAGCGACCTGCTCTTACCTGCCTACCTGCTTAAATCTAAACTGTTGGATAAATTGTTTAGCTAAAATATTCTCATAGTTGAGCAATTTGATCATTAAAGGCCGCTGATCTATGTGTTCTTGAAAGAATTTTTTTTGAATGAACTTTTTCATGTATCTACTATATTATTCAGCTGTATGAATATATTTTCACAATAATGTTAGGCCATTATTTTACTTTAAATATGTATGCCTTGTTTTCTGGTCTGACCAACATCATGGAAGGAATGTCAGGATTTAATGCTATGGCGATATGGCAATCACTAGAACTATAAAAATGTTAGTCATGCTCTAATTAAGATGGATATAATCTTCAATAGCATAAAATCAGCAAACAAATTTCAAGATATATCACTTTGACAACTGTGGTTACTTATTTATTCTGTGTTCATACTTTATCAGATTTTGCAAAGACTTCAAATTATGTCAACCAGTGAACATTAAAAACAAGAAAGCTTTCTGTAGCTTAGATTACTAGGATTTTGCGATCAATTTCATATGAAGTTACATTATGTAGAAGATGAAAATGTTTTGAGACTGTTTATCTGTAACAGATTGCCTTATAATAACTATTTCTAAAGGAGAGTAAACTGCATAAATCATGGCAAGCATGTGATATAACACAAATCAAAGGAAAAGAGAAACAAGAATACCAGCATTTTGTTCTCTTAACAACTCTTTGACTTCTAGAAAGGCAATTAATGTTTTTGAACCTCAGTTTTCGTATCTGTAAACAATAGTGTCTGTCTAGTTTCCAAGACTCTGAGGATGAAATGAGACAATATTAATAAAACCCTCAACAAGTATAAAGCATTCTATATGAGTATTATTATAATTAATGCAGGAAAGATACATACATTGTATGAACAAATGTGAACTTGCAGTGTGAACTCTGGATGAATCCTGAGTGGCTAACTGAGCCCAACTTAAGATTGAGCCCAGCAACCATTTGCTGGCTAGAGGCCACACATGCGTTCTAGTGTGACAGGGCTGATGACAGTCCTGCTGAGTTCCATGGCTTTTCATGATCACTCATTTTTATCTCCTGAGTTACCCCACAATTTTTTATCTTTGGGACTTTCAGAGCTCACATGAACCAACCAATCAGAGTTCACCTGCCTTGGCCAATCAGAGCTCAACTGGATCAACCAGTCAGGGCTCAAATGCATCAACCAATCAGAACTAAGCAAGTTTCAATTCTTCATTTGCATAAACAGACCTTACCTGATTGGGAACCTGGGCAGGACATTTTGCTTTAAAACCTGAGCCTCCCTTTTGTTCTCTGCAACACACCTTCATTGTGCGGGGAAGGCTGCATCCCCCCAGTTTGCAAACTGTTCACTGGAATAAAGTCTCTTTCCTCCAAATTCCATTTCAGAGAACTTTTGTTCACAGTTGTTTAGCAAACCAATTCATTTTATTTCTGGGCTTTACTGCATCTCCATGGTGTCTTTTTGTCCTTCTAGACAATGGAATGTGAGCACACAGACACAGACACTCCCAGGTGAGGCTGACAAAGCTTCCAGGAGCTCTTCCAAATTGGCTCTGCCCTGCCACCATCAAGATGTGGACAGTCAGGGGCACTGCCATTCAAGAAGATGAGGAGCCACTGGGCCCTGGGAGCCAGTCCTTGAGGACAGCTGCCCAGGAGGGCCGCCCAGTCAGGCCACCTTCATGGCACGTCCATGAACAAGAAGTGCACATCACCTGTGTCCAGCCACCAAGGTGCTGGGCTGTTCTATCCTGACTAACACAAGTAATGTGAATTCTATATTATACACAAATAGCATAATTAGAACATTTTTTAACTTTCTTTTGTCAAAAGAAAATAAGCTACAAGTATCTGGTCTTTATATTTTACATATGTGATTTTTTTTTTTAAAGACCACAAAAGGTATATTGATACAAATAGAAATTCCCAGCTGGGCAAGATGGCTCACTCCTGCAATCCCAGCACTTTGGGAGGCCAAGGAGGGCAGATCACCTGAGATCGGGAGCCTAAGACCAGCCTGGCCAACATGGTGAAACCCTGTCTCCACTAAAAATACAAAAATTAGCTGGGTGTGGTGGGGGGTGTCTGCAGTCCCAGCTACTCAGGAGGCTGAGGTAGGAGAATTGCTTGAACTTGGGAGGTGGAGGTCACAGTGAGCCAAGATCGTTCCATTGCACTCCAGCCTGGGTGAAAGACTGAGACTCCACCTCAAAAAAAAAAAAAAAAAAAAAAATCCTAATGGGCATTGTAATTTAGATTCTGAGAAGGAAACAGACAAAAAAAGAGTTCATTTTCATTTACTTTTGCTATTTGTAAATCTCTTTTCATTTATGGGTTTTTCCCAATGGAGTAGCTGAGAATGCTTTTTTTTTTTTTTTTTTTTTGCTTATGATCTAAAATCTTAGACATGTAAACTACTTAGTAAACTCAGCCAATGCTTGTAATTCTGACACTCGATTCTTACTTTATAATTTTGAAATTACTTGAGTGCTCAAAGATTGTGGCTGGTTGGTTGGCTGGTTGGTTAGCTTGTTGATGAGTTGGGTGGTTGTATTCAGACTGGCTCAGTAATGTCTACAAATCAGATGAACTCTGTGCTCATATTTTTATAGCTGAAAACAGGGATTGGAGCAAATCTTATTTATTGAATGCTCTGGCCAACCACTGAGACTGTGTGTGTGTGTGGGCAGGGCGTGTGTGTGTGTGTGTGTGTGTGTGTGTGTGTGTGAACAACAGAGTTAACGGAATCCACTCCTGGTTTCCATTTCAAACAGGGTAAGAACATCTGACCTTATTTGACAAATAATGGCACCTTTAAACATTTCAGTTATCAACTGTCTGCAGTAACAAAGAGAATACTGTTAGAAATGTTTAAATAGTTTAGAGCGATAAATATAATATGCGTCTACAAATGTGCAGATAAATAAGGTTTTAACAAAAAAATTTCTATCATGACTTTGAAAAGAAATGAAACAGCCTGTACTAGAAATCTCCCAATTCGATTAAATATTTTATTATTAAGGGAAAGCCCATGCTGGGAGAGTGAGAATGGGTATTATTTGAGTATGAAAGTTCACAGACATTTTGGATGTCCAATTTCCCTTTCGGTGTAAGGGCAGGCGTTAAGAAACTGGATCCTCACTGAGCGATGATGGTTGAAGAGGGGAACCTGTGCCAGGTTACGCCAATAATTGCCAGCCCCCCAGGATTCTAGCTCAGAAATTTTTGTATGTTCTCAGGAGACAAAAATGAGTGATCATCAAAGGCAGTCGAACTCAGCAGGACTGTCATAAGCCTGAAGTTACAACTTAGACATGCAATAGAAAATATCATCGGTACCTCTCCAGTGCATCGCCTGTAGTAATTAAAAACCTGATCCCTGCTGTTTCATCATCTCATTAGCAATGGGGGCACACGACTTTTATCCTTGTTTGTCAGGAATCAAACATACCAGAGGAACTCTGATTATAAATTGATGAAAGTAAAGTTAAACTTTTAAATAAGAGAAGTGACTGTTCACGATGTTTTTTAAAAGCTGATTAAAGGGATCTAGTTTTTTTCTCTCAAGAGTAATCTCTCTGTCCAGCTTAGAATTGTAGAGGTCATCTCCGGGATTGCTACATGTGACACATTCTGTAAGGGGGTTTGCTTTGTAAGCCGTTCTGATTTAAAATAAATATCAGCCTTAAAAAACTTCCTGAAAGCACAGATGCAAAGAGTGTCATCCTTTTCAAGGCTTTTGATGAAGTTGAAACACCTTCTATCCCTCTCAGTTATGTGTATTGTAATGCCTTTTATTCAGGGCAACCGACTGGCCTCATCGTTTAAAAGCCCAGGCAAGCTTTCTGCTTGTTTTAATAACTTGTTTTTAACAGAGGACAGGTGAAGGACCTGGGGACTCTTTTATGCAGCTAATTTCTCCAATATTTGCTTCCAAAATGGAAATTTTTCATCCTAACCTACATTGTTTCCTTTGGGGTTAAAAAAAAAAAAAAAAAAAAAAACCAAAACAGGTAGAGCTGTATTTCTCTGTGGTGCTCTATTTGAATTCTAATCTATGCTACAGAGCAATTGGGCAGCTCAGATTTGAAGAAGAGGAGCTTACAGCACATTTCATTTTACATTAAATGCCCCTCACCCATAATTAACAAATCGCCTATGCACTCACCAGAGAGACTTCTATGTACCACATCCTCTGGCAGGTGCTAGGATACTGAGAAATAAAATTGAGCTCCGGTTCACCCGCAACTTTAAAACTTTCTTCTCTCCATGCTAAGCTGCTTGAGGAATCATAGTCCAAACCACTTAAGGAGTTAAAAATAAATACATAAAAGAGATATTCTTAACCTCAGGACTAATGACATTTTTGGTGGGATGGTTCTGTGTGGTGGGGGCCGTCCTGTACTCTGTGGGAAGTGAGCAGCCTCTCGCCTCCACCCACCCACAGGTGCCTGTGGCCCCTCCCGCCTCCAGTGTGACCACCAAAAATGTCCCCTAGACATGGCCAAATGGCACTGGGAGGCAAAATTGTCCCCAGCTGAGAGTGACTAGAACAATGTGAATATACCATATTACCCACGTGTGTGACACACACGTGACTGTGAACTTGGAAACCATGCTTTCTGATTTAATCAAAAGTCGTTGCCTCTCCTATGTAAAGGAGAGGAACAGGGGGAGAAAGGCAATTTATTTTCTCGTCACACTCTTTTGTACCTTCTAAATCCTGTGGCCTGTGTGGATATTACCCATTCCAAGCAAACACCCGAACAAATGAACAGATAATTCAAGACAGGAGTTTTCATTGAGATCAATACGTAGAGAATGAAATTAATAAGCAAACCAAATATATGAATGGGTAAGTCAAGATATTATGGCAAGGCTTCTTACAGATGAATGAACGAGTTGAATCTGATGGCCCAGTATAGAACTCATCAGGATTATTCTATAGTAGTGAAATGAAGGTGTATTCTCACACAGAATGACTTAGATCAGTGTTTCTGACTTTATTCTGTCATTATCAGCAACACCAATAAAGAACATATTCTCTCATTCCATCCAGAAAATGACAGGTTTCTCAGCCTTCAAGAGCCTTACAAAGTCACTTAAGACTTTTAAGCCTCAAGACTTCCTTGAAGGAGCAGGGCTTGTCCTCAATGTACGGGTTTGTGTTGATGATGCCAGCATCTGCTCTGATGAGCAAAAAGAAGCCTTCTCTTGGGGAAGCTGCCCCCTGCCCCAGGCAGGGTGTGGCCAGTGACCTGTCCCATCACGGGCATCACAGAGTGGCTGGAGGCTTGCTAACAGCTGCCACCGAACTGTAGGTCACAATGTAGGTGAAATAAGCCAGGCACAGAAAGACAAATATCACAGGTTCTCTCTCACATGTGGGAGCTGAAAGAAGTGGATCCACGAAGCAGAGAACAGAATGAGAGATACCAGAGTGGGGTGAGTGTGTGTTTGGGGGTGGCAGGGACATGAGGAAACGTAGGGCAATGGGTGTAACATCCATTTGTTATTGGACGGGTATTAGATGCGCATGGCATTAGGGATTGTACCCATTACTAAGGGGTCCAGTACTCATCAGTAATTGGCATGGGTACAATTACTCAATAGTTAGAAGGAATAAGTTGTAGTGTTTGATAGCACAACAGGGTGACTCTAGTGAGCAGTAATGTACTGTATGTTTCAAAACAACTGGAAGAGAGGACTTGACACAGTCACAGCAGGTAGAAACGGTAAGTGCTCGAGGTGATGTGCAACCTAAATACCCTGACTCGATCATGACGCATTCCACGCACGTCGTAAACTACCGCAGGTACCCCATCAACATGCGCATGTATTATGTATCCAAGAAAAAGTCATAACCATTCCTGCTCTCTTTCCCTCTCTTAAAATCTGCCTAGTGTAAAAACCACCCTGTGGTCATGGGCGGGTCTGGCTCTGGATCAGATGTGGCGAACCAGCCCAGTGCTGTAGGAACAGCTGTGAACTGGGAGCCTGGTAACGTGACTCTGTCCCCCAGGGGAGGGTGATCTCTGTAAGAAGGTTCATTTTCCAAGGCCACGTGGATTCATCTCTAAATCAGAGACAAGTAGGAAATTCCACACTTACCACCCAAAGTCCAGAGTGCTGCATCCCTTCCACTTTCCTCTTAATAGGTTTTCAATAAATCTTTATTTAAATTCATGGAAAAATGAATGAATGAGTACATTGTCATCAACTTTTAAAAAATAATTTCAACTTTTAAATTCAGTGAGTCCATATGCATGTTTGTTACGTGGTATATTGCGTGATGCTGAGGGTTGGGATACGGTCGGTCCCTTCACTGAGGCAGTGAGCATAGCACCAAGTAGGTGGTTTTTCCACCCTTGCCCCCCTTCCTCCACGGCAGTCTCCAGCACCACTGCTTCCATCGTTATGTCCATGAGTACCCAATGTTCAGCTCCCACTTCGAGGTGAGAACCTTGGGCATTTGGTTTCTGATTCTGCATGAATGATCTCAGGACAACGGCCTCCACCCGCATCCATGCTGCTGCAAAAACAGGATTTGTTCTTCTGCATGACAGTGTGGTATTCCTTAGGGGTCTTCTTAAAAGATTTCATAACCAGAAAAAAAGTGCCTTTTTTGTTTTCGTGAGGCCATCTTTCAGAATACAGCCTTTCAGCTCAATGATTTATAGGTATGCAGTATTAGAGTCTCATCAAAATCATGGATAACATGAAGATTAGAAGTGTCAAATGTTATGAATAACAGAATCAAAATCAAAATATTCTGAGAGTCTATAACACTTAACAGATAATTACAGTCAGTTCTGCTTTAACTCGACGTGGGTGTACCTGAAAAATCTCAGTGCTGTGCACAATCGTGCAATACAAATCACAGGGCTTGTGAGAAAAACGGGATTGGGGCACAGCACTCAAAAGCACATCAGTGACGCACTTGGAAAAGAGACAGAAAGCTAATAAAAACTCCAGCTAATAAATACTACCATGAATACGGCTCTTCACCTGGAGAGAACGCTGCAGGTTGCTCATGGAGTGGGCACTGGAAGGCTTATAGCCCAGGAGTTATTGTGAAGAGGTGGAAATGGCAGTATCTGAAATGGGAAGACCCGTGTGTCAGTAGGTGTGGATGGAGTACCTTGTAAAATCTCAGTGAACTAAAATTGTAGGTAGGTGTTTGAGGCATGGACACGTGTAGGTTTTGTGTATTTCTCCATTGCTCTGTTGTAGGTAGATGTTTGAGGCATGGACACGTGTGGGCTTTGCATATCTTTTTGTTGCTCTGTTCAGCTGGTGCAGTTCTCTGTATTCAGCTAGCATTTACCACAGATGAAATTACCCAAGAGCAAATAGCATTTGGGACTGAGCTCAAATCATTCCCTATCATCTCAATTGCATTGGAACAAACGTGCATCTTCAAAACAAGCATTATAGCAGAACTGCGTAATGTTCTGCACTTAGGATAAAAAATATTGTTAGAATAATAGGCTGGGTACAGTGGCTCATGCCTGTAATCCCAGCACTTTGGGAGGGTGAGGTGGGTGGATCACCTGAGGTCAGGAGTTCGAGACCAGTCTGCCAATATCTCATTTATCTCTACTAAAAATACAAAAATTAGTCGGGTGTGATGGCATGCACCGGTAATCCCAGCTACTCGAGGGGCTGAGGTGGGAGAATAGCTTGAACCCAGGAGGCAGAGGTAGCAGTGAGTCGCGATTATACCACTGCACTACAGCCTGAGCAACAGAGCAAGACTCCATCTCAATCATAATGATAATAAAAATAATGCTAGGTAATGTTAGTATCAGGCATCAGGGTTGCTCTATGCTGGGCACACCGCCCAGCACTGACATACATTAAACCTTCCCCATCCTCACTCCCTCTGTGAGGCAGGTGTGGTTATCATTATACCATTTCATCACGGGGAAATTAAGGCACACAGAGACGGGTGGGCTAAGCTGGGAGGTGACACAGGGAGATTTTCCGCAGAATTGTCACTTCCCTGCGGATAGGCAGTGTTGCACGAAGCCTCAGGGGACTATCATGTGCTCCACAGGCTTGGGCCGTGGGCTGGCACCCTGACAACCCCAAAACAGCAGCGGTGTCTTAGGCAGCCCTAGTGAGACTTCAACCCGAGGAAAACAGGAAGCGATAAGCCCTCTCCCTGTCTCTCAGGACATACCATCCTGGAGTATTCAGTCCCGTTCCGGACACCGCACTGCTAAGGGGAGGTGTATAAATAAACAGGATTTAAGGGGATATAAATAAAACCATGTTCAAAGGAGTATAAACAAGGTGGCAAAGGAATTTAAATTCATGTCGGATGAGACGCTGTGAAGGAACTTAGGATATTTAGAAGAGAAAAATGCAGCCACATGAGAATTTCCTTGAAACGCTTGAAGGGTTGGAACATGTCGAGACTGTTAGATGTCCCTGTTGTGTTTGTTTTCCCAGCATGGACCCATGGAGTAGAATGGGATGGGTGTGATAATGGCTAGTGCTCACAGAATGCTGAGTTCTAGGCGCTTTGCATGCGGTACCCGGGTTACTTCCAACAGGGGCCTTGTGACGTGGGCTCTGACCATCACCCCCACTCTACACATGGAGACATGGAGGCAACAGAGATAAGGTGACTCACCCAAGTCACATGATGTGTTAGCGGCAGAGCAGGGGTTTGCACCCAGGAAATTTGACCTCAAAAGTTACATTCATCACCCCTAAGCAGAAGGCGGCACAGGAAAGTCAGTTTGAACTCCACATAAGGGAGAACTTTCTAGAAATCAGAAGTGCTTTAGGACAGAGCAAGTTGCTTCTGAAATTGTGAATACCTGGTCTGCAGAGCTTTTCAGGGACAGGTTGAATGACCTCTTGATGGGGATACATAAAGGAGATGCAAGAACAGGTCAGATAAGATTCGCTTTAAAGGCTCTTTCCAGTGGGTTCCCGTGGCTCTAATAGGGAGTGTTCAATGCCTGTTCTAACAATGTAAATGTAAAAACAAGCAAACCGACAGCAGCCATGCCCAGGACCACCACTCTGGGTTTGCTGATGTCTCCATTACCCTGATATTTCTGCATAGGGTTTTGTAGTCACTGAATCTAAATAAAAAAAAAATCAGTTTTCATTTTGAGAGATGAAATTCATTGTGTGGCCCTGTAAAGTAAATATATAATCTAAAGTGCAGTGAGTGTTAAATGTATGTTTACAATATCTTTGCCCTGAATCTTGCAGATATCAGTTGAAGGACCTTTAAAATAGTTCCTTCCATCTTAAAACAAAACACTCCCGCCAGGTGATTTCCTTCAGCCATTGCATATTCGCTTTTCTCCCTTGCAGTTCACTCCTTGAAGACGCTGTGTGGATTCTCACCCTCTCTTCCCAGTCCTCACTCAGCCCACTTCTCCTAGTCAACCTCTGGCTTCCTCCCCAGCCATCCTCTCCGTCACTGAACCCAGTGGACAATGCTCAATCCCTTCTCTTCCTGGTCATGCTGTCGTACCAGAACGATGCTTCTTTTAAGATGTTCTGTTCTGGAGTTTTGTTGGGCATCACCCACTCTTGGTTTTCTTCTTACCTCTCTGGCTACTCTTTTTTTCCTGACTGATTTTTTTCCCACCTATCTGCTAACATTGTCTATCTTCACAGTTCCACCATTTTATCTTGTTGCCTTACTTGACACTCCCCCCATCTCTGTATTCTTTGAGTGTTCCTCTTCTGTTAACCTTTAAACAACAGGTGCCAAAGGGTCCTCTGGTTCTCACTACAGCAAACAGGACCATATGGTCTCCTTTCACAGCCCCAAACACTGTTCACTGGGGATGACTCTCAACTCATGGACTCATATCACTCTGAGCTCCAAAGCTGTGTATCCAGAGAACTCTTCTCTTAGACATCTCTGGATAACTCAGCAAGTCCAAAGGGAGCTCTTTCCTTCCCTGCAGCCTCCCTCCCCGTGGTTCCCTATTCTGGTCCATCCTAACATCTGCGAGTCATCTCCACTCTTCCCCCAGTGCCTCTATTGACCCAAGCATCTGGTTCTGTCTATTCTATTATCTGACCCAAAGGCCTCTCAAGCCGGTGCACGTTCTATCCTTATCGCCATTGCTCCGGCTACAGATGTCTTCACCTCTTCATCGCCTGTTCCCTGCTTCTCTCTCCAAGGTTATCTTTGCTACCAGATGTACATACTCTTCACTCCATAAACACTGACATTTTTTCAGTCCCTGAAATTTGTTCTTCTCACACGCATGCCAGCATTTGCACACACGGTTTTCTTTGTCTGGAGCAGTGAATGTGACTTTTACTTTTTACTTGGCTAAGTCATGTTTGCTCCTCAGGTACCGGTTTAGATGTCACTTCTATAATTTCCAACTTCCCTATAAAATGCTCTTTTACACATCCCCATCATACCCTATGCTTTCACCCAATAGAAAGAATTTAACTGGACCTTTCTGTTATGTCTGTTTATTCATTTGCACGTCCTCTTCAATTGTTCATTTCATGAGAACAGGGGCAGTCTTATGGCTAGTACGTAGCAGATTCTCAGGAAGCATTTGTTGGATAAATATGAAGATTGGATTCTATGCTGTGTTTTCCAGGCAACCAAATTTTGCTTACCATTAGCTGTTGCACATGACTTCATGGGAACATACAGAGAAGTCATGATATTCAGAGTTTAGGCACGAAATGAGTCCTTCCTACATTTTCCACGTTTCATAAACTTTATCTTAGATTTGCACGATGTTTCGGTTCATTAGCTTTGCATTTTAGATTTGTTTTTATGGAGCACATCATAAGACTTCATGAGAGTGTATTTGCTGAGAAGTTGTTGAAAAAGTAATTACATCCTGAAGAGTTTATTTTCTAAAGCCATTAATCAATGGAATTTATTCACAGCTTAACAATGGGGGAGACAAATCTATTTGTAATTACAAAGGACTTTTCCATTTTAAAGGAAAATTTTAAAGACTGCACAGTCTTTTACTCAAGAAACATTTTGCATGTATTAAAAACTCATAAAAACATGGTACTAACATAAGAAAAGTAGGCTATTTTGGTAATTTAGTCAATGAACAGTTTCCTTCTAAAGTGGAATATGTGGTGCACGTTCACCAGTGGGGAATACTGGTTAGACACATTCTTCAGTAGTGGTGTAGCTTTCTAGGTTAGAGTGGTTTTAGCTGACAAAGAAAATTGAGATATGACTTCCGTGTCACAGACAGTTGCTGTATTAAAGAGCTCCTTTGTATATATAATAAAATAGAAGACGTTTTAAGCACTTAGAGAGTTCCACATCTAAGATAGCAGCCCCTGTAAGACTAGATCTAACTTACCCTATTGTAATGGAGCAGAAATATATGAGACATGATTTTGTTTGAAATATTGGATCATTTTCCTTTGATTCTGTGATTTCTAAGCCACCCCCACCCTCCCGTGTGACTTCAATGCAGTATCCCTTCTGTATCCTGGTGCCTTTCCAAAGCAGGCAGGTGTGAGAACAGTCCTGCATGCCTAAGTCAGCTCCCCAAGGAGACAGTTTCAAAGCAAAGTTACTTTCTTGATCCCAGGGAAGATAATATTAAAGAATACAGTGACCAGATCAGGAAATAAAGATACAGTGAATTTTGAATCAATTTTCAGACCTAAACATTTGTAAGAAGAAAAAGAAAACATTGAAAGTGAGTGAAATGGGTGGTGGGAGAAATTTAGAAATAGATAAATCCACTGATGAGAGCATACATTTCCTTCGCTCTGCCTTCCAAAGGACTTTATGCCTGTCAAGAAGAGGAGGCCAAGGAAAGCTTGTGCTAAACCTCCTACAAGACTGTCTTAAAAAAAAAAAAAACTTTACTGGCCAGTCATGGTGGCTCACGCCTGTAATCCCAGCACTTTGAGAGGCTGAGGCAGGTGGATCACCTGAGGTCAGGAGTTTGAGACCAGCTTGGCTAACATGGTGAAACCCCCATCTCTACTAAAAAAAAAAAAAAAAAAAAATTGGCCAGGCGGAGTGGTGCATGCCTGTATTCCCATCTACTCGGGAGGCTGAGGCAGGAGAATTGCTTGAACCAGGGTGGCGAAGGTTGCAGTGAGCCAAGATTGTGCCACTGCCCTCCAGCCTAGGTGACAGAGCAAGAGTCCATCTCAAAAAACAAAACAATAATTAAAAAAAAAAACTTTACTGTATTGCCTCTTTTCATCTTCTGCCAACATAATAAAGACCAATGATCTCTCCACTGCTTCAAAAATATGTGTGCTTAATACAATATCTCTCAATGCAAGTGTTTACACTTTCCTATCCAACCACCTTCCTCTTGTGGATTCCCATTCTTAACTCAACCATGAGCAACAAAAGGCGAATCCTGCCCTGAACACAGCACCAATGCAGTTAGGATGTAGGGTGAACTGCTCCAACAGAGAGCACAAAATAGAGACTGCGAACAAGAGACAAGGAAAACACTTATTTTTCTCCCCTTCCTCTGGGAGAGAGGGGTGATCTTGGGTGGGTCCTTGTCCTCCATCCCTGGGCCACTGGCTACACCAGCTCCTACCATTCCTGGCCAGGGCTGAAGGGGAGAGCTCCGAAATACAGTCTCCAGCTGGGTGCACATGCCCGGGTGGATCCTGGGGATAACTGAGGATAAAGCCCCTTGGCTGCCCTGCACTCCATGCCTTGGGCGCAGCCCACTCAGCCCTGCTCTGACAAATGTGCCTCTCGGGAGGAACAATCGTTTGCCCCTTCCAGGGCATTGCTGGCCAATACCTACTGCTTTTCCAAAGATTGAGTGTTTGTAATCCTTACTTATAAAATTACAGGTCACATGGCCCAGGCATCAACTACTAGTGAATATACACCCATTCATTCATTCATCAAATGTTTACTGACCACCTGAAGGTGACGAGGAACAGAGAGCACAGGTAGCTGCGGGAGGAGGGGCCAGGCAGAGGGATCTCCTGCAGAGCCTCTGGACGCCGATGCCTGGAGGGTGGAGGAACAGAGTGTCCCGGAGGAGCAGGTGATGGGGGAGAAGGGGAGGAGACGACCTCAAGAAGGCAGTGGGAGACCAGAGCACCGGGAGCCTGAAGGCCATTGTTAACTCAATTCTCTACTCTGGTGGCCCTGGGAAGCTTTTGGAAAGTTTGAGCAGAGGTCTGTCTTGAGTTATCTTCAAAAAAAAAAAAAAATCTCATGTTGCCATGTTGAGAATTAGACTAAAGATTAAATAGAGAGGCTGGTTAGGAGGTGATTGTGAACATCTGGGAGGAGAGACAGTGGCTTGCACCAGGGCAGCAGCAGCCCGGGAAGGTCAGACTCGGGGTCTTCTGCAGGTGGAGTTTATAGGATTTGCTGATTGTTTGGATGTGGGTTTTGAGCAAGAGAGATGAGTCTAAGAGTTTTTTAGTCTAAGCAACTAACTGGAAGGAGAGAACTAACCACCGACTGAACTGGGGACATTGTGGGAGAAGCATGTTTGGGAGAAATACCAAAAGATTAGGTCTGAATATGTTAGATTTCAGATGTTTCTTAGATATCCAAATGGAGGTATTAAAAAGGTAGTTGAATATGTAGGTCTGGAGTCGAGGGGGAGCGGTTGAGACTGGAGAAATAAATTTGGATATGCTGGGGAGTAGCTCGCATATTGCTGGTGTTCCCAGTCTTGACATTGGGCATGTCCATTGAGTTCCAGATGTGGGTTACAACTGTGCTTCCCCCTTGCTGCAAGGCGGGGCCCTGGGTCTAGTTCTGACCAGGCCTATGTCATGGTCAGCTCCTGTCTTGCTTCCTTTTCCTCTGCCATGAAGCCTGGCCACGTGTCCCAGCTCTGCTAACCTACATCCCCCACCCCGGGGGAAAACAGAGCAGAACTCCCCCGGAGATCCGTGAGGAGCCTGGAACCTCATTCAGAAAGGAATCTGTTTTTTCGGTCACGTTGGGTTTGAGTTATGATCTCAATTCACCCAGCCTGCCCTGGCTCTGGATATGGGTATGTTTGAGATGCCAGGTACAGTAGTCATATTATAACATAGGGAAATGGATAATTAGGGATATATTTTTGTGATTTCTTTGACATACAGTTTGAGCCAGGAAATACTTTCATTTTCCAAACCGAAATGGAAGGGAAGTTAAGAAAGTTTGTTACAGCTGGACACAGTGGCTCACACCTATAATCCCAACATCTGGGGAGGCCGAAGCAGGGGGATTGCTTGACCTCAGGAGTTTGAGACCAGCCTGGGCAATAGTGTGAAGCCCCAACTCCACAAAAACAAACAAAATTAGCCAGATGTGGTAGTGTACACCTGTAGTCCCAGCTACTCAGGGAGGCTGAGGAGGAGGATCCCTTGAGAGTGGAGATTGAGGCTGCAGTGAGCTGCCATTGTGCCACTGCACTCCAGCCTGGGCAATAGAGCAAGACCCTGTCTCAAAAAGCCCGTTTTAAATCACATCTGTTTCACTAGCAGCATGGAAAGGCTTATCCGTAAGATCATTAAACATTCAGTGCTGTCTGAGTGCCTTCCTCAGTCTCTCCCAGCTTTGGAAAGCCATTGGTGCCTTGCTTTGAAAGACATTCTGTGATCTGTGTCTATATATCTACATCGATACATCTATCTCCGTGTCTCTACAGTCACATTATAGCTATATGTCTATCTGTATCTATATCTATTTGTATTTCTATATCTGTCTATATAACTCTATCTGTATCTATATATTTATATCTATCTATGGGTACCTCCATATCTGTATCCATATCTATAGATCTGTATCTATATATCCATATGTATGTATCTATTTATATCTGTAGCTTTACGTATTTGTATCTATATATCTATATCTATGTATCTATCTGTATCTATATCTGTATATATCTGTATCTGTATCTATGTATGTCTGTATCTATATATCTACCTGTGTCTATATATATCTGTATCTATATAGCTATCTGTATCTATCTATATATGTATCTATATCTGTACCCATGTCTATATCTATCTGTACCTATATATCTGTATGTATCTGTATCTACGTATATCTGTATCTATATATCTACCTGTGTCTATATATATCTGTGTCTCTGTATCTGTATCCATATATGTATATCTATCTGTATCTACTATTATCTGAAAGTTTGTGTCCCCCCCCCAGATTTACATGTGGAAACCCAGTCTACAGTGTGATGGTTTCAGGATGAGGAGCCGTTGGGGAGGCAATGAGGTCATGGACAGGGTGTCCTCATATTGGGATTAGTGATGAGGTCATGGACAGGGAGTCCTCGTGTTGGGATTAGTGTCCTTATAAGAAGAGACGTGAGAAAGATGAGCTCTCTCCATGGCACGAGGCTACGGTCTGAAGGCGGCTGTCTGCAGCCGGGGAGCAGCCCTCACCATGCACCAGGTGTGCCGGCATCCTGGGCCTCCCATCTTCTAGAACTGGGAGAAGTGTGTTTGTTGTTTAAGCCATTTGCTCTAGTGTAGTTTTGTTATCAGCCCAAACTGACTAAGACAGTATTATACCATCGCTCTATCTGCGCTCATGTCCAGCCTCTGTCTGTGTGTGTATCTGTACCTGATGCTATATGATAATGTTTCTATCAATATCTTTATCCATTTCCATATCTATACATGTATACCCATCTCCATCCCCATGTCCATATCTGTCTGCCTACCTACCTCCCACCTACTGGTACTGGTCCATATTAAACACAGGTACTGCCTGTGATTACAGGACTGCCTATCAGATCGAAGCAGGGGCTGGGCCCTGTGCAGTGACTGAGCAGGTGGTCAGAACTCATGGTGGCCATGAGCCCCATTACACTCCTGATTCTGCCTCAAGGGTCCGTGTGGCCAGTGTGTACATGCTGGCATTTGCTGGCGGGGGATTCCAGGGAAAGATCGTACATGGACCTGCTCAGGAAGCCTCCCTCAGTCTGGTCTCCAGCACAATTCCACATTAAGGGCACTCTATTCTGAAGGACCTGAGGTCGATTCAGAGATTTTCTTACCAAATGGGGCAATGATGTCAACAGCTCACTTTAACCAAGTGTGTACTCTGTGCTGGCCCTCTTCTGTATTTTGCACATTCACAGAAACCCTGCGAAGAAACTGCCACATGCCTTAGAGTTCCCAGGTGCTGGAGGAAGATGCCGTCTGGAGTTCTGCACCCCCAAGCCCTGTGGTAGCCCCTCAGCAGATGAGGTTTGCCTTGTACTGCCCCTCCCTCCTCCTAACATTTCTGTTTTGTGCTTCATTCTCTCCACAGAGGTAAGCTATTAGAAACATTGATTTCAGCCTAGGTACATGGTATTTTCTAAAAAAGAAACCATAACATTCTTCTTTCTAAAGTCAATACCTTGGAGAAGCTAACATTCCCTGCCACTGTTCCCACTTGTGTCTGACGGAGGCAGCAAACGTTCGTGACATGCAGATGGGTCTCGTACTCCCTTTCAGGTAGTCCCCACGAGAGCCCAGCAAGAGTGTTATTCTCACCATTGGCCAAGTGGAAGCAGAGGTTCTCAGACTGTGAGCAGCCTGCCCAGAAACTCACCAGGGACAGCGATGGAGCCAGGGCCCAACCTGATTTAATCCGACTCAAAATATCCAGTAGGTTGGATGACAATGCTTGCAGAGCAGTGAAAGTTGAGGGTTTCAGAGGCTGTTGACTCAGCGATTCTGGGACCAGCTGGGAATTCTGGGACTTCTGGTCACCCTGTCTCTGGATCTGAAGTAGTTAACACTGACTTGTTATGGCACCCAATAGGCAAGGCCAAACACCCACTAACTTTAGGAAATCAAATTTATAGCATGTTTCCTAAAAGGCAAACACGTATCTCCTTTCCTCAATCCCTGCCTTCCTTGTTAAAAATAAACCAAAGCTGGGCATGGTGGCTCAGGTCATGCCTGTAATCCCTCCCAGCGCATTGGGAGGCTGAAGCAAGAGGATCACTTGAGGCCAAGAGTTCAAGGCCAGCCTGGGCAACATAGTGAGGCCCCGTCTCTCCAAAAAAAAAAAAAAAACAGCAGTTGGGTGTGCTGGTGCATACCTGGAGGACCAGTTGAGCCCAGGAGTTCAAGCCTATAGTAAGTTATGATCAAACCACTGCATTCCAGCCTGGACGACAGTGAGACCCTGTTTCTGAAAACATAAAAATAATGACGTACAAAGAAAAGCAAACCCAGGAAGGGACATGGCAAAACAGCCTTTCAATATGGCAGGACACTGATAATGGCCTCCAATGCTGCCTTCAGACACCTCTGCTGGGCTTCCCGCTCCAAACCCTCCCCGACAAACACAGCCGTCTTCACTTGCCGGGAGGGCTGGGTGGGAGAGCTTGCCCTGCCCCTACAGCCACAGCAGCAAGCGACACAGAGCCAGGGCCTAGCCACAAAGCCCTGCCACTCACCGCCAATTAGTTTTCTTTTCAGTATAAACAGCACTGCCTTAAAGAAAAACACAGCCTCCCAGAGCACAGAACTGTTTATCCCCACTACTCGCAAACAGGTGAGGGATTGTTGGCTCACTCACTCTGCAGGAAAAGTGGGACCTGTGGCTTGGTTTCCTGCAAACCGCATCTTGAGAAGGGCCACCAGGAGCCACGATGCTGAGTCAGGGAACAGGCCTGACTCTTCAGAGGTGGAAGGCAGAGAACGAACAGAACAATGACCCTATTCTCTATGCTCTTTCTGGCCGACTTTTTTTTTCCTATGGTGGCTGTTGGAGTCTATGACACACAGTCCACAAACACGGCGCACTGGCAGAGCCCCGCGAAAGGCCTCTGCACGCAACACAAAGGCATCTGTTCCCGGCGCGCCTCCCGTCAGTGAGCCTCCGACCCTGATGCTTTCTTTGTTTAAAAGGAAAAAAAAGATCCTACTTAAGCAAAAGTAAACCACAGCCTGATACTGTGCCAACTACATTAACCAACTTCTCTTCGGAGCCTTTGAAGTTGGCAGGGGGCTACATGCTTGTGGTGCGAGGAGAGAATGATACTTTAAGCGATTCCTTTTCATCCCTTTAACTTAATGAAAGATTAATGGCCTTGTTATTTTTGTTTCTGCTCTTTTTTTCCCCTTTAATATTCACCCCCACCACCCCCACCACCCCTGCCGTTGAAATTGAAAATCCTTCCCGACCGTGGTTTTCTGGATCGGTGGGTTTTGTGAATACAGCTCCTGTCCCTTCATTACCATCTGCAAACTAGGTCAATGACGCCAAGCCCAAAACATCCAGGTGTCTTCAAGGAGGAGGTCCGTGGTGGGTGAGCAGGTAGGTGGCAGCCCAGGAGAGCTGGATTTTCTTCAAACAAGCCCCACCTCTTTTGAGACAGGCAGGAACGCCTTGGCGGGGATTTATTTAGTTTTCTCCTTGAAGATGCAGTGTGGTGTTTTGGCACCATCTTGGGAGGTGGGCCGTGGGCTGATCCGGAGGTGGTCACACGTCACAGGTCCCATGAGTCCTGCTGCCGGGGAGGCAGGAGGGCACCGACACGAAGCTGTTCAGTCAGCGAGAGCCTTCTTCTCCCCTCAGCCACTCCATTTCCAGGCTTGTTCTCCTCCCCATCTCTCTCCTGCTGCTGAATGCTAACTTCATCCACCAATTGTAGGTGCCAAAAACGTAGTTGTCCTCAGGATGCCAGCTCACACCGCCCTCCCCACCCATATTCAGCCGATCGGCAAGACCTGTTGCTTCAGTCTCCAAACACATTTCATGACAGCCCTTGTTATTCATGTCCTCCTCCACCCGAGCCCACGCCAATCCACCCCTCACCTGGAGGACATTTGGAACTAGCATCTCCTTCTTACTCTGCAGCCAATGGGACCCTTCTAAAATGAACATCGTGCTGCTCTCTTGCTGAAAACCATCTGTGGACCCACGATTCTCTTAGAGGAAAATGCGAACTCCCTCCTGGGGGCTGAAAGGTCCTGTGTGACCCAGTTCCTGCCCAGCTCTCCTTGGTTCCACACAGGCCTCTGTCTTTCCTGTGCCCTGTGGCAGCTTCGGCATCAATGCTGTCCTCACAGCCTCACAGGACGGGCTTCTGTGCTCATCCCAGCCTCAGGAAAGTGCCCCCTCTGAGACCCACAGCATCGGCACACCATCCACAGCATCCTCCTCACCCTGCCTGCTTGTGCGGATGTGACCTCTATCCCTTTACCCCATTTTATTTTATTCAAGACATTCATCTTTATCTGAATATATTTGTGACGGATGGCCCAGCTCCTTCTATGGGAATGCAGGCACCAGGGAAGTGGTCACCTGCTCCTTGGACTTGCCTGCTCCCTGGTAACTGGTGAGTGCCCCCTCATGCCGGGCACACTGCTGGGTGGTGATCTGGGCCACCTCCCTCTATTCATGGGGAACAAATGGCATTTGCCTTCATGGTGGTCTTAATATTCCAAGCACCATGTTTAAAGAACGATCTAGTAGCAGAAACCCAGTGAAGACTCCAGAAATGGTCTCAACTATTTGGCCAGTTAAATCCAAGAAAAGTGGACACCCATGTGAGGAGGTATTCAGAACATGGCCACAAGCCCCGTACATTGAGTTTGTACCTGGTCAGTTTCTGCAAACTTAGGGATTGATTACTAAGTGAACCCCAACAGAACAACCTAGAAATTATGTTGCCTAGAATGGAGTAGCACTGGTTACTCACGAGTTCTGCTAATTCAAGAAAAATCTAATGATATCTCATTATGAAAGGCAGTAAGAGACAGAATTTATTCAAAATTTCTATCGCAGATAAATTCCACAAAACCCATGAAGGCTCAGCTCCTGGTGAGAACCCCCAGGTGGGGTGGAGTGTATGCCTCTCTGCACTTTCTCAGACCTGACTTGTACATCCTGTATTTCATCTGGACCTTCGATAGGTAATTGTCTCCCCCAGAATCTTTGAAAACCTCCTGTAGGGCTGAAAATGAGTCTTAACCATCCCATAGTAAGAACTTGGTGAGTGCTGGATTATCCTAAGATCTGTGAAACCTTATAACTCAGTGTAAGGCCCTCCCATCAGCAGAGGGGTAAGCAAAAGGCAGCCAAGCACAGCTGTTTTGCTTCTTCATGGGCACGAATATTGCTCAGATAATTACAATTTCATGAATGTGACTGAAAGTTTTCTGACACATCCCATGCTTATCCCAGTTCTAGTTGCATCAATGATGGTCATGTTTTGGTCAATTGCTTGTCACTTTAAAAACTCTTCATTCCAGTGGAAATGTATGATAGAGAATTATTTGGGTCCTATGATTTTCCTTTTTTTTTTTGAGACGGAGTCTTGCTCTGTCACCCAGACAGGAATGCAGTCGCGCAATCTTGGTTCACTGTAACATCCGCCTCCCAGGTTCAAGCGATTCTCCTGCCTCAACCTCCTGAGTAGCTGGGATTACAGGCATGCATCATCATGTCAGGCTAATTTTTGTATTTTTTTAGTAGAGATGGGGTTTCACCATGTTGGTCAGACTGGTCTTGAACTCCTGCCCTCGTGATCCACCCACCTCGACCTCCCAAAGGTCTGGGATTACAGGCGTGAGCCACCACAAATGACTGAGTCCTATGATTCTTTAGCTTGGGATTTTCAGACCCATTTTTAGCATTTTATGGCTCACTTTCCTGCCAATCACGCTAAGACGGAAGAGTGTTGGGCTGTGCACACCTGACACAGACTGTCCCAAGAACGAGGCTGCTGTCTCATTTCCAAGCAAACAATGGCCATGTTGCATAAATGTTTAAACCCTGTACTTGGAAGAACTTAATAAAGACAGACCCCGATGCATGACATTAAATACATTCCCTTCTTTTAATAACTCAAGTTGATTTCAGATCAGGAATCACAGTCGTCTAATACTATGAAAATTAAACAGAAATTTTCTGCCATTACACCAAGCAGCCTGCTTAATAAATCAGTAATGAAAAAGAATAATTTATTATGGCTTGTGAATTCTGACAGCTCTAAAAAGATGTCCTTCCTCTTCCCCCCAAAGGGAGAACGGAATTTTCTTTTTACCTTCAATACACTGGCATTAAGCATAATTTCTCTGTCTGTAAGATTTTACTATTGAAGAGGAGAAGGGATTAGATTTTTACATCACAACCTATTTTAAGCAATTATAATCCACAAGTAATCTTTCTCATTCATCCCCCCCTGGGGCGAGGAAGATGTAAGAGACTGTTCTGGGGCCTCAATTTAGATCAATGTTTGCATTCCTCCTCGCTGAATTAGCTGGGATTCTGGAGTGTGGAGCCCATTTATCTCAGACGCTGTGAGAATGTGGGCCTCACTCACAAAAGGAGGTTTTGGCCAATTGAGTGCCATTAGTGCAGTCAAACAGCATATCACACTCATGCTTTGCACTCAAACATGTCTTCTGGTCTTTGGTCTCCGTGTACCAGTACAGGAAGAAACTTCTCGCTTTGTATGAAGCCATTTGGGGAGTTAAGTACCTGGCTTTCCTTCAATCCACTTACACTTCTGGTAATTCTCAGCATTAGGTAGTGGTGCGCTGCAGTCTGTTCATACAGGCTTTTAAAAAAAATTTTATTTTCAGGATTTTTTTGAGCCAGTTGTAAACACAGAATTATTAAAAACTAAATTATATAAATTTACATTTAAAGAAATTGTTTTGAAAATAAAGGTAGACAAGAACTCAGAGTTTCAGTGCTTCCATGATGACCTGTGCTCCTGAGGCTTACTGCCCGGTTTACCTGCGTGGAGGGAACGCTTGCCGGGAGCTGCGGCACGTCTCTTCCCATCTCTGTTTGGTGAGTCATGTTGGTAGCTTGAAGTTGCCCATGATGGGAGTATTTACACCATGGAAATTGGCAAACGTGACAAATCAAGTGTGTTTATTGTATTGTGGTCATTTGTTTTCCCGAGGAGTTGATTGTTCAACCTTTACCAGCACACCACAGGCCATGAGGGAGGGTATGGATGAGAACAAAGACACGCCTAGACTTAAAATTAGCCATGGGAGGCCAGAACCTGCCTCTGAGAGCCACTAAAAGTCACACATTTACTGACAATCTCTTTCATTTGCCCAACACCTATTGTGTCCTCAGCCCTGGGGACATGGTCATGAACAAGGCAGATGAGGCCTCTGCCCCTAGAGAGCTGACATTCTCATGTATTAAGCTCAATGGGCCTGATAAATTGGCCAGTATGTTAGAGAACAGGGGCCACTTTAGATCAGATGGTCAAGGAAGGCCCCCCTAGAAGAAACCTTGTTTTATTTGCCTGATAACGCTTATTAAAATTAAAATATGCTTCCTTTCTGTGCCATCCTATTGATGACCTACCCCCACAACCCCAAGCCTTGAGTGTGTGCCCCATGAGGACAGGGACTTTTGTGTCTCAATCTGTATCCACAGGGTCTGCTGGGTCAAAGTGAGAACACAAGCCATGATAGATATCTGCTGAATGCATTAAGTGGCATTTGAGCTAACACCTATGAAATGAAAATGATTCCTGTGAAGAGGCAGGAGACGTGAGGCCCAAGCAGTGGGAATAGCACTTAGAAACCTCTGAGGCCGCAAAGTGGTGGCCAGAGAAAAATTGAAAAGGAAGGGTGAGATTAGACCAAGCACTGACCCAGAGGGGGAATGTTGGCAGAGCTCATGATTCTCCTCTTCCTTTCCCATCCCTTCTTCTCTACCTGGGGGAAGGCCTTCAGCTTTACCTTCCAGTCCAATAGTTCTTTCTTTTGCTGCATCTGATCTGATCTTCAATCCATCTGAAGCAGGGCAGGTGAATCCCACACTGGGCTTAGCCCGGGAAGGTTTTTGGCTGTGCTCAGGAGTGAGCCCGTGGTAGGAGGAAGCAGCAGCTTTATGGAGGTGCAGGGTAGCAGCCCTGTGACCACCACTGCAGAGCAGGGCCGGCAGGCAGGCCTGAGAGCAGCAGCCCAGGGCTGCTCTGGAGCCATATTTATACCCACTTTTAATTCCATCCAAAACAAGGGTCAGCTTGTTCAGAAATTTCTAGAAAAAGGGTGGGAGCTTCTAGGTCATTGTCATGAAAAAGTGGCAGTCACTTCTGGGTGTTGCCATGGCAATCGTAAAGCACTGGTG
The DNA here is from genome assembly GCA_036589455.1 of Ateles fusciceps. Taxonomy (NCBI): domain Eukaryota; kingdom Metazoa; phylum Chordata; class Mammalia; order Primates; family Atelidae; genus Ateles; species Ateles fusciceps. Next base: position 3,088,458 of record JAZHEH010002791.1, on the reverse strand, counting down.
GGTGTGTCTCATGAAGAGCTGCTTTCACCTCCTGCCTGTCTTTCATCTGGTCTGGAGTCCAGTCCCCCACCTCCAGAGCTATGCCCTGCCTCCCAGAGCTATGCCCCACCTCCAGAGCCATGCCCCGCCTCCAGAGCTATGCCCCACCTCCAGAACTATGCCCCGCCTCCCAGAACTATGACCCGCCTCCAGAGCTATGCCCCACCTCCAGAGCTATGCCCCACATCCAGAGCTATGCCCCACCTCCAGAGCTATGCCCGGCCTCCCAGAGCTATGCCCTACCTCCAGAGCTATGCCCCGCCTCCAGAGCTATGCCCTACATCCAGAGCTATGCCTCGCCTCCCAGAGCTATGCCCCATCTCCCAGAGCTATGCCCCACCTCCAGAGCTATGCCCCACCTCCAGAGCTATGCCCCGCCTCCAGAGCTATGCCTCACCTCCCAGAGCTATGCCCCACCTCCAGAGCTAAGCCCCGCCTCCAGAGCTATGCCCCACCTCCAGAACTATGCCCCGCCTCCAGAGCTACATCCACCTCCTACTTCACGTTCATTAACTGTTTTATTTCCAGCACTATATTGGAATTCATTGCTCTAAATTAACATTGCATTTTTATAGCCCTTCCCTTTTAAACTTATTACATCCTTAATATCCCTTTTGTAAACAGCATGTAGTTGAGGTTCTATTTGTACCTAAGTTGAAGGTGTCTTTCCTTTTATAGGGGAATTGCATGAATACTGTTTATTATCTCATGATGTCCTTACATGCTTGTGTTTATTTCTGTTTATGTTGTTTCTTTTCCATGCTTTCTTTTTTTAAAGTTGAGCTAAGCAACTCATTTATTCCATTTACCTTTTTATAACCAACTGCTTTAGTAGCTATACATAGTGGTTATATTTTTCTAGAGGTAATTTAAATTTTTAACTGTGATATTCCATTTTACATTTTTATTAATATCTAATATTAATCAATAGCTTCATCCCACCAAACAAGAGTCTGGGTACATATTCAGTTCTGTCTCTAGCAACTGTGGGCTTGCTGGGGTGTGATTTCCTTCACATCTTCATAGCTAGTAGCTCCTAGTGGAGCACTGGATACCAGCCTAGACTTTGCTCTGATTCACCCAATCCCAACTGCTCAGTTTCAGGTGTCTCTGGAAGTTTTCTCTTTTACTGATGGCATGGTTACTGTTTTCTACATATATTTATATGTTTTAAAATATATAATTATATTTTTCTGTAGTTTCTGGGGATTTGGAGCAAGAAAGGGAAGCACATGTTAATCAGTTTTTTTAATCAAACACCCTTTTTGAAAGCACTTTGCTGGTTTTAAAAATTTTGGATGATTAACCTCTCTACTGTTTCCTTATCGATAGCCTTGAAAAATAGGTGTTAGAATCTCAGTTTTGGAGACAAGAAAATTAAGGCCCAGAGACATTAACTAATCTGCATAAAGATATCCCTCTTGATAAGGAGAAAAATGAGGGCCGGAAACCAGATATTTTTGATATTTAAGCTCATGTTCATTCTGCTCTGAAAGATGTGTCAGTTTTCTTTCCCCTCCTCCTCTTCCTTCTTTTTCTCTTGTTCCTCTTCCTCTACTTCCTTCTGCCATTATCATTACCATCATCACCATCACCATCACCACCATCACCATCATCACCATAACCACCATCACCATCACTATCATCACCATCACCATCATCACTACCATCATCATCACCATCATCACCATCACCATCATCATCACTGTCACCATCACCATCATCATCACCATCGCCGTCATCATCACCATCACTGTCACCATCATCACTGTCACCATCATATCATCACACTACTATCATCACCATCACCATCATCATCACCATCACTATCATCATTGTCACCATCACCATCACCATCATCATCACCGTCACCATCACCATCACCATCACCATCACCATCACCATCACTATCATCATTGTCACCATCACCATCACCGTCATCATCACCGTCACCATCACCATCACCATCACTATCATCATTGTCACCATCACCATCACCGTCATCATCACTGTCACCATCACCGTCACCATCACCGTCACCATCACACATCATCACATCACTATCATCACCATCACCATCATCACCACCATCATCATGACCATCATCATCACTAGTTTCTTTACCCCTAAGGAACCCCTGAGTCCCTTGGAGGGCAGGGATCACTTTTATCACCTTGGTATTCCTGTGCCTACTGCCTGGCCTGATGCCCACATTTGTAAATCCTTCTTCAACGTTTGTTTCCGCCTTTTGAATTTCATCTTTCTGTAAGCAGATTTGTCTTGTTTACTAACATTTCCCATAGTGTCCAATAGATGCCAGGGACAGAGTGGTTATTCAGTAAATATTTATTAAATAAACAAATCAGTGTTTTGTAGATGCTGCAAAGTACTACAGTATAAAAATGAGAATGTAATTTGAAGACAGAAGGCAAGAAAAAAGCTGGATTAGAAATTGGGTTGTTATATAAACCTAAAATACAAAAATTTAGTTTCACTAGTAAAATACCATGACAGGATCATTAAAAAGACCTGTCACTTGGACTTAACTTTTCCACATCATTTCATCATCTTAAATGTCTGACGACTACATTACTATCAGAATGGAAGTTGTGACTAAGAAGCTTAGATTCAAATTAAGGTAGTTCCAACGACTTTATTAATTAGCCATTCCAAGAGTATCCATTGAGCTTCTACAGGATACCAAATCCTATGGGCAGCACAATACCGAGAAATAAATATGGTATAGTTTCTGTTATTAACATCTTTACATGTCACCGGTGAGGAAAATGTGGCATCTTTGTGACTGTAAGTCCTGCTATTGGGGGGGAAGTCCTCGGCTTGATGGGGGAGTCTTGTTTGCCCACCCCTTCACAGGAAAAGGCTTGGCATTACATGACCTCACTGAATTTCTCTCCAGGTTTCAGCTTGTGCCTCCTGGGAGTAAAGCTGAACACCTTCATTATGCAGCCTCGTCCTGCACCCATCAGCCCCCACCCTTCACACCTACCCCTTTAATCTTTCAACGAGTGATAAAAGTTGGCTTAACCTCAAACATCCTTTACGCCAGGATAAATGTAGAGATGATGGATGGTTATTCTAAATGATCTGACGTCAAGGATAATATTTAATTCTGCTTTGTGTCCTCTTTGGCAGGTGGTAAATGCAGGTCACATGAAAAATATCGCCCTTGTCCCCAGGTGGGCTCAGTGAGATTTCTCTACTGCAAAGGGACTGCTTTTCCCTTTGTGAGTTACACACATATTGCGGGGGAAACACTTTGAGATGATACAAATATCCTATTTCTCATCAAACTTTCACCCACTGGTCTCAGCATCCCTTGATGGTTATTGTTGGAAACAATTATTATCGTAGTATTTGTTGAATGGTGAAGTCACCTTTGGCAAGTCAACCTTTATGTGTACATGTATGGTGATCTTAAAATTAAATCCAGAGGGATTCTGTGCAAGAAGAACATGCGTCCATATTCCTAAATGGGCTGATTAATAAAGTCCTTGGAACTATCTTAATTTGAATCTAAGCAGATTAATAACAACTTCCAACATGGTAGAAACGCAGTTGTCAGATATTTAGGACTGAAAAGTGATGTAGAAAAGCTAAGTCCGGGCAATCTGTTTTTATTTTTCAAAAATGCACAGAAAAAGGCTTCATAGGGTTATCTACGTAGTGAATACAGAGCAAGATGTTTTTCAACTGTGATGATTTTGGAGAACACTAAATCATCCTATCATGGTATCTTACCAGTGGAATGAAATTTTTATATTTTAAGTTTATATGACAATTTCTTTTACATGTGACGATGCATTGAAAAAAACTCACCTTAATGACTCTTGTAGTTTTTAGCTGTATGACCTTTGCATGTTCCTTATATTCTCTGAGCTTTATTTTACTTATCTGTAGATTGGGAATAATAATAGCAATTGACTCATAGGGGTTGTCTGAAAATTAAGTTTAACAACATGTGTAAAGCTCCCAGAAGAGTTTGTGATAAATAGCAGATATTCCATCAAGGTTTGCTATGAATATCGTTGTATTTATCAATATTTCTCTACTCTTATGGGATCTTAAAAGTCAATCTTGAGGGATTCTGAGCATAAGGAAAGAAGATTTTGCAGTGCCATTTTAAAGTGATCAGTAAAGTTGTTCACAAAGGCAAAGACTGCAAATCCCTGCCTGGGAGCCGGACGCTCTTCCTGAAAGGACTTAGAGGCCAGTGGGAAAGCTGGGGTACTCCAGCTTACATTTCTTTCCAGCTCCTCAAAGCGCACATCTGCGGGCCCTGGCAGAGGAATCCTCCTTGCTTTCTTCTTAGAGATAAGAGATACGCCAGAAATTACTCTGTGGAATTACTCTGTGAAACTAGGAATTGGACCAGATGACAGGCTTTCTTGTGAAACTGAGAAATACCATAATTTGGGAACATCTCCCTATCTGCAGCTGGATTGGAGTGCATTACTGGATGGGGTGTTTATGCATGTGACAAGGGACGAAGCCGCAGAAGGTAAAGCGATGGTGTTTCCTTCTGGGTAAGAGGGAGATACAAGATCCTCACAAAAGCACATCATGAAGCCTTCTCTTCTGGCTCATGGCTGCAAGTAGGTCACTTGAGTTTCTGGTTAGTAAAACCCCTCTGTGCCCAGCATGCTCTTGCAGAACGCTAACCCCCTCCACTGTCGCTGTTTTTAAGACAAGCACTAAGACTGGACCATGGGTTAGAAAGCCTTGGCTTCAATCCGTGTGTCAGCTGGCAAAGCAACTTTGTGGAAGTCCAGCTCCTCTAATTCTCCTCATCTATGAAATGGGTATAATAATTGGAGGGATAATAATTGTGCTGGGTTGAAAATTCATGCTCACCAGGAAACGCAGAATGGACCTTGTCTGGAGAGCCCTAATTCAATGATTGGGGTCCTCGGAAGAAGAGAAGAATTTGGACACAAAGAGACACAGAGGCCAGCGTCATGTGAAAAGGGAGACAGACGGAAGTGAGGTGTCTACCAGCCAAGGAACACTGGAGGATTGCTGGAAATTCCAAGAGCTAGAGAGAGGCGTGGGATGAATAGTCTCTCAGGGTCTCCAGAGACATCAACCCCAGTGGCACCTCCATCTTGGACTTCTGGTCTCCATAAACATGAGAAATAAACGTCTGTTTTAAGCCACGGAGTTTGTGCTACGTTAAAGTGGCATTAGGAAACAGTCATGGTGTCTTTGTGAGGCTCAATTTGAATCATGCACGGACCCCCAAAGGTACTGTTGGTGTGTTCATATACACACCGTGGAGGTGAGCATGACCCTGGGAGACAGAGTCCAGCCTCACACACGAAGCTCTTACACTGAACCGCTGAGGGCTTCGGATAGCTCCTGGGTTCTTCTGAGCCTGAGATTTCTGGTCTATGATCAGGAACCACCTCCACCTCGTGTTGCTGGGAGGATGTAACGGGCACAGCGTGTAAAGGGCCTGACACCAAGGAGGCGCCTGGGAGAGAATAGCTGCTGTTCTTTTATTAGTGTTATTCATGGACAAGCCCTTGCGTTTGTTTCCCACATGCCTTTGCTGTTTGGGGCAGTTATTGGGATCACTGAGTGATACTTGGTGTATATTCAGGAAGCACTCCACTCTGCATGTGGGTGCTGGGGAATTGTAACCAGGGCCCTCAGCCCTGGAATGGTCAATAGGGTAGGGAGGGGGAGAAAGGGTGGGAGCTGGTGCTGTGTAGCCACGCCCATCTGCACTGCACCATGGAAAATGCATGCTCCTGTCCGAATGGGCAACACTCTTGCCTTCTTAGGAACAGATCTAAGTGAGATCTTCCTAGACTCCTGAGGTTGGAAATGGCTGGCTGTCAGGTGGGAGTAGGAGTTGGAAGCCGCACGACTCCTGTCCCCTTCTGAGATGGAGGGAGCACACCACTAGAGGGGGCGGGTCTGTTGCCCATATTTGAAGCCAGTGCTGCTGAACTTATGTGCTCTCAAAATCCTGCAAATACTATTTTCTTCCAAATGAACAAAACCTGCTCCTTGGACAAACCCATTGAAGTCTGCAGGATACACTTCTGTGAGCATCCACATAGAGATTTGAGCGTTTGCAGCAAAAGTTTAGGTGGGGGAGGCTTTGCTTTCTAATCAGGTACATCAAACACAGTCAAAATCCCTTCTAAGGTTCTTCTTGAAAAGTCAATGAATGGATCATGATCAAAGTGCTTGATCTTTCCAGTGTCCCCAAATAACACAATTCTTGATGATACATTAAAAGAGGACTGTATGTAAAGGAATAAGGGTGCTTCTTTATTTGGGTTTTCAGCACACTGTGGTGCTAAGCTCGCCAAAGTCCATTGAGTATATCATCTCTTTCTTCTTTTATCCTAAAAAAGAACCTTCTAATCTATCGTCATGACCATACTGTGTTCACAAACCCAACTTATCAATTATAATTTCATTCATTCATTCAACAAGTGTCTCCGGTGCCCCTACTGTGCGCCAGGTGCTGCTCACAGCACTGAGATGATATCGGGGAATGAGACACACAGACCCTGCCTCCATGACCCACCCTTGCAGTGCATAGGCGCAGGTGTTCAGTGTGATTCCAGTTAGCACCTCTCATGTGCTAGACGGGGAAAGGGTTCTGGAGACATAAAAGCAATGAAGACAGGGAGCTGGGGTCACAGGCTGAAATTCTGGACGGTGATTACGGAAGAGGCCTCCTGGGGAAGGTGATGTGGGAACAGGGTTTAAGGATGAAAGGGGACCAGCTGGGCAGAGGTCACAGGGAGGGGGCATCCTGGCTGAGGAGACAGCACCTGCCAAGGGCCCGAGGTGGGGCCCTGGAAGGATCTGTGGAGGCTGGAGCAGAATCAGCCAAAAGGAAAGCAGGAGAGGCTGAGGCCCGGATCCCAGGAGGCTGCATGGAGCTTGCCAGTGCAGGGCCCCCCGCTGAGTCAGGCGGGGGAGTTATTGGAAGTGGGGAGCAGAGGAGTGACAGGAAATGACGGGGCTGCTACAGGACCACTGGGGCTGCTGTGTGGACAGGCAGCTGTGGAAGCTACCCAGGGTAGAGGCAGCGATGCCAGCCTGGAGGCCGCATGTGTGTCCATATCCACAACTGGGTCTACACCACACCTACCTCTCCAACGACGTTATCACCTCTATTATCATCTCTATTCAGCCTGGAGGCCGCATGTGTGTCCATATCCACAACTGGGTCTACACCACACCTACCTCTCCGACCTTATCACCTCTATTATCATCTCTATCCAGTCTGGAGGCTGCATGTGTGTCCATATCCACAACTGGGTCTACACCACACCTCTCCGACGTTATCACCTCTATTATCATCTCTATCCAGTCTGGAGGCCACATGTGTGTCCATATCCACAACTGGGTCTACACCACACCTACCTCTCCGACGTTATCACCTCTATTATCATCTCTATCCAGCCTGGAGGCCACATGTGTGTCCGTATCTACAACTCGGTCTACACCACACTTGCATCTCCAACGCTATCACCTCTATCATCATCTCTGTCTAGCCTGGAGGCTGCATGTGTGTCCATATCCACAACTCGGTCTACACCCACACCCACACCCACACCTACCTCTCCATCACTGTCACCTCTATCATCATCTCCATCTGGCCCAGAGGCTGGATGTGTGTCCATATATACAGCGTGGTCTATACCACACCTGCATGTCCATCTGTCACCTCGATCATCTCTAACTACATTCACATCTGTCTACCTATCTACCTGCTACCTATCATCTATCGAGCTCTACCGACCTCCACACCTGTCATCTATCATCTATCTGTCCATCTATCCACCCTAAAATAGGCCCGGGTGTCTGCTGTTCTCAATGTTTAGCTCCCACTTAAAAGTGAGACATGCGGTGTTTGGTTTTCTGTTCCTGTATTAGTTTGCTGAGGATAACAGCCTCCATGTTGCTGCCAAGGACGTGATTTTGTTATTTTCATGGTTGCATTGTATTCCATGGTGTGTATGTACCAAGTTTTCTTTCCTTTCCACTTTGTTTTTCTTATTTTTTAGGCTGTTTCTTATTATTTCAATTGTGTTGGGGTACAGGTGGTTTTGTTACATGAATAGATTCTTTAGTGGCGATTTCTCAGATTTTAGGGCACCTGTCATCTGAGCAGTTGTACTGTATTTCCTTTATCCAGTCTCTCATCGATGGGCATTACGGTTGATTCCATGTCCTTGCTATGGTGAACAGTGCTGTGATGAACATATGTGTGTATGTGTCTTTATGGTAGAACACTTTATAATGCTTTGGGTATATACCCCCTAACGGGATTGCTGGGTCAAATGGTAATTCTGTATTAAGTTCTTTAAGAAATCGCCACGCTGCTTTCCACAGTGGCTCAACTAATTTGCATTCCCTCCAGCAGCGTGTAAGTGTTCCCTTTTCTCTGCAACCTCATGAGCATCTGTTATTTTTTGACTTCTTAATAATAGCCATTCTGACTGGAGTGAGATGGTATCTCATTGTGGTTTTAATTTGCATTTCTCTAATGATTACTGATATTGAGCACTTTTCTTTCCTATGCTTATTGGCCATAAGTATGTTTCTTTCGAAAAGTGTCTGTTCACCAGTTTCTCAGACCTTTCTTATGTTTGATGACTTTGAAGTTTTGAGAAGGATTGGTCTGGTATACTGCAGGATATCCTGTACCAGGATTTGTCCAAAGTTTTCCTTATGGTGAGACCAGAGTTACAGGTGAGGAGGAGGAAATCCGCAGAGGGAAAGTGCCACTTTCATCACGTTACATCAAAGGCATACAACATGAACATGATACATGCCTGCTGAGTTGACACTGATCATCTGTCTTAAGTAGTGTCTGTCAGGTTTCTCCACTGTGACATGTGTTCCCTCTGTCCCTCCTGTCTTTGGAAGGGCGTTAGTATGATCGTCCCACACTCAGGGTGGTGGAGTGTCTACATAATGTATTTGCAGTTCTGCACAGATTTGTCTCTTCTCCTCTATTTACTAGTTTTTCTCAAATATTTATTTATATCAGTATAGATTCATGGGTATTTTATACTTTGGGTTTTAATCCAACACTATTTTCTTTCTCAAATTACTCCATATTTGGACATTGGGAGCTCTTTTACCACATGGATCACTCCAGTGTTTCTCCTTTGCTCGTCTCTTTATTTATTTATTATTATTATACTTTAAGTTCTGTACATGTGCAGAACGTGCAGGTTTGTTACATGGGTACACACGTGCCGTGGTGGTTTGCTGCATCCATCACCCTGTCATCTACATTAGATATTTCTCCTAATGTTATCCCCTCCCCTATCCCCCCACCCCCCGACAGACCCCAGTGTGTGATGGTCCCCTCCCTATATCCATGTGTTCTCATTGCTCACCTCCCACTTATGAGCTAGAACATGCGGTGTTTGATTTTCTGTTCTTTTGTTAGTTTGCTCAGAATGATGGTTTCCAGCTTCATCATGTCTCTGCAAAGGACATGAACTCATCTTTTTCATAGCTGCATAGTATTCCATGGTGTATATGTGCCCCCTTTGCTTGTCTTCAACCTCCAGTTCCAACAGTGAGAAACCTGGCGCCCACCAAAGGCCATTTACTTCGTTGTTTAATTCCAAGTATACATGTATAGTGATATCAGAATTGTCAACCTGTACCTTCAGTAGGAAACAATCTGTCAACAAGAATAAAGTGCTTATGTGTAGTTACTTTTGCCTTTAGTCTTACAAATTCCATTTATTTCTAAAGTTAGGTAGTTTAGCACCTTTCCCACACCCTCTTCAGTGAGGTTGTTTCATATATTTATAACACAGTTAGATTTTCTTGTCACGGTCTACCAGTCTTTACTGGAATCACCTGACCTCTTCAATAATTTTAAAATTATTCTGACTTTAAGGTTCACTCTCTGTGTTACACAGTATTATGTGTTTTGGCAAATGCATAATGTCACACATCCCATATTACGATATCATACAGAATAGATTCATTGCCCTAAAAGTCCCCCGGGCTTCATCTATTCAGTGCCACCACCTGCCACCCAACCTCCAAGCCCCTGGTGGCTACTGATCTTTTTTCTATCTCCATACAGATTCACCATTTTCTAGAATGTAATACAGTGGGAATAATACAGTGTATAAGTATACAGCCTTTTAAGACTGGCTTTCCTTACTTAGCTATGTACCTTTCACCTTCTTCCATAGCTTTTCATGTCTTGATAACTCACTCACTTCTCTTTATTGCTGAACATCCCACCATACGAATCTGCCATAGTTTGTTTATCCATTCACATATTAAAAGGTGTATTAATTACTTCCAGTTTGGGTGATTATAAATAAAGCTTCCATAAACATTTATGTCCAGGAATTTGGATGGACTTAAGCTTTAAACTCAACTGGGTCAGTATTTAGGAACACGATCACTTGATTGTATAATAAGATTATGTCTGACTTTGTTAAAAAAAACAAAACTGCCAAACTGTCTTCTAAGTGGCTGACTTATATCGCCTTCTTATCAGTCATGAATGAGGGTTCACATTCCTCTGAGTCCTTCCCAGTATTTACTATTCCCAGTTTGGGGATGTTTAAACATTCTAATAGATGTAGAGTGGTATCTCATTGGTTTATTTTGCGATTCTCTAGTGATGCCTGACAATGAAACTTTTAAAAATGTTTATTTCCCATTTGTATATTCTCTTTGGTGATATATCTGTACACGTCTTTTACCCATTTTTAATAGGGTGGTTTACTTTTCTATTGTTGAGTTTTAAAAGTTCTTTGTGTATTTTGGATGCGAGTCCTTTATCAGATATGTATTTTGCAAACATTTTATCTCAGTCTGCTTTTTGTCTTTTCATTCTCTTAACAGTATGTCAAAGAATAAAATTTTTTAATTGTAATGAAACAAAGTGTCTGTTCATGTCCTTTATCCACCTTTTAATGGGGTTGTTTGTTTTTGGCTTGTTGATTTGTTTAAGTTTCTTATGGGTTCTGGATATAAGACCTTAGTTGGATGCATAGTTTGCAAGTTCTCTCTCTCATTCTGTAGGTTACCTATTTACTCTGTTGGTAGTTTCTTTTGCTGTGCAGAAATTCTTTAATTAGTTCCTGTTATTTTTATTTTTTTAAAGATTGCATAAGAACACATCTGTAAGCTGATAGGAAAGATGGAGGAAAAAGGGAAAGATGGGTGAGAGAGAGGAGATTGGTGGGAGGGAGTCCTCGAGCAGGTGACAGAGACGAGCATCCAGGCACTAATGAAGGGTTGGTGGATTCTTGGAGTGTCAAGAAAGACCTTGGAGAAATGATTCATGTTCCCCAGATGCCCTGAGACACTGCCCCAGAGGCAGCACCATCCATCTGCGGCTCATGGGAAGGGTGGAGTTTTTTAATTGTCTAATTAATAAAAGAAATGCTGTTGTATCATCCATGGTACCAGCAGTTGGTGAAAATATACATCAGGCAGGGTGCATCTTCTGGGAATCAGTGCTGGGCGTTCTCCTCTCCCAAGGAATCCATCTCAAGGACCCTATGTATCATCTGACCCTGACCTTTGCAGGAAAACCTTCTGTCTCCTCATCCAGGAGGAGGGGAGGGGCGTCAAGCATTGTGAGGTGGTCTTTCTCTCATGCCATGGTGCCTACCATGTCCGCAGTGGGTTCATGCCAGGTTCACTGGAAAGCCCGGCTGAAACCACAAGGACCCTTCACTAGGAAATCTGGCTCCTTCTGGAATATCTGGGAAAAGTCAGAATCCACTGATTCTACTGGTGGGGACTCCTCTGGAAATACGGACCTGAGAACGTCCCAATCACGCAGGTGGGATGAGGCCAGGCAGTCTCTGGAAGTGTTGTTAAAAACTCCTCTAAGCAGACTGAATTTGAATGGTGACAATCTGCTTTCTGTCCTCTTTGAAAAAAAAAAACCAACTAAATTCCCTTGTGTGATCCCATGTTTTTATACAAGAGCTCCTGGATTTTTCGATTCTCATTTCTAGCCACTCCCTGTGTCAGCTACAGAACATGATCCGTATGGAGAGAAAGATTTTGTGCAGAGGAAACATGAAACATGGCCAGACTAGAGCCACAGAAGAGGAGAGTCCTGAGTTCCTAACAGTTCCGTTTTGGTACGAATGAGACCTGCAAAATGGACCCTCGTCTTTTGGCGTTCGCTCCTCCAGAGACTGATTTTAATCAGCCAGGCACTTTAACAGGTGGCTGTCACCTGTCTGTATGGCCACGGTGCTCGGAACTGAAAAAGCCCATCTCCATCAGGACTGTGTTTCTACCACCTCCATCACCTGCCCTGTTTAGATTTTCCGGGAACACAGTGAGTATTTGTCTCCTGGCATGAAACTCACTCGCCTTTCAGTGGTGAAGGGTCAAGGCCAGAGAGGCTTCTCTCTGCAAAATCGCCGGGTGCTGCTGTCACCTTCTTCCCTCCTCCATGTGGCTTGGTGGCCCTTTCTCTTCTCGTCGGTCCAATTTCTTACCCTCTCTTCTTTCTGTAGAAATACTGAGTCTGTTCTGTGTCCTCCTAGAGGCTGTGAGACACTGAAATCTGCAGCTGAGATGACCTCAGGTTGGAATGCTGCACCCTTTTCTAGTTGCAAAGACGCACAGGGTTAAAAGAAGAAAGAGCATCACAAATAGGCTTAACAGAAAGGAAGCCGGGCTCGCCGAACCACAAAACCAGGGTGGGCGGGGGAGGCTGTGCAGAAATGTGTGTGTCCTTCTCATGTCAGAATCTTAAAAACGTTTTATGAGCAAAGTTAATGGATGAGGCAAGATGTTTAATGAATAATAAAGTCAGGCCATATGCTTTTTCCAAAGAGAGAGAGAGAAAGAAGTACATGTGTGTGTGCGCGCACACACACACACACACACACACACACACAAGAGAAAGGAGAGCGAGAGAGAGAGAGACTGCAATGCATTCTTTGTTAACCCAACCACAATCCAATTAATGATGAAAGCATTTTAGCCTTGTTCCAGAACATAGGGGACAATGTTTCAGCTGTTTCTATTACCTCTTAGGGGACCCAAAAGGAAATCCCTACTCCAAAATACTTTCCAAATTAAAGTGTCTAACAATCAGCTCTGTCAACAAATGCCTTTTCCTCTCCCTAAGTTCAGTGCTGGCGTATTTTCAGAAGTGGAATTTGTAGTTACGTCTATAAAGCACCGAGCTCCCCTAGGGCGAGAGGCCCTCATGGTCCCAGTCCATTTTCTTTAAGCCTGTTTTCTCCAAAGAGTTCTTAAAAGGCATTTTCCCAAATCTGGAGGTGAAAGGACCTCAGGGCCATAATATCCATCCCCATCTTCTAAGCAAGAACACACATGGCTTATCCTGAAGACGAATTCACACAGCAAAACTTCTCTCTATGTTTCTGGGTGGCTGCTCCGGATTTGCACAAATTTCCCACCCACTAAATCCAAGATTTCTGCTCTCTCCTCCACAAGAAAAAAGAGAGAACATAAGCCAAAATGCCCCCCAACTTCTCCACTCTCTGGTTATAAACAAATCCACAGTGGTCCCCATCTCTTCTTTGGAACAAAGTCCTTCTTCCTTCCAAAAGTGTCCCCTCTACGGGGCGCCTGGGACTCACCCCTTCTCTTAATTCTTGCAGCCAGGGCTTCTCCGTGGGAGCCGAATGCCCCCTTCCTGCACCCCTGCACTGAACTGCCCTTCCCTGCAGGCTTCCTGAAGCTATGACTGCCCTCCAGCCAGGGCGGCCCAAGCACCCTGTTCCCCGCCACCCCAACCCAAACCTGCAGCGAGTCTGTTTCTCTAATCCCCCAGTGTTCTCTAATGAAGCCGATGTCTGAAAGGTCACCTTGGAGCGTCCGTGGTCAGATGGCTGGGCTAACTGCTGCTACCATCCTGTCTGATGTCCTAGGAGTGGGTGGCATAGTTGCCCACTCTCCTCCAGAAATTCCTCCTCCCTCCTCTGCTTCCTCCTGACCCAGATGTTGCTGGCCCAAGTCCCTTTCTGGGTCAGCCCCTTCTTCCCAACAGACGCCCTCTCCCATAGCTCCTACTGCACCCCGAGCTCTGACTCTGGTGCTCCCTGGACCTGCCCCTGAGCAGGTGGCTCGTCTCTCAGGGTGCCCTACACGCTGTCTACTCACCTTCAGGCAGCTGCGATGAAGCACATCTAAAATTAAATTCACTGTGGCTCCCTGACACACACCTGGCTCTGGTTCTGGTGTCGCTCTCAGTGTCACGACTTCCTTCCACCGGCTGTTCCTACGCCTGCATAACTGATAGTCCGGCCCCATCTCTGTGACTTCTCAGAACTGGGTCTTCCTCTGCCTGAGCTATGGCAGCACCCCCTACTGTAGCCCCAGTGGCCATTTCTTCACCCTCCTGCTTATCTTTTGTTTTGGAAACATGCATCAGACTCTCCAGTGATTTCCAAGACATCATCTTATTTAATCCCCAAATAACCTTTCAAGGCAAGAGGATAACTTGAGCCCGAGAGATTGAGATAAGCTTGGGCGACATCATGAGGCCCCATCTTGACAAAAATAAAAATTAAAAAATTAGCCAGGCATGGTGGGACACACTATAGTCCCAGCTACTTGGGAGACTGAGGTGGGAGGATTGCTTGAGCCTAGGAGGTGGAGGCCGCAGTGAGCTGAGATCACAGCACTGCACTCCAGCCTGGGCAACAGAAGAAGATTCTCTCTCAAAAGAACGAAACAAAACCTTTCATGGTTGGTACTCATATCTTCCCATTTTACAGCTAAGATGAGGGAACACGTAGCCAGAGGCCCCACAGCAGGTACTTGAAACGCCCAGTTAACACCCACATCATTTATTCGGCCTCATTTATTTACATCCACAGATTGTGTTTCCAGTTATACTTCTATTCCCAAAGCTGTTTATATATTGATTTAAATAAAGCGTTCTTCTTTTGGTACATGAAGCTGTGTAAATTTTACATTTGTGTTTGATATTAACAGTTCTTTCCCTGTGCACCAGGAAACCGGGCTCATCACATATGCTCATGTGATCACACTTCTGATCAAGACAAAACACCTTAAATAAATAAATACTCTTGAGACTGGAAATACATGCAGCGTAGTGGTGAACTGTTCCCTCCTGCTGTGGGGGCCTTAGCCGGAATTATTATACACATGCATACACACACATGTGCACACTCACAGGCAGACATGCATGTTCACATATGCATTCACACATGAACACACCCCACACATACACACATGCACATGTATACACATGCTCACATGCACACACCACACACACACACCCCTATTACCTTTCATCACTTCAATTTACAGCTCTATTTATTCTACATCACTTAGATTTCCTTTCTATCATCCTCATTTGCAAAGTTGTCTATTTTTAAATCCATTCCAAGGGCATCATCTAATGATACACAATAGGGAATCATGGGCTTTTTTTAAAAAAGCACAGCTCTAAAGTTTGTGGAATAAATGTAAATGTGTTCACTTGTATGGAATTCTTTCTTTTGTGATATATACTTCTATATTCTTTATGAGATATAGGACAGTATACAGTATAGTATGGGTGCAGAAAATCACATTAAGAAAATGTACTGCCTAGTGAAATAACACAACCAAAACTTTCATAGCTGTCATCCAAGTCAAGGATTAGGACATTGCCAGCCCCTCCCCCTCCCCCCCACTCCCCACTCTCAGATGCTGTCCCAGGCCCTACCCTGTACTCCACTCCGGAAGTCACCAGCACTCTGATTTCTTGATAATGAATCCCTGGCTTTCCTTTAGAGTTTCATCACTCAAGTGTGCATTCTAAGCACTACAGTTGGGTTTTGTTCACTTTAACATGTCTTGTAAGTCTCTTTTAATTGGCACTGTTTTTGTCTCTTTTTTCTTTTCTGCATAATTTATTTGCTGAAGATACCAAGCTGTTTCACATGCTGAGGTCCCATGGTTAGGATTTTTCTGAAAGCATCCCCATGGTGTAGTTTAACCTGTTCCTCTGTTCCTCATCTTTCCTGTAAAGTGGGAGCTGGACTGATAGACTCAATCGGATTCGGTGAGGCAGCTTCATAGGTGGTGTGGTATTCACCCACCAGGAAGTACGCAGTGATCCATTGTCTCCCTTTTTATGATGTTAGCAATCGTGGGTCCTCAGTGCTTAGAACCATGGTCTTCTGAGAAGTAGTGAAATGATGACACAGTGTTTCTTACTAGCTGGGATAATTTTATAAAAAGGCCATTTCTCTCATCTTTTATTTGATTTTGTAGTGATACAGTTTATACTGGACAGTTCATACACTACAGTTATTTCTCTTTTGTTACCAGTTTTTGAAGTAATGAGTGAGTTTAACATTCAAAGGCTGTCAATTCCATTTTGGTAGCAACATTATGAGCTTGTGGGTTTAACATGTTCTGTGCGTTTTCACTGATTACTGTTGTTGTTTGTGGCCATCTGTTCTTGCATTGATATAAAGGAATACCTGCGACTGTAATTTATTTTTTTTTAAAAGAGGTTTATTTGGTTCATGGCTCTGCAGGCTATACAGGAAGCATGGTGCTGGCATCTACTTCACATGAGGGCCTCAGAGAGCTTCAATCATGATGGAAGGTGAAAGGAGAGCAGGTGTGTCACAGGGTGAGACAGAGAGAGCAAGGGGAGGGATGTGCTGGTATCTTTTACGTTTTTGCTTCTTTGAGACAGAGTCTCACTTTGTTGCCCAGGCTGGAGTACAGTGGCATGATCACAGCCCATTCCAGCCTTCAACTCCTGTGCTCAAGTGATTCTCCCACCTCAGCCACCCAAATAGCTGTGACTACAGGCATGTGCCACCATTATATTTTTTGTAGAGATGGGGGGGTCTCACTATACTGCCCAGGCTAGATTTGAACTCCTGAGCTCCAGTGATCCTCCTGCCTTGGCCTCTCACAGTGCTAGGATTACAGGTATGAGCCACTGTGCCCAGTCACCAGGTTCTTTTAAACAAACGGATCTTCTGTAAACTAATGGAGTGAGAACTCACTCATTATCAAGGGGATGGCACCAAGACATTCATCAGGTATCTCTCCCCATGAACCAAACACCTCCTACCAGGCCACACTTCCAACACTGGGGATTACATTTCAGCAGTAGATTTGGAGGGGAGAAACATCCAAATCGCAGCACTATTCTGGATACTCTGATTTTTCTCACCTTTCGCAAAAGGGAGCCTCTTCCATCCGCTCTAAAGAGTCTCTCTTCACTCTCTAAATCTTCGATAACATCTCAATTGTATGGCATGACAGGAGGCTCCAGGCTCATCCTATATCTCTTAAATGTCGTATATAAGATATCTAGGATATATATATATATATATATATATATAATATATACACACACACACACACAAACACACACATATATATATAAATATATAAATATATATATATATCTCCTAGATCTCTTCACTTGGATCTAGGATCAGCCGTTTCTCAGTAAAGTCTTGTTTTGTCTTTGTTTTCTCACTTTAGTTGGGGGAAAGGATTTCAAGATCACAGTATGGAGGCTGGCATTGGCCATGTCTGTTTGTCTCTGTGAATTCTAGGCCTTCTGTTTATGTTAGGAAACATAACCAATATATGTTTCCATATCTAACGCTGTAACCAAAAAAAAAAAAAATCTCCCAGGTTCATACTGTTCCTTCCAGTTTCACTTGGGCCCTACAAGTTTTTCAACTTGATATTTTCTATTATATACTGGTTTGGATGGTCTTCCACACTAGCAATCCTGGTTCTCAAGACCATAGAGCTTGTTAGAATCCTAGATAAAATAGCTTCATGTAATTGTTCATTTGCCGCATTCTACACCACACACATAGCTGTCTCAGAATAACAATATTACTTCCACTGAAAATAGTAGGAAAACAAAACAAAACAAACCATGTGCAGATGTTTTGCCACCAGCTGTCCTTTTGCAGGTAGTCATCCTCTACTTCCCCTGTCAGGGCACACGCCAAACTTTCCTTACTATGGCACTGAATTAGCCTTATCTACAAATAACTGCATGTTAAGAGTGCACCATCAGTTCTTATGTCCACAGCTTTCTGGTCATTTTGGTTATCTAAGCTCATTCTATGATAGATTCTCAGGATGGACTCTTCAAAGAAATACTACCCGAGTTCTCACAGGTGATAACAGTTAATGGCCACCTTTATTCCCAAAAAATCAGTTGTGCTGGGTATTAAACCCTTGGGTGACATTTTCATTTTTTGAATTAGAAATACTGGTATTGAAAATTTTATGAAAATTTAATTTTCTAAGTGGCACCATAATTTTGATTTTATTCTTATAATATTTTATTCTTTTTTAAAAAAATAGTACTTTTATTAGACTATTTCTTATTGTTAGTTGTTTGGTGTCATATTATTTTGGTATGTTATGTATCCTATTAATACGTAGATCCAGTTAATTTTTTTTTATCTCAGAAAAGTTTTTATTAAATTATAATATTAGTGTTTATGCTTTTCCCTTGCTTGGATTTTCTTCTTTAGAGACTTAGATTTTAGGTTTATTGGATTTGCATTGCCTTATCTTCTAAATGTGTCACTTCTCTAAAATCTTGTTCACACTTATTTCTTTCTTAATTTTCAAAAAGATTCTCCTGTTCAACTTCTAAATCTATTAAGACACTCTGTTGTATTTATTCACTCTTGTTTTTCTTTTATTTTTCATTACTGAAATAAAAGTGCCTTTTATTTATAATTCTTTCCTGCATTCTATCATCTCATTTCTGACTTTTTCTAATTCTGAGTTATATATATATATTTATTTTGCATGATTTTTTAAAACAATGAGCAACATTTTCTGTGATCGATGCATATGTCCTTTTGGTGTGCTCTCCCTCTCTGTGGGTTTGCTTTTCTGCTTCTAGCTTATTTGCTATGAACTGTGCATGGGATTATATCTCAGCTGCTTCTGTCGTCCATCTCACATGGAGTTAGTATTTTTGGAATTGGATAAGGAGGCATGTTTCCAAGATATCTTCTGAGCTCCACGTTACGGACCTCTGATATAGTTAGACTTTGTGCCTCCACCAAAATCTCATCTTGAATTATAATCCTCATAATCCCCATCTTTGTTGTGTCAAGGGAGAGACCAGGTGAAGGTGAGTGAATCATGGGAGCCGATTCCTCCATGCTGTTCTCATGACAGTGAGTGAGTTCTCACGAGATCTAATGGTTTTATTAGGGGCTCTTT
The DNA here is from genome assembly GCA_036589455.1 of Ateles fusciceps. Classification (NCBI taxonomy): domain Eukaryota; kingdom Metazoa; phylum Chordata; class Mammalia; order Primates; family Atelidae; genus Ateles; species Ateles fusciceps. The sequence continues at coordinate 3,069,186 of JAZHEH010002791.1, read as the reverse complement.
CCCCTTTGCTCAACACTTATCCCTCCTGTCTCCTCATGAAGAAGGTACCTTGCTTCCCCTTCACCTTCTGCCATGTTTGCAAGTTTCCTGGGGCCTCCCCAGCCATGCTGAACTGTGAGTCAATTAAACCACTTTCCTTTATAAATTACCCAGTCTAGGGAAGTTCTTTATAGCAGTGTGAAAACAGACTAATACAACCTTGCTCTTCTATTTTTTCACGTTGTGCTTAAAAACATGGCAGGCTATTTCTAAGATTTCTCATCTCTCATTTTACAATGTGCTTTTACCTGTCTTGATGTCCCCAGTTTAGATTCCCAGTACAAAGCTATGTCCTGGAGGGAAGTTTTGGCTGGTGAATTTGAGAGTCCATGGGGCCCAGTATCCTTGTCCCTTCTGAACTTCCTCAGGCCCTTGACTCTCCCACTCCTGGAGCAAAGCCCCTCCCAGCGTCAGCTCTTGTTCTCACATGGCTGGTGCTCCAGGCTTCCCAGTGAACACCTGCTGGTTCTGCTGAGACACTCAGGCCTGGCAGGTGCCCCTGCTCTCTGCTTGCCCCTGACAGGGGATGTTTCCACACAGGTTTGGTGACTCCTGGTGGTTTGCTCCCTCCTCCCATCTGTATTTCCAATTTGTGTTTTGAAATTCCTGGGGGGGGACACCTTGTCATCAGTTTTTTGTAGGTTTTTGTCATGAGTTTTCAGTTTTCTTATTGTCTCTGTCTATTTTTACGGGGCGATTTTGAGAGTGAATAACCATGCCATTGCCAGTTTTGGATGGTATAGACTGAGAAGAAGAGGAGACCAGACAAGACCTGTGAGCACTAAGGTTTACAGTTGACAGGGGATGAAGCCAATGAAAGAGGAAGCTGCAGTGTGAGAACAGCAGTGTGGCAGGTGGCAGGAGGGTTTTCTGGAGGGTGTGAGGATTGTGGGAAATGAGAACCTAGGAGACTGAGACGTCCCTTGGATTTGGAAATAGGAGGTCTTCGATCATCTTAAGCAATTTTAGTGGGGACTGAAGCCAGGCAGAACAGAAAGCAGAGAGGAGGAAATGGAAAAGAAAGGAATACAGGACACATGGGTGACCCAGTAGTCCCATAGGTAAACATAGAAAGTGACCTTTCTGGTCTTCAAGCCTGAACCTCACATTCGCTTTATCTGAGATCCTTCCTCAGGAAAGACCTTCAGGCCTCTCAAAAAATGTATCAGAGAACTGAAACTCACCACATAATTGTATCCAGAAAATGAGATGCAGGAACCCTCATTCATCATGATTGTTTCCTTGATCTTCCAGGGTTCCTGTTTTCTTACACAGTGATTCATTTCTTCCCTGCTACATAAACCCCTAATACTAGTTGGTCAGGGAGATGGACTTGAGACTGATCTCCCATCTCCTTGGCTGCAGCACCTGATTAAAGCCTTCTTCCCTGGCAATACTCATGGTCTCAGTGATTGGCTTTCTGTGCAGTGAGCAGCGGGACCTGGACGCAGCCCCCAGTGTTTTGGTGACACCGGTTTTCAAGGAGGCAGCATGGAAGGGAGGCAAGGGCTCTCCTCCCCATGGTGCTTTTCTCCCAGCTGTGGTCCACACTATCGTCTGGGTGTCTGGGGTCGTCCATGCACATACAAGGCACCAGAAAGCCCGAGGCAAACCCAGAGGGAGATCCAGGGTCAAACGGGTCCTTGTAAAGGATCAGAGATCAATTCTGTCCTTCAATGTCCTGCCCAGGCTTGTTTGGATCCAGGATCAGCACCAAGACTGGGACGAGGCAGCAGCCAGCCGTGGGATTGACATTGCCCAGTTGGGTTTTGCTGTGCTGGGAGAATGCAGGGGAGCCAACCAGCTCCTCTCTTTCAGGGAGTTAGAGTGTGAAACACGCAGAGCCAGTGTCCATGGGTTTGCAGGAAAAGCAAGCCGATGGAAGGCGCAGGATGACTGGCTGAGACACAAGGTTGGCTGCTCTGGTATTCTTAGCCCTGATGGTCCTCAGAAACAGTTCCATTTCTTTCTCCTCCAAATGAACCAAAGTAAGCATTATAACAATAATGAGGAAGAATATGAACGTAATCGCCAAAGTCATGTTTTACGCAGTTTTGCTCCTGGGATGTCAATATAAGGACCCTTCTCCAAAAGATAAAACAATTTTATTCAGGTGACAAGGTTCACCTTTTGAAGTCCGTCATTGCATATATGGACATTTGAAAATGGAAATGAAGCACCTGTCCATATGCCATCCAATTAACTGAGAATGACTGATCATGCCCACACGAAATGGTGAGTGCAAATGGGGAACGTTTCACAAAAAGCCGGTTCTCTCAATCCGAGAGTTGTTTTAACGTTATTTTTGTAGAAATCCGCATTGTGCCAAGAGAACAGAATCAAATATGTCTCTTCGGAGGCTGTCCTCTGCTTTTCCTTTTACGTGGCAAGTGGGTCCTTCCAGTCGTGGGGGCTCCCATGTCACTGCACGTGGGTCCTTTGAGTCGTAGGGGCTCCCATGTCACTGCACGCGGGTCCTTGAGCCATGGGGTCCTGTGTTGCAAGGTGTGCTCCCAGGTCACCCTCCCGTTGTACTGACATTTTCCCAAATACTTTGATGATGTGCTTGAGCTTGAAGCAATGACAGGAGCAGGGTCGAGCCCACAGGCTGGCCGGTCTCCTGCCCTCTCGTTCCACACCATCCACTTTTTCTGTGTCTGGGCCTTGGCCGGCTCTCAGAGCTCCCGTCTTCTACGCCCCTCCCTGCCGGTCCGAAATGTAACATCTTCATATTGTACTTGGCCAAGGACTGCGCTGTGATGTGGAATTCAGAAACGAAATCCAGGTACCTCGAGGTCAGCAGACTTCTTGCCTGGCACAGCCGACTGTTGTTTGAAGGCTCGGAGAGCTATGAAATAATCATCAGTGTAATTCCACTTTCAAAAAAAAAACTGCTTCATTAGCACTGGGACTGCTATCTCTGTTTGACAATGGTGAGGTGAGTTGTCAAACTGCGACTCGTCCTTTAATTTAATCTATTTCAAGGAGCAAAGAATAGGCTGGTAGGTTGGGATGATTGTACTTCTGACATTCCTGTTTCTAAACCTCAGGATTTAGATCTTAATCTTGAAAGCCCTCTAGACTTTAGCCAGGGCGACTGCCCTCCGTTAAAATACAATGCAGAGTTTCTAAAATAATTGTGTAGCTATGACCATTTTCTCCCCCCATAAAGCATTTTCCACGTGAAGAACATCCTTTGAAGTAAGAAGCCGTGAAGATGGCTGGGGCAAAGGTGAAGCGTGTGTAACAGAAGTGTACATTCCAGGCAGAGGGTGGGTTGCAGGGCTCAGGAAAGTGTCTATTGATATTCAGCGCTTTGACCCGCTCGCAATAACTGTTGGCCCTGGGGTCACCGCCCTGCATTATGTGGCAATGGAGGCAGACAGACCTGATGGGTTTCCATTTGCTTTTCTGGGGGACCAGCAGGACTCGGGCCATGTGGTCACCAGTTGCTTATGGGGTGGGAACAGGGTGCGAGGCCCGAGGGACAGGGAACTCTGGGTGAAGGAATTCCTGCCCATTCCAGATCCCAAAGAGTGAGCCATCCTAAAATAATTCGCCAGAGATTTACAGCAGGATGGGTATTTTTCAAAACCTTATCCAGAAGAGAAAGGAGAAAATTAATAGCATATCCTGAAGCTGGAATTTTAAAGGGCACAGACAGAGTAAGGGAACACCCTGCTGTTGCTATTTCTTTCTTTGTGTTTAAAAAAAAATTGCCTCTCTTGACTTTGAAAGTAGCTACTGCTTTTTTTAAAGAAAAAAAAAAAATCAAAGCTCTACCAACCATTTCTTTTTGACAATGGAGAGTGCGTTTTCCCCTGATACTCAACTCATTTTGAATACAGTTCTACCAGTCTTATAGAATACACACCATGCATGGACTATCTTTATTATGGAAAAGCTAAGTAGACTCACAACAGGGGAGTGGGTGTGTGAGTGGGGGAGGGGAGGACGCCATGCACTTGTTTATTCCAGGAATGAAGGTGTCCTCCTTTGGAGGGCCTAAGCCTGCAATCCCACAAGCTTCATCGTCCTCACAACCTCAGTGGGAGCCCCTCTTCTGAAATAGCACCCGAGACTGCCTACGCATGGTGGCCCTTCCTGTTTAAGTCCCTCCCACAGGCAAAAAGCAAATCCCAGCCCCTCCCACTAAGCAGGTGAAGGCCAGAACCTGCTGTTGTAGGAGTGCCCATTCCTTTCCCCCCGCCTGTCTGGTCCATTACTTCAGCCATGACTTGGGTCTTGTCTCAGTCACATACAAAGGGTGACTGTTTAAAGAAAAAGAGGTCCTTCTGTCTACTCCTGATCAACCACCCTTTACCTGTGTGTCTCCATCAGAACAAACATTTTTGTTATTCTTTATGCATTATTGAATACATATTTATATTTTTTATTATGGCAAATCAGATCCCTGTGTGATGGAGGGTGTGTTGAGCTTTGAAGGAAGACGCTGGGCACAGTGGCCATTGTGTAAGGTGGGCACACGCAGGTGAGGGGGGTGCAATTCAGTCAAAGGCTCCTCATTGAGGACATGGTCCCTTCTGAAAGGAGCACCCCTTTTTCCCTTTCTGTGTGGAGCTTAGATCACCTGCAACCCAGCTGGCCCTCGAGTGCCATCCTGGTGGTCGGTTGTTTGGTTCTCTCTCAAGGACAGAGGCTAGATACACACTTACACTTGTGCGTGTGAGATTACAGGTATCTTCCCAAGGCATGTATGATGCCAGCTCACGCTGCCTCCGGACATTCGTGGGCACTCACTTGGGTGCTTGCCCAGCCATTTCCCCCACTCTTTCCCTGGCTCTTGTCTCAGTGCACCTGCCGTCTTGTCCAGCCCGCTAATAGTGTATATTTGATCTCCAAAAGAGTGGGAATCTTGCAGGCAGATGGGACATGCTTCCGTGAACAATATGTAGTCATGATCTAAGTGAACCAAGCGAAAGGAAGGAAGACTATCCCAGCCTTAAGGAAGATCAGAGGATGTGTCACAGCCATCAGGGCCTTCAGTTCAGCCAGGCTTGGACACAGTCAGCTCAGAGAGGAGTCCGTTGAATGGATCAGGGTGATGATGGAGGTGGGGAGGGCCTCCTGTACTTCCTCCTCAACGTGCACACATGTGTACATGCATAGGCACACACGTGCACACATGCGTACATGCACAGGCACACACGTGCACTCATACACACGCTCATACACACACAACTCTCTCATACTCGCGTGCATACATAGATGCATTCACACACATGCACACACTGACAAAGTCATGTACATACACACACATGTACTCACCCACCTACACACATGTACACACACATGCACAAACATGTACATGCCGCTTTCCCATACACCCATGCGTGCACACATGCTCTCCTCCCCTTAACCACCTTCCCTCCCAGATATGTTTCACGTCTCTAATTTCAGGGTTCTTGCGCCCATCACATGCTCTTCTGGAGAGGGAAACTGCTCAGGGAGAGGGTTAAAGTCACAGTGGCATTTGACAGGGACATGATTTGCTTTGGTCACATCTTGATTTGAGGTCTCCATCACTGACCCTCCAGTTGGGTTGCTCTGCCTGGAGGCTGGACTGCCCAACGTCGGGAGGGAGCTCCTAGCTGTCCTCTCCTATGAGTTTATGCCGATTTTTAAATAGAAAATGGAATCAGAGCTGACTTTTCTGAAGAGCAGCCTAATAAATTATTAAATAAAAGAGAGTCCTTCAACTCACCACCCCCATTTCCTTATCAGCTGATTTTTTTTGTTGTTTTCAAATTTCAAAAAAGAAGATTAAGCTTTTGTTTCTCTTCTTCCTCATGCTAGGATTTTTTTTTTTTTTAACACCATTTAGAACTGGGCAGCTACTGTCTCTGGGGGGCAGCCCTTGAGTGGAGGGTGGCCTCCACTGTCTTGGCTGCCTTTGTGTGACTGGCCTCTCCCCTGAATTTCTCCTGCGTGTTCTTTTTAATTTTCCTCGTTGAAAGGAACGAGTGATCCTTGTGCTCAGATGGCGTGACTGACACCCCCCAGCTGAGAATGAGTAATTATTCCCACTCTGCTGTGACTTTGATAAGGTTCTGAGGGCTGCCTTGGCGCAGCTGCCCGGCCTTTGTTCCGCTGAAGTTATTTTCCTCCTTAGGAAATGAAAAAAGATAGAAGATGACAACGCCATCAAGGGAACGGGGGAAACACCAACAAGTTATTAACCTCTAAAAAACCATTAATCCCCCAGTCAAAGGAGGGATACGCCCGGATGACGTGGCGTGCACGGGAGGCTTCGCACAGGTCTTCAGGAACAATGGAGAACAAAGCGTCACACACGCCGACATCATTTGCATAACTCAACTTGCAGGGAGCACAGTTAGCAAGGTAGCAGAGGGCAGTGGCGCCACTCGGTGGCTGATTTTGGGGGACTGCTGGCTTCTCTGTGGCTGCGGAGAAGGCCTTTCCCCACTGGAAGGCCTGGGGTTGGGCTTACTAGACCAGGGAAGGACCTGGTTCTCCTGGCGACACAAGAGGTTGGGTCTTGCAGGGTGGTTTGCAGAGCAGGTGCTATGGGCTGAATTCATCTCTCCCCAGATTCATATGTTGGAGTCTCAATAGTCAGTACTTCAGAATGTGACTGTACTTGAATACAGGGCTTTTAAAAAGAGGTGATTACATTAAAAGGAGGCCCCAGGGCAGGCCCTAATCAGATTCGAGTGATGTCTTTATAAGTGGAGGAGATGAGGACATACATGTGCAGAGGAACGACCACCTGAGGATACAGGGAGGGGGCGCTGTCCGCAAGCCAAGGAGAGAGGCCTCTGCAGGAACCAGCCCTGCAGACACCTTGAGTTTGGACTTCCATCCTCCAGAACTGAGGGAGAGTACATTTCTGTTTAAGCCGCATGGTCTGCGGTACTTTGGGATGGCCACCGAGTTCCCCAATACAGCAGATGACGAGAAGAATTCAGATTTAAATGTCCCTTCCACTTTAAATAATAGAAAGGTCTTTTGTCTTCAAAACCCTCCATTAAACTCTTCAACATTGGCCGTAAAATAATTGCCTATAAGCACCATATGACAACTCGTACAGCTCCAGGGAAAGAAACTTTCCGGCAAATCGCTTGGTGGCCAAAGGACAATGGCAGGAAGCTTCTGTTCTTAGCACCTTACCCTTTTCCTTGTTGACGATGAGAAAGAAAACATGAACATAAACCATGGTCAGTGGAGATGGTCCATAATATATGTCTTGGTGGCAAATCTGGGTTCATAACACGCAAACCTGACTCCCTTCCTTGGGTCACTCCAACATGTGCGTCTGGATTCTGAAGATGTTTTCCAAGTAATTTTCCCCTGCATTCTAGCTGCATGAAGACCCACTTGTTCTTTCCCTCTGATTTCTGATTCTGCCACAGGCACTGTTAGAATTAGAGCACTGATAAGGAAAAAAACTGGGCCAGGATTTAAATTAATGCTTTTAGACAAAATATCCGTTCCATCTCCAATTCTAATGCTAATTACATTTGTGGATCAAAGACCGTTAGTTAAAGTTTTGCTTTTGAAAAACAGGGGGGAGATTTTACTTTCTTGTTTGATATTTTTATGGGACTTGATGGGAATGGTGGGGGGAGGGTGGTGGGGGAGACAAGAATCTCTGGAAGCAGGCCTCATGCAGAGAGGGTTTGGGGGGGGGGAGAGCGAGTTTCCCAAGGTTCCCGAAGCACACTTTGAAGGCTCAGAGTCCAGAGCGCCGAGGTTACACCTTTCCCTCTTTTCCGCTGCGGCGGCTGTCTGGGTTACACAAGAGGACAATCAATATAAGATAAAATAAAAAGATGGGAAGAAGTGATCTATGAAAAACCAGGGAGGAAATTTAAATGCCTCCGACTACACGAAAAAGTGAGTCTGAAAGGCTGTAACCAGGACTCCAGCTAGATGACATTCTGGAAAAGGCAAGACTTTGGAGACAATAAAAATCAGACCGTACCAGGGGTGAGCGGGAGGGAGGGATGCATGGTCCGAGCACAGACGATTTTTAGGGCAGTGGAACTCTTGTCTATGATGCTGTAATGGTGGGTACATGTCATTATAAATTCGTCAAAACTCACGGAAGGTACAGCACCGAGAGTGAACGCTCACTTGAACTCTGGACTTTGGGCGATAATGACGTGTCACTGCAGGTTCATCAAGTGTAACTAATGGACCCTCTGGTGGGCGATGCTGATGCAGGGGAGGTAAGCCTGTGTGGGGGCGGGGCGGAGGGATGGGAAAACTCTGTACGTTCTGCTCAATTTTGCTGTGAACTGCTCTTTCAAAAGTCTATTTAAAAGAGGTGGAAGAAAGATTGATAGAATTTTTAAAACCTAAGCAAAGTGACTTTTTGGTGTGAGACCTGCATTGTAGCTACAGAGACCCAACTTGTTTGGGGAGCAGAGGAGGAAATCAAAGCGAATATGACACTGAGTTGACCCCGAGAATCCGCAGAGCCTGGGGGGGGGGGGATTATCGGGGCAGGGGAGATGGGTTTGCCAGCAGGAGGTAGCAGCATAAGAAAGGGGCAGAGGGAGGGATGGAAAATGCAGTCTGCGGATAGGATCACGAAAGCCGGTTTCTGAAATGAAGATGTAATAGCATTAAAAGCCAGGAAGAAGCTTAAACGGGGAAACGGGGAGCCTGCAGTTAGGTTTCCAGGAACAAATAGGAAACGCACACACTTCAAGTCCTCCCCCTCCTCTCCATCGAGCCGCCCCGGCTTTAGTTTATGGAGTCACATTTTGGGTGTGCCTCCAGGTGCAGGGTGTCACAGGGGGGCAAATGCAACTTGTGTTTGTGTGCTTGGGGTTTGTTTACATCTTTCTGCCCCAATTCCCTTCTCCTGGCCTCAACACCAGCCACAAACTTCTGACTCATTCATTTGATCATGGAATGAATATTCAAAGAGGCTGCCTCCTAGACAAAGACACTCAACAAGTAAACAAACGCCCAAATAAAGTTGTTCCCAGTAGTAAACCAGGGCTAGGGGGTGGGCTGCGGGTTTGTTCAAATCAGGGCAGGCGGGGGCTGTCCTGGCAGGCTTCCTAGAAGAGGCCACATTGGAACGGAGGCCTGGATGGCAAGACTTGGAAACCACATGGAGATCTGAGCAGAGAATTCTAGACAAAGGTGGGGGACAAGAGTGAAAGCCCCGAGGCTGGAACATTCCAGAAACTCACCAGAAGCCCAGCATTCGAGCCCCAGCATAGAGAGCATAAATGTTGTGGGGTGGTCAGGGTCAGGGTGGGGGGTGGCACTCTAGCTTCTGTTGGCTGCTGTCCCTAGTTCAGGAAACCCCTAAGTCTTGAGCCAACAGGATGGCTGGTCACCTCCACCACAAAGGCCAGATCCTGCAGGAGCTGGGGCTCGGTAAGGGACTGTGTTTGACATTAACCAGGGAGCCATGGAGCGCATGCATGAGCTGTGATCCGTATTGCAGATTCTGGCTGCGGGAGCATCATTCCCTGGGCGGCCTGATGCTTGGAGCTGGATGTGGCATGAAACCCGTGCACACCTGGCCCACAGAATCCTCCTCCAGTGTTCTCGCCATGGGCCAGGTGCTCCCTGCACCTCCCCCTCCAGGCCTCATTTCCCATGGGGTTCTCCCTGCTCTCTGAATTCCAGTGAAAGCCTCAGCTCCCATGGCCTGCCCAGCACTGATAATGTCCAGAAGAAGACAGACTCTGTGGTTCTTGCCTGGGCCACGCATCCTGGTGGCCTTTGGAAAATTCCAGGCGGTCCCTGAGTTGACTAAAAGCTTCCATGAGTGGTTATGGAGATGAGATAGTGCCCCAGTGCCTAAGAGTGCTGCCTGTAGCTCTCACGGTTCCTTGCAAAAGTAAACACCTCAACCCCCCACTACCAAGTCTACGGTCTTTCTGGTATCTGCACCCGCCCTCACTTCTTCCTGTATTGATGGAGAGAATTCTCCTTCCCACAGTCAACAGCCAGGTCCTCCTCCTATTTTCTGGAAACCTCTGCTCTCCACCACTCAATGGCCGTGCCTTCTGCTGACCCTTCATTTTCCCGAAAAATCAATCTCTCCTCCAGTGGGTCATTTTCTCGACACACTGACTTGCCTCATCTACTCCAGTGGATCATGAACCCGTTGTCCTGCACACCAGCTGTGGCTCCTGCTGATGCCAGCTTCTCTTCACAGCACGCCCTACGCAAGCTCAGCCTGACCACGTCACGCCCACACCCTCCGTCCACTCCTCCAGCCTCTCGGTCTGGCTCCACTGCCATCCGTCACACACAACTCTCTGCAGAACGATGGTTCCTTCCAACCCAGTGATCTTTTTTTTTTCTTTTTCTTTTCCTTAGTTTTTAAAATGGATATGGAATAGTCTTACATATTTATCCGACCATGTGATACTTGGTTACGTGCATACAATGTGCAATAATCGAGCCGGGGTCCTGGGGGTGTCCATCAGCCAAGTGCTTACCATTTCTATGTGTTGGGAACATCTGGAGCCCTTTCTTCTAGTCGTTTTGAAACATGCCACACATTGTTGTCAACTATGGTTGCCCTCCCTGCTCTCCAACGTGACAACTTCCTCCTTCTCTCTGACTGTGTGCTCCAGTCACTCCTGGGTCATCGTGTTACTCTGAAGTTCAGCGACATTGCACGTGACCGCCTCGCTCCCTCTCCTTGCAGCACCCCTCTGCCTCCGCCTCCAGGCCCCCCCATTTCCTTGTCTACCCTCACCTGCCCAGCCACTCCCCACGCCAGGGACCTCACTGGGCCTCCCTTTCCTTCTAGTCTCTGTGCAGAAGTTCCTGGAGGTCGTTCCCGGCTCCTCCTCTTTCTCACTCTGACATCTTCCTAGAGATGAGATCATCCATCCCAATGGCTTTGTATGCTCTTTGCATGCGAAACAGGCCCAAATTTATATCTCTCTCCCACCAACCTGAGCTCCAGACTCATGTATCTTACTGTGTGCCTGTACCTTTACTCGGAAATTGAATTTTGGGGCTGAATTTGGAATTGCCTTCCTGAAATCGACCTCTGTGGAGTAGCACGCACCTCAACTGCCCACATCTGTGAACACCACTGCCCCTGCCTGGTCTAAGCCCCACCCTGTCCCACCTGGCCCCTGCCATTACAGCCTACTAAATGGTCTCCCTACTGTTGCCCTCAGCCCTGTTTCCCCAACCTGTTCTCCAAACAGTTGCTGAAAACCCTTCACTGGGCTTTTTCTTCTGAGGAAGTTGTGGTCGGGGGATGTGGAGCTGTGCTCCACCGCTCTCACTCCTGATTCACTGCTGTTGGCCTTCGCCAGTGAACAAGTTGGTCATGGAGCCACACTGGACCGTGGCCTTTAAAGACATGGGAAAACACCCATGGGGCCAGAGGTGGCAATTCACCAAATTCAGGTCTCCCTAATGAGCCTCAATGTGAAATCCCTGGAAAAGGTGCGTACTGACTTGACCAGGACCACAAAGGCAGGGAATCTCCAAGTGAAAGGACAAGCCCAGATAGATGCCTCCCCAGGCTTTGAGAATCACCACACAAAAAGCTCCTCGTAGTGAAGGTTCTATGACATGGGCTTGCTTCCAGAGGAGAACACACCCACGACTCACCAACCTGCACAGCCCTCTCGAGACTGCTAAGTAGATTATTCCCATCGGTGTGGAGCCAGGAGTTGGGGTTGAAGTCAGCATTGCAGATAGTTACGTGGACTATTTTAATACATTGATTAGCAGTTTAAAAATACCCTTTATTGGGCCGAGAGCAGTAGTTCACACCCGTAATCCCAGCACTTTGGGAGGCTGAGGCAGACGGATCACTTGAAGTCAGGAGTTTGACACCAGCCTGGCCAACGTGGTGAAACCCCATCTCTACTAAAAATACAAAAAATTAGCTGGGCTGTGGTGGCGGGCACCTGGGAGGCGGAGGTTGCAGTGAGCTGAGAGCATGCATTGCACTCCAGCCTGGGCGGCAAGAGCAAAATTCCATCTCAAAACAAAAAAAAATGAAACAAATCTCTTATTGGTTTCTCAAGGGTCTGAGAATAAACTCCTGCCCCTCCTCTACCTGCAGGCTCCTCCAGACCCGGTGCTGCCACATGGCCACCCTCATCTCCTACTACCACGTTCCCTGCACACCACGGGGCTCCAGGTGGTCTGGGCATTCCACACATGTCCTTCCCCTCTTTCTGGAATGTTCTTTGGCATCTCTCCTCACAGTCACATTAACTCTCACTTCCTCAGGCAGCCCTTCACTATCACTCTGTGAAAAGCAGATCCCCACCACTCCGTGTCACAGCACCCCAGGCTCTGCCTGTGTTTCACACCCCAGAATGTGCTCCTTATGCACCTGCTGACATGCTTGCTGTCCATCACTGGGGGGGCTCTGGTGGGGTGTTCCCTGCCTTTTTATCACACCCCCCAGCATGCGGCTCATGGCTGTGTTCATGAGCAAGTATAAGCTGTGGACAGATTTCCTCTCTGTCCCCGTCTCCACACACCTGTGCTGCCTGTCACGCTTAGATAGCATTTTGCATCTACAAGTCATTCACCAATAATCGTCCGACAAATATTTATCGAGGTCTCCTGTCAGGGGCTGCTGGGGATTTCAGATGTAAAGAGGAAGTAAGTCTTTACTCTGCCTCAAGTTTGCCCGCCATCCAGCTGGGAAAATAGATACATATGCAGATAAATCGGATACCAAGTGATCACCCGGCAGCTGATAGATATACATGTGCCCACGAAGAGAGAGTGACTGCCCCAGCCTGGGGTGGAGGGTTTGGTGATTTGAGTGAGGAGAGGATGAAGAGGAGGCAGGGGGGTCAAGGCTCCGGGGTGGTAGCCCAGGTGTAGAGGCAGAGAGAGGGGCCAGCCCCGAAAATGCCCCTGCAGGAGGAAGAGGATCTCCGAGTCAGACGTGCTGAGCAGCAGTGCCCGCAGGACATCCAGGTGGCGGCCCCGGCAGACACTTGGATAAATGAGCCTGAAGCTGGAAGAAGTCTCGGGTGGGGCTGTGGAATGAGACTCAGGAGCCAAGGATGGAACCCCGGGGGACAAAACGTCTTCAGAGCATTCTTTAAACTGAAGAATCTATTCAATTAGGGAGAAAACGTCGTTCAGATGATTCAACCGTTTCCCCTGTGGTTTCATGTATGAACTTGTAATCGGTAAAGGAAGAGAACATGAAAATGCAGCCCCGTCGCCTCCACAGCGCTCCTGAAATTGGAAGGGGGAGCCGCCAGTGACCGCCTTCCTACATGAGTTGCCTGGCTTTGCTTTTTGTTCCTCTCATATTCCTTTGCTGGGCCTGGAGTCCTACGTTAAGGAGCTTTATTCAGCCTCCTTTTCACATCCACACTCCGCACTCCAGAAGAGCAATGGCCTTTCCCTGCAAACACAACTTTGAGATAGGTCTCCTACACCTTCTCCCTTCCAGATGCTCTCCCACAAGGGCCTCCCACAGATAGAATTTGATGGCAGCCAAGGTTCATGACCCGGTCCAAACCATCAGCGGGAGAGCAGTGGAGGGGAAGAACATGGGCTTTGGAAGTAGACAAGGCTGGAATTTCATTTCATTTGCATCACTTGCTAGCTCAGTTTCCATATTTGTAAAGTGGAAATAAGCACAGGTGCGTCATTGTCTCGTAATGAGTCTCGTACATTTGAGTCTCAGATTAGATTAGATTATGCTTAGTCTCAAACCAATCCCTTCTGCCCCGTGTGTGCATTCACTTCCTTTTTTATTTACTAAGAGTGGGATTAGGAGCACAACTCGAACCACCACCCAAAGATCTGTGAACACACACCTTGGTCTGAGATCTCTGTTGACACCCAAATGCGAAGCTCCCACATGAAATATCGAAAATGAGCCCCCTTCACCTTTTGTTAATCAGAAAAAACAAGGGAGTCTTAATTAGAGGGTGATGATTTGCTTTATGGACTCAAAAGTCTCAGATGGGGTAGACGGCGTTTATGTCTTACTGTAGATTTCTAGACCCTTAGATAAAATCCACAAGAAATAAGGTAGAGGCATATTTTTGTATTTTCATAGCTCAAAACAATTGAGCTTAAACATAGCCCATTTGTCCACTTACTTCCTTTATGCAACTCCTTGAATTCTGGCAAATTCTCCAGACAAGACGGTCATAACGGAGAAGAAACCACATTCCTCCTTTTGTGTGTGTGTGGTGGCAGAACCAGACATGCTGGAGAAACACGTGCAAGGGGGTGAGCCCTGTTAGGGAGAGAGGGGATCAAAGAGCTGAGATGGCCCATGCATGCCTTGGATGACAGAGAGAGCTGTTTTATGATTGGAAGTTAAAAAGCCCCAGAAGATCCCAGGTGCCTGGAAACAAGAAGACAGACTCCAGCAGGAGGGAGGCCATGGCTGCTGGCGTCTATTCCTCTACAGATGCTTTAAAGAGGTAGAAGATAAGACCAGAGTTGTATCTGGAGCATGTTACTTCCATTTAACCCTAACTCAGGACTGGAGCAGATGGGGGGGGTCACGCGTCATCCGAATTAACTCAGGACGGGAGCAGATGCGCGGGGTCACGCGTCATCCGAATTAACTAGGACGGTAGAGAGGGGGTCATGCGTTCCGATTAACTAAGGACGGGAGCAGATGCGCGGGGTCATGCCGCATCCGATTAACTCAGGACCGGGAGCAGATGCGCGGGGTCACGCGTCATCCGCATTAACTCAGGACTGGAGCAGACGCGCGGGCTCACGCGTCATCCGCATTAACTCAGGACTGGAGCAGACGCGCGGGTCAGGCGTCATCCGCATTAACTCAGGACTGGAGCAGACGCGCGGGGTCACGCGTCATCCGCATTAACTAGGACTTGAGCAGACGCGCGGGCTCACGCGTCATCCGCATTAACTCAGGACTGGAGCAGAGGCGCGGGGTCAGGCGTCATCCGAATTAACTCAGGACTGGAGCAGACGCGCGGGGTCACGCGTCATCCGCATTAACTCAGGACTGGAGCAGACGCGCGGGGTCACGCGTCATCCACATTAAGTCAGGACTGGAGCAGACGCGCGGGGTCACGCGTCATCCGAATTAACTCAGGACTGGAGCAGAGGCGCGGGGCTCACGCGTCATCCGCATTAAGTCAGGACTGGAGCAGACGCGCGGGGTCACGCGTCATCCGAATTAACTCAGGACTGGAGCAGATGCGCGGGGTCACGCGTCATCCGCATTAACTCAGGACTGGAGCAGATGCGCGGGGTCACGCGTCATCCGAATTAACTCAGGACTGGGAGCAGACGCGGGGTGATGCGCGGGTCATGCGTGGGGTCATGCGCGGGGTCATGCGCGGGGTCATGCGTCGTCCGAATTAAAGGCCGGAGCCAGTGGAGTGGGTGCCAACGGAGAGCAGGACCCATGCTTCCCCCATCCCTTCTCCAAACAGGTCTTCACGGTTTGCAAACTGAAGAGAGGAGCTGCTTCACCGGGGGAGGACATGGGAGCTACACAACTGTACCCATCAAGATGAACAGAACCACCCTACTCCTAACACAGTATCTTACAGAAGATACGAATCGATTTCCCTCTCATGTAAAAGCAACCTGCAGATGGGCAGCTGAGGTTAATATGGCATGCAGAGAGTTTCAGGGATCCGTGTACTTTGTGGCTTTTATGTCTGCTATTTCTAGGGTGTGGAGCTTGACTGCCTAGTCCAAGAAGGCTGCAGGACCTCCAGCTCTCTCTTCTGCATTCCATGTGTTCCAAACACAAGGAAGAGGCAAAGATGTCAGGAGGCAGCAAACTGCCTTCTAAGACAGCTTCACGAAAGCAGCCTCACGCTTTATCTCAATGGCCAGAACACAGTTACATGGGTACACCAAGCTCCGTGGACTGTCCTCTCTTAGACAGCGAGACACTGTCAAGGAACGGTCTCCAAGCTGCTGACCAGCAACGAGAGATCTATTGATGCAACTCCTTAGGCAGCTCTAGGAGCCTTTGACAACTCGGAGCCCTCAGTTTCCAAGTACATGGAATATATACATAGCAAACCTTATGTATGTTGTTGATGTGTGAAAAAGAAGTAAAATATTGCCACACAATTACCAAACAGTATTTGAGAGGGAGTCTTTGACAACCCAGAGCCCTCAGTTTCCATGTACACATGTGGAATATATACTAGCAAATCTTATATTTGTTGTTGATGTACGTTAATGAAATAAAAAGACTTAAAATATTGCCACGCAAGTACCAGATAGTATTTGAGAGGAAGCTTCTCGTTGTGGAGTTACTCCACTGAACAGATGCAGAAACAAGAGAAAACAGTATTAACATTTTGCAAGCCTTCTTGAATTAATGGATCCAGCACTGAATACAGGTCTGTTAACAAAATAAAAGACAATCAAGCATTGTATGCCTCCGGCTGAGAGAACATCTCACACAGATAGTTTTCCTGCTAAAAAACATTGAGCTTCACGAACCCCACCACTCCAACATCCAATCCACAAAAAAACACAGAGGACAGAGAAAAATATTAAACAACACCCCATAAAGATGTGGTTAGCAAAATCGAAAACTAGGAAACAGGACAAAAGAAACTGGTTTCTTCCACAAATATTGAAAAAAATGGCTGGGAACTCCAGAGATGAAAACAGAGTTCAGCCAGTCAGCAAGCACGGAGCTGTTCAGCTCCCCGGTTCAAACCAACAAGTAAAACCTAAAATCGCAGAGTTGTGGTTTGACCCCCACGTGAGTTTTAGGAGACAACTGGAAATGTGAATACTGAGTGGATTTTTGACGACAGTAAGGAGTTACTATTTTAGAATAATGGCATCATGGTTATAGTAAAGAAAGCGTTCTTATCTGTTAGAGACACACACGGAAATATTTATGAATAAAATGTGATTTCTAGGATTTGCTTCAAGATAATAGAGGAGTGGGGGAAAGTGGATGGAGGTATAGATGAAGTCAGATTGGCTGTGAGATGATACTTCTTAAAGCTGAGTGACTCACTATTCTCTCTCTCTCTTTCTGAAGCTGGGGAGTTCATTACACTACTGTGTTCACTTGTTTAAGTTAAAATATTCCATAACAGGCTGGGTGCAGTGGCTCCCGTCTGCAATCCCAGCGCTTTGGGAAGCCGACATGGGAGACTGCTTGAGGTCAGGAGTTTGAAACCAGTCTGGGCCACACAGTGAGGCCCTGTCTCTGCAAAAAAATTAAAAATTAGCTGGGCATAGTAGCGTACCTGTAGTCCTACCTGCCCTGGAGGCTGAGGTGGGAGGATCACCTGAGCCTGGGAGGTGGAGGCCACAGTGAATCTTAACCGTGCCACTGCACTCTAGTCAGGGTGACAGAGCAAGGCCCTATCTCAAATAAAATAAATAAAATATTCCATAATAAATAAAAACAGAACAAAGTAGAATGATTTCTAATCCTTTGGGTATATACCCCAGTCATGGGATTGCTGGGTCAAACTGTTCTGGTTCTAGGTCCTTGAGGAATCGCCACACTGTCTTCCACAATGGTTGAAATAATTTACTCTCCCCACCAACAGTGTAAAATGTTCCTATTTCTCCACAGCCTCGCCTGCATCTGTGTTTCCCGACTTTTTAATAATTGCCATTCTAACTGGCACGAGATGGCATCTCATTGTGGTATACACACGTATGTTCACTGCAGTGCTATTTACAATAGCAAAGACCTGGAACCAACCCAAATGCCCATCAATGATAGACTAGATAAAGAAAATGCGGCACATATACACCATGGAATACTATGCAGCTATAAAAATGAATATGTTCATTCCTTTGCAGGGATATGGATGAAGCTGGAAGCCATCGATCTCAGCAAACTAACACAAAACAGAAAACCAAACACTGCATGTTCTCACTCATAAGTGGGCGTTGAACAAGGAGAACACATGGACACAGGGAGGGGAACATCACACACTGGGGCCTGTTGGAGGGTTGAGGGTAAGAGGAGGGAGAGCATTAGGAGAAATACCTAATGCGTGTGGGCTTAAAACCCATATGACGGGCTGATAGGTGCAGCAAAGCACCATGGAACATGTATACCTATGTAACAAACCTGCACGTTCAGCACATGTGTCCCAGAACTTAAAGTAAAATAAAAAAATAAACTCAACAATTAGAAAAATGAAACAAAGTAAAGCGCAAGACAAAAACTACTGAGTTCTTCCAAGCTGGAGGCTCTCAGCCAGCTTTCTCAGGTATTAGGTGAGGCTCCAGCCACATACGTAGCCATCCTGGCTGGTCCCTAATGGACTTCCGCAGCCTCCACTGTGGAGTTGAGAGGTCAAGTTGAAGACCCGCCGCTGCTGCCGCTATTCAAGGAAAGAGGAACCTGGGTCCAGCCAGATTCATTGTCAAGCCTTCCTTCCACATTCACAGGAAAAACTGGGCAAGATAAGATGTTCCGGGTACAAGCCCTGAGAAGTGATTGAGCTATAGAAATAATCACAGAAAAATGATCTCGCTCATACTGGGAGAGTGGCAGGGAAGGAGGCAGGGCCCACATACAAAAGAGACTACAGTTTCTTCCAACAGGCAGTTAACAGATCACGTCTAAAACGGATACTATATCACAACAGATACTATGTAGTGCTGAAAACATCTTTTTCAAATGGAAATGGACCAGAGACGGCTGCAATAATCCAGCATGCTTTCTCCTGGGATAGCAAGCAGGGAGTCCTGTGGCACTAAGAGAGAGGAAAAGGGAGGCTTCTTAAATTGTAAGCACTGGATACTCTTACTTATGCGTATCTTTTACAGATTCAAACGTTGTTTCAGATGAAGGTTAAAAAAAAAAAAACAAGCAATAGCAGTAACAACAAAAGCCAGAATGTTGCCCAACCTGTGATCAGGGGGAAATCCCTGCACTGAGCATGCTCTTATTATTAACAAAGTGGCTAAAAACAAATGAATTAAATATTTAACTGAAGAAGCTAAGAAAAAATAAGAAATTAATAAAACAGGTGAAATGGTAAAAGAAATAGTTGTATAGAAAAGAATTAAGGAATAAAGGCAGAATTGATAAAGTAAAGAACCACAGTTTTGAATAGACTAAGAGAGATAAATCTCTTGGCAAACCCCAGCAAGAGTGAGCGCGAGAGTGAGAGAGAGACAGAAAGTAAATTTTGCATGATAGAAATAAGACAAGATGCTTAGTGATATGGCAGAGATTTTTTAAAACATAGAGAGTACCATGTATACCTTTGTACCAATAGACACTTATTATCTGGCTGAAAGGAGTAATTACCAGAGTCAAATAAAGAAGTAGAAAAATCGGGATAATAATTATTAAAAAATGAGAAGGATGTCAACAATTTACCATCCAGCCCTCTAGGAACAGGTAAATCCCTGTGATTTAAACTATTCTGAAGCCTAGAGAAAAACACAGAAAATGTTCTAGTATATTCTACAAGACTGATAAAATTCTGACACCAAAATCTAATAAACATCGCAATATGCATATATATTTAAAATACACAATTATAAATCCAAACTAATATTTTTAGAAATGTATCTAACAAATAGAGAAAAAAAACTTTCCTTCAAAAATGAATTTGTTTCCCAAAAGGGTTTTTTTTTTTAAATTGTTGAACTTCCTAGAACCTTTAAGATATTAAGATAGAGTTTTAAAACTTTTGTGTGCATAAGAATTCCTGGTAAAGCTTGTTAAAAATAGGTTTCCAGACCTGAATCACAGATTTTTATTGAACAAAGCCTGAAAATCTGAATTTAACAGGCACCCCAGGTAATTTGGATTCAGCTGGTAAAAACACTGCGCTAAGGAGTGCTGTAAATCTCCAAGAGGGGCGTTCTTTATACAGATGCTTCCCAGAGTGGTGTAATAGAATTGTCTTTGTCAGAGTGCCAACTAACACTTCCAGAATTATGTTCTTGACAAACAGGTTAAGAAATACCCATTGAGCTTAATCACTTTTGCAAATAAGAATAATAAAATTCAAAATTTACTATCGACAAATTGAATCCATCAGTGCAGTAAAGAATAATATACCATGACTAAACTATTTTTATTCCAATAATAAAAGGATGAAATAACATCGGAAAAGTTATTTAAAAATCAATTTGTATATGCATTAGTTATCTACCGTTGTATAGCAAATCACCTCAAAACTTAGCAGCTTAAAGCAATAGATATGTATTTTATCACAGTTTCCATTATGTACCCAGAAGTTTAAGTGGCTGTAGCTCAGAGTGTCTTTCAAGAAGTTATAGTCAAGAAGTTGACATGGCTGCAGTCATCTGATGGCTTACATGGGGTGGAAGACTGGCTTCCAAGATGGCACCCTTGGAAGGCACCCATGGCTGCTGGCTGAAGGCCTCAGTCCCTGGCCACGTGGAACTTTTAAGACTCTTTGAGGTTCCTCACAACATGGCAGCTAATTCCCCCCATAGCAAGTACTTTGAGATATTTTATAGCTTAGCTTTGGAATTCATGCGTTGTTATTCCACAATCATCTATTGATTATGTGGGTCAGCCCTACACGATGAGGAAGAGGGCTTCATGGAGTGTGAATGCCAGGATTCGAGAATTATTGGGTATTTAATTTAATTTAATTAATTTATTTTTTATAAGATACCAGGGAAAGCACAAATGCAGTCCCCCACTACCACAAATTATGCAGTCGAGTTTCCCACATTTGGGGAAATTGCAGGGGTCAGCACATCCGGAGTGCAATAGATAAGCCTCGCCCTGGGAAAACCACCTTCGTGATCATGGTATCTCCCCTGCCAGGTAAGTATTTATTGGGTATTTTATTGAAGGCTAACTACTACAATAGGTTAAAGGATACAAACTATGATTCAATCATTAAATGGCAAAAATGCTAAGGAGACTTGATAATTATTACTGTTTTCTCTTGGCTATTGACAGAAGAAAGTTCTAACATAGTAAGACATATATAGCAATAACTAGAAAACATTAAATTGGTGAAACATGAAAGGCAGTTATAATTAAAGATAGCAACAAGTGATATCTGCTGCTACCAGGGATATTCAACATTGTTCCAGGCCTGCTGCTTAATTCAGCAAGGTAAGGAAGAAAGTCATAGTGACAAACAGTGAAAAGAAGAAATGAAACTATTACCCATGTATTCAATCTCTCTCTGAAGGAAATTATAATTCGATACTGAAAAGGATAAAAGAAAACTCAATAGCATGAAGGCATAAGTTAATACATTTAGGGTATATACAATCCATATTTGATGAAGCATTTATTAACATCATATTTACTAAAGGTTATTTGAAGAGAAAAATGCAAGAGAATAGCTAAAAATATGTTCAAATAGGAAATATGAGGAAGACTATTTTAGCAGATATTGAAAACACCCAAACAATAAATGTATTGAGAGATGCCCACACAGGTCTCTCAACAGCACAAGAGAGAGTTTGCAATCAGGCCAATGAATCTCTGTCTAGACCTCTTACTTTTGGAAGTGATTCTGTACCTAACCCAGATTTATAGCTTTCGATGCCTAAGGATGTATGTGCAGAATAGTTCGTAATAACAAAAATCAAAACAACCTTGGTGTTCACTGAATGAAATTAAAATATGAACCTATTAAAAAGAATGAAGTTGATTTGGCATATTCTGCCCTGGAAAAACAGTCACAGAATAATGTTAACTTTTCTTTTAAAGCAAGTAGCAGAAAAATATGGTATTATGTTGCCTTTTTTAAATAAACAAAGGGAAAATTCTGCAAGGATATAAAGAAATATGTTAGCGTGTGAAGGAACCTTTCACTTTCCACCCCATATAAATTTGTCAAAAAATGTCTAAACCTTGTTTTATTTCTCTGAACCCTGAAAATTGTTTCAGGATAAGTTTCAAATATGAATTTTGTTTGGTCTTTTGTACAGAACCTGGTTTCCTTACTGACTCGTGGGCTGTATTAGTCTGTTTTCACGCTGCTCATAAAGACATCCTTGAGACTGGGTAGTTTATAAAGGAAAGAGGTTTAATGGACTCACAGTTTCACATGGCTGGGGAAGCCTCAAAATCATGGCAGAAGGTGAATGAGGAGCAAAGTCACATCTTACATGGCGGCAGACAAGAGAGCTTGTGCAGGGGAACTCCCATTCATAGAACCATCAGATCTCCTGAGGCTTAATTCACTGCCAAGAGACCAGTATGGGGCAAACCCACCCTCCCTCCCCCATGATTCAATTATCTCCACCTGGCCCTGCCCTTGACATGTGGGGATAATTACAATTGAAAGTGAGATCTGGATGGTGACACCAGCACCACGCCATATCAGGGGCCCTCTGTGATTTCTTCCTTAGTTTTCTTTTTGGGAACAAGGAACCCCATGGTGTCCCTTCTCCTAGCACAGAGGGTGAGAGCAAAATCGAGACAAAGATCTTGTCTCCCAAGGAAGGCTCATGCAAATATGTGAAAAGGCGTCCTTCTTGCAAGAGACCTTTAATAGTTCCTGATGAAATTTATCAGCTATGTGAGCTCCCCTCCCTGGGCCTCAGTTCCCTCATCTGTTCAATGGAGGAGGCAGTAAAAGGCTTCCAAAGTAAGCTCTCTATCCATTAGGGCTTTTTTTGTTGCAAGTGAAAAAAGCAAATTCAAGTTGGTGTAAGGCTGCATGGGTAAGTTATCAATTACCAATGCACATAATCAGTCAATCACACACACTCACATGCATACCCTCTCTCTCCCTGCCTTCCTCTCCATTACACTCTCCTCTCTTGATGACCAGATGGCTTCCAGAAGTTCCTAACTGGCTCTTAGCCTCAGAGGTCAGTGAGTAAAGCTTCCTCCCCCATCATTCTAAGAAAAGTTCTGAACTGAACTTCACTGGGACAAATTGGGTCCTTGCCCATCTCCAAACCAATCACAGTGCATAGGGACAGAATATGCAGACCAGGCTGGGCCTGGGACTTGGGCCCTTTTCTTTGCTACAGGTTGGGAGGATGTACTGATTGCCTGTCCTGTTTGTAGTACTGTATGTGATATGTGAGTAACAGCATCACCCAAAACAAAACAAGGACTATGTAAAAATTAAAACCTTTTATGGATCAAAGGTGCTTGCTAATACAGTGAAAACGCAACTCACAAACTGGGAGAAATATTTGAAAGTCCCATGTCTGATAAAGGATTAATATCCATTATATATAAAGAGCTCCTACAATTAAACAACAACAGACATTCCACGATCCAGGTTCAGATCCAGGAGGGAACGTAGAGACCCATTCAACTCAACCCTACTAGGGACAGCTCTAGCTCCAGAGTGCTCTGCGGGGTGGGTTGTGGCTGTCCTGGGTCCTGTGGGGGAGGCTGACTGCTTCCTCTGCCTGCCCCCTGCCCTGCCTCTCCTCTCTGCAGAGGTTCACCACAGGGAGCCTCCTCTTGGAAGTCAGGTGGCATTCTACCTCCATCTCACCCTCTGCCTCCAGGGAAGCCACTCTGCGGCACTTTAAGCTTTCAGATGTTTAAGACTTTCAGAGGCCGGACGGGGTCCTATAAGCTTTAAAAACAAGAACTTCTTGATTCTGGCTTTACGGATGGGACTTCCTCTGGGGAACACATTCAAGATGACATCACAGAAATGTCCCCCACCTACTTTGCATTGCTACTGACCTCCTGGCCCACAACACACGCCAGCCTGGCCTGACAGCACACACCTTTGTAAACAGTTTCCTGGCCTCACCGTGATTCTGCAGCTGACAGCAGGCTGGGCGTGACTAGGCCAGCTTGGAAGGAAGCATGAAGGTGATGGACAGACAGCATGCCAGCCATGTGTGGGCCTGGGCATGGGATATCGGGAGAACCACAGCCTCTTCAAGCTCAGCAAGATAGAAGAGCTCTCAGACTGTTTTCATCAGAAGCTCCTTCTGGTTGCAAGCTCATCTCCTATGTCTTCAACCCAGAGACAAGTTTCAGCCCGTGTTGCCTGTCCCCGTCTCAGGGTGTGGCCGTTGGACTAGACGTGGCTCCACGAGTGTCCTCCTGGTCACAGTAACTGATCTAAGGATGGTTGCGGGACAAGATTAGAACCAGTCAGCTGCCATGTGGCTTTCTCTGGGATGTCTGGGAAAAGGGTCCTGTCTTTCCTGCTGGGCTGAAGGCTTCAGGCTGTCAGGGGAGGAGCTTCGGGGTGTCTTGAGCCTTCCTGGAGCCCAAGAGAGCATCTGTGCTTGGGAGCAGCGCTGGGATATGGGAGACCCTCTTTGCAGCAGCCTCCCCGGGGTGCTGGCCTGGGCTGGCCCCCAAGCTAGCTCTGATGCTGCACTGCCTGCTCATGTGAATGAATCGCTTCCCTCCCACCCACCATAAACATAGGTGATACAACGGCCATTGCCACTGGCAGAGGCCCTAAGGAGTGCACTCCCCCTCCTCACTGGTTCCACAGGAAGCTAGGTGGCTGCCTCTAGTAGCGTGAAGGCTTCCACACTGGGCTTTGATCTGCCCGGAATTGTTGTATCACCTACATTTATGGAGGGTGGCAGGGAAGTGATTCGTTCGCGTGAGTAGGCAGTGCAGCGTCAGAGCTAGCTGTCCATCACAGACGGACACCCTGCCATGGCAGGAACCCTTGTGCGTTCTCTATCACACATGCCCGACCTGTCCTGGCCCCCAGAAGTTCGGACAAGGTCAATTGATGAATTTTCTCCGCCTTTCATTCTACAGGCAAGGAAACCTGCTCCTACCGGGTTGCTGAGCTTATTGGAGGTCAGGAGTAGTTATGAAATAAACGTCACGGTATCATTTCATGAGCAGCCTCTGGTTGGGTATTAGCATCGCCGGAGACCTCGCTGCCCAGAGACACTGATTTAATTGGTCCGGGTGGGGCTCGATAATTACTGTTGCATCAGTTTCCTACCCATGCTGTAACAAGTCACCATAAATTTAGTCACTTAAAAC
The DNA here is from genome assembly GCA_036589455.1 of Ateles fusciceps. Classification (NCBI taxonomy): domain Eukaryota; kingdom Metazoa; phylum Chordata; class Mammalia; order Primates; family Atelidae; genus Ateles; species Ateles fusciceps. Next base: position 3,044,279 of record JAZHEH010002791.1, on the reverse strand, counting down.
AACAGTCGGCTGGGCGCGATGGTCCACGCCTGTAATTTCAGCACTTTGGGAGGCTGAGGTGGGTGGAACACCTGAGGTCAGGAGCTCAAGGCCTGCCTGGCCAGCATGGTGAAATCCCAACTCTACTAAAAATACAAAACTTTGTTGGGCGTGGTGCCACGCACCTGTGATTCCAGGTACTCGGGAGGCTGAGGCAGGAGAATCACTTGAACCCGGGAGGCAGAGGTTGCAGTGAGCTGAGATCACGCCACTGCACTTCAGCCTGGGAGACAAGAGCAAAACTCCATCTCAAAACAGCAACAACAATACCAACAACAGCCCCACAGATTCATTGTCTTGCTGTTCTGTAGGTTGGAAGCCCAACACAGGTCTTGGTGGGCTAAACGCAAAGTTTCAGCAGTCTGCATTCCTTTCTGGAGGAAGATCTGTTTCCTCAGCTTGTTCAGCTTCTAGAGACTTCCGTATTTTCTTGGATTGGGGCCCCTTCCTTCGTCTCCAGGCCAGCAAAGGCTGATAGGGTCCTCACATCACATCCTCTGACATTTGTTCCCTGACCTCACCTCCCCCTCCACCTTGCCCCCTCCCACTTCACCCCTCCCACCTCGCCCCCCCTCCACCTTGCCCTCTTTTCCATTTAAAGACACTGTGATGACATCGGGTCCACCTGGATAATCCCGGACCCTCTTCCTCCTTTAGGTCAGCCGATCCGCTGCCTTTGCCTGTGACCTAACATAGTCTTTGGTTCTGTGGATCAGGACCTGGACACCTGCGGGGGATCATTATTTTCTTATTCTCCCCACTACACACGGGGAGAATAAGGAAATAAAGCTCTCAAGTGATGCCAGCATGTGACAGAACAGAACCTGCATCACAGATGAATGCTCACATGTCTGTAATAAACTTGTGGCTTTCTCTTTCTGGACGAATTCATTAGACTGTTATAGTTTGCAGAAGGATTATAGATTCGGGAACTATTTCAACAGATAAGGTGAGGAATAAAAGCCATAATGGGGCAAAACACTTTATGTAAAGAGAAACAAGGAATCAGAAAAGGCTGTCAGATGCTCCCTTGCCTGCTCGTTTTTAAACTTGGAGAGTTTGGGACGTGAAGGTGCCCTCACGGTCGGTCCCCTAAGCCAGCCCCTTGGATTCACGGATGGAGAGCTGTGGCCTCAGGAGATGAGGTCATCCCCCAGCTTCCACACAGGGCCATTTGTCCTAATTCTCAGGCCAGTGACAACAGGCGTTAGCCTTGCCCTTGGCCTCCACTGCCAATTCGGGACCAGCACGCTTCCGCCCTCCTGTGAAATTTCATACTCCTTTGATGTTTGATTTTATCTCTGGGGCGGAAAGCGTGCCTGGGGCTCTGCCAAACGGATGCTGGGCTGGAGCTGTTTCTGGGAGAGGATGGCCCAGGAATCTGGGTAGGTCAGAAACACCACATCCATTGGAGTGGGCAGAGGGCAAGGACTGGAGTAGACGCCGGGGCACCCAAAAGCTCCCAGGCTCTGGAGGCCGAGAGGTTGAGGTTACCGAGGGGGATGGCACAAAAGTGCTGGGAGGGTTTTGGTTGGACATTGAGGGCCAAACCCATCAACAGGGGAGGCCCTGTGAGGTTGCCCCGGCCTGCTGCCCTACAGCCCCGTCCTCCTCTCCTCACCCCTGCCATCAGCCAGCCTCTTGCCCACCCCTCCCTATCCACGCATGACTCGGGGGAGCTGGCTCCATCTTCCTCTCTGTACTGGGTTAAATAGTATGCCCCCAAACTCATCTCCCCCTGTAATCTCAGAACGTGATCTTATTTGGAAACAGCCTTTGCAAACATATTAAGGTAAGCTGAGTTCATGCTGGATTAGGGTGTGCCCTAAACCCAAATGATTGGCATCTTTATAAGAGGCAAGGACACACAGAGGACAAGGCCACGTGGCGATGAGGGCAGAGCTTGGAGTGATGCCTGTGCAAGCCACGGAACTTCAAGGATTGCCAGGGACCCCGGAAGCCATGCCCACTGGGAGGAGCCAACCCTGCCAAACTGATTTCAGACTTCCGGCTTCCAGAACGTCGGGAGAAGGAATTCCTGTTGTTCTAAGCCCCCCAGTTTGTGGTGTTCTGTTGCAGCAGCCCCAGGGGAATGCTGAAGTCTCCACCCCATCTCCTGCCATAATCCCAGGAGATTTAAACATCATACGGACTTTCTGCCAACAGCCACAGCTCAGAACTTGACCCCATTTCACTCCCCCTGGTCGACATCTTACCTCACTCCAGTCACCCACGCCTGGGACACATGCTGGGTCTTGGCACCACCTGGAATAATTCCACCTGGGAAACTTGTCAGCCCAACTCCTTCTTTTGTTCTTTTGGCCTTTCACAATGTTATTCTGGGTATAGATTCCCTCCAGCCTCAAGGTGGAAGACTGGAGTGATGGCCCCAGTCCACTCCTATGCCATTGGTTCCAAAGACGTCTTTTTAATACATCTTAACATTTCTGATAACAGGACGTGCCTTGCAACAGACCACATCCAGCAGCAATTGTGACATATTTGCCTTCCCTAATATCTCGACAGAGATGAAGTATGCAGCAGCTTCAACAGTGCAGAAGGGCCGTTGAGACAATGGTGGAGAACTCTTTCAAAGAAGGCAGACTTCCCTGTCGCTCATGAGCACGTGTAGTTCCCAGGCTGGTGGAAAACCTGATCACGGGTGATTCTAGTCTCAAAGTATTTCAGAGGAGACAGACTCTGAGTGTGAAGACACTTGCAAAAACTTAACCAATTAATTTTGTGTCTTTCTTTTCTACACACACACAGAGATGTAGGATATGAACCTCTATGTCTAAATAAGTGTGGAAGGGCACCTTTAATATGCATGTAATATACATAAAGGGCAGACTTGAAGTGACAAAACAGTCACCTGCCATAACATAAGTGTTAGCGTAATTTCTTTCTTAGAAGAATACAAAATAATGACAGAATTTATAAGTGATATCTTCGATGTAGTGAAATGTGGTATTCTCCCAGCATCATCCTGAGCCCTTGCACAGCTTCTCCAAGGCAGCCCGCCCAGAAAAACCCAAACTCTGGATGAGCAGACGCTGCGGGAAGAGGCTTCCCAGCTTTTTCGTGTGTGCCTGTCCCTGTCTGGTCTTGTTCACCCACACCCTTCCTTGGGGTCTCTAGGGGCTGGCAGCTCCCCCTCACACACGCCATGGTTACTGTGCTTTGCTACTGTTGCTTGGTCTGCCTAGAATGAATTCTCATTTTCTCACCTCCTGCTCTGACCCCCCTTCACAATGAGAGGGGGAGATGGCAACTCCAGCCTCACGCTGGCTGGGTCAAATACCCTGGAGTCGCTCCTGACCTCTCTCTAGCCTCAAATCCCACCTCCTATTGGCCGGCCCATCCTGTCAGCTCTGTCTTCAAAATACAGTTCCCGTCCAATCACTTCCCACTCACACCATTGCTTGAACCTCAGTCTCGCCCACCATCGTCCACACCTGGCTGGGGCAACCCCCTCCTGGCTGGTGTCTCTCCTGCCACCATGGCTCCCCTTGAGTTTCATTCCCCGTCGCAGCCAGAGAGAGAGGCTATGAGAACAAGTCAAGTCACACACCTGCCTTCTGCTTGTAAAACCTCGGTAGCTTCCATTTCACCCAAAGGAAATTCAGAGAGCCTTCAATGGCCAAGAAGCCTCAGCATGGCATGTTCCCCGTCCCCATTGGGACCTCACCTCTGTCCTCCCCCCTCACATCCATTCTGCTCTGGCCACACTGGGTTTGCTCACGTTGAGCTTCCCAGGGAGCCCCTGCCCAGAACCTTTGCACGTCCAGTCTTTGTCTGGAAAACCCTTCCCCTGAGGTGCCATGACTCATGTCATCACTTCCTTTAGGGTTTGACTCCAATCCCTTCTTGGTGACAGCTTCCCTTGCAATCTTCTGTAAAACTGCAATATCCCAACCGTAGTTTTCCTGGTCTCTCTGCTTGTAGTTTTAGCACTTATCACTAATGTATCCTGTATGTTACATCCAACCCTGTTTATTGCTACCACCCCCAATCAAGAACACAAGCTCATGAGAGTAGGTTGTGTTCAGTCCTTTATTCCCGGGGATGGGGCTGTGCCTGGCAGGGAGGGACGCTCAGCAGCTATCTGGATGCACGTGGGTGGGCTGAATTCCCTCCTAGGTCTGCGTATTCCTTTCCGATCTCTGCCACTTCACTCCAGCACCATCTCCACTCACCAGCCCATCCCACCCTCCCCGGCCTGGGTTAGGAATCCCCTTTGATACCCTCATAAGACCCTCACTGGTATTTCCAGTGGTCACACATTGTGCTCTTTTGAAATGATCTGCTTCAGTGATGGAACGTAAGGAAACCACTCGCAGTGCAGCCTGACCACAGCTGCCCTGGCTAGGGGGAGGGTCTTATCCTCGTGACCGAGTGCCCGCCTCTCCGCTTTGCATGGCACCGGGGAAGCCGCAGGGAACCTGTGCTCAGCAAAGGTCCCTGCACACAGAGGGGCCCCTACATCCCTATGGAACGAGGGGAACCATTTGTTATCTGATGTTCCTTTAACTCCGATTACTACCTGAGTGCCGTGCACCTCGGAGGGTTTCTCTGCTGCCATCTCTGTGCTTCGGAGACAGTTAGCAGGCAACAAATATCTGCTGAACTGAATTAAGTGTCCGAGAGTTTTCTGTGTCTGTGGCTACTGGTGCCCTCTTCCCAAAAGTCTGTTTAATACCATTGAACAAACAGCCCTCCTAGAGGTTTTTCCCCATGCCTGAGCCGCCCAAAATTCTCCATCCTCTTTGTGGCTTTGAAAATCCCTTCAGGATTATGAATGAATACTTCAAGAGTGTATTATAAATTCAGACACGTCTACTGGGCTTTCAAGTGTCGCAGCAGGAACCTCTTACTGAACAACCTGAGAGTAAAAGGCTTTCCACCTTCCCAAAGTGGCTCTGCCCACAGCATTTTCTCAGCCTGAAGTTAAAGAGGAGGAGGAGGAGGAGGAAGAGAAGCTACCTGGTTGAGCCTCTTACCACCCTTCCTCTCTCACCAGGCAGCTGTTTGATCACTGCGCTGTCACATAATTTAACACAGTCACCTGTCCGTCTCCTCTGTGGGATCAGCCTCAGGTTCACTGTCACCATGACTTTGCCCAAAACACGTTGAGCCGTGGACTTAATTAAATGTAAATAGACAGAAAGTGGAACGATGGCTTCCGGGACGGGATGGGAGGTGAGGATCGGGGGTCGGCGCGTACTGGACACAGAGCTTCGGCTGTGCACGTGGAAAGCGTGCGGGCGCAGAACGGGGATGATGGTTGCGCAGCCACGTGCATCTGTGCAACGTGACTGAGCCGTAGACTCACAAGGGGTAAGGCCGCAAAGTTTGTGTTACTGTGTTTTGGGTATTTTGCCACAATTTTTTAAAAACCTTAATCATGTGGATGTTTTGCATACAAGCAAGAGATACAAAACCCAAACCGTGCTCCTCCTGAAAGCCAAAAGCTGCCTGCCTGTCCCTGGGGTGATCTGAAATGTAGACTCATCACCCGAGGCCAGCAGCTCCCAGAGTGTGGCTGGTGGACCTGCGGCACCAACATCGTCTGGGCTCTTGTGGCAGGTGCACGTTTCTGGGTCCCTCCCAGACCTTCTGACCCAGGCACTCTGGGCTGGGGCTGGCATCCTGTGTTCCAGCCAGCACCCCAGGATGTTTGGAGGCTCAAGCTTGGGAACCACTGTCTGAAAGCAAGCCCAGGTCACACCCACAGCATCCTGGCAGCACTTGCATCTCATGCTGTGCAGTGAGGAGGGGTGCAGAGAGCAGGAAACACACTTGGAAGCAAATGACTCTGAATAGAGCATGAAACCCCCAGCATCTTCCTCCTGTGTAGGGCCCAGGGCCCGGCCTACCTGCGGCACGCTGTGCTGTGATTCCCCCGCATCTGCTCGAGGTCCAGGTCTCTCCTGAAAGCGAATACACCTTTCTCCTTCCAGGCCTTTCTGCACCTGAGGTTTACCAAGCAAAGGCCTAGGTGCCTCAGGTCTGAAATTAGAAAAGAGGTGACAGAAGCGTTTCAATGTTGGGACCATGCTCCTTGTCTAGGCATATTAAATACATATACATATATATCTTTATTTAATAAAAACTATGTAAAATATATTGCATATATATAAATATATAACATATATATATGTTTATTTAATGCACTTGCATCCAATTAGGTGGTGCAAACATGAGTAGCTCAAATGGGGTAGGGGCCTCCATGAAAGGAAAACTCACTTTCTGTTGAAAGAGAATATTTACAAGCAAAGGCCTTCCAAGAGACTTGAAATACAAACAGCTCAACCTCAAGGTCATCTTGAGTGACTCTCCCATTATGGGATCACTGGGTTCTGTTTCAAGCTCTGAACTGCCCAGAGCCCTCTGCGGCTGGGACCCCGCCAGGAGAGTGTGGCTCGCGGACCTGCAGACCTGCCAGGGTGGCTGAGGAAGACCCCTGGCAATGGCTCTTTTACATCAGAAATCACACAGATCACTGCAGGCCTAATTGCCTTCAGGTATGTTACCCTTCACCACACACACACACACACTCATACACTCACACATGCTCACATTCACAAAATGCTCACACTCACACACATTCACACTCACAAACAAACAGATCACTCCAGGCCCAACTGCCTTCAGATATGTTACCTGTCACCCCCCCCCCCCCCACACACACACACTCACATTCACATGCACAAACATGTTCACACCCATACAGTCACACTCACAAACACATGCACCATTCACAAACATATGCCCAAACTCTCACACTCACATACCCACACACATACATAGATACAGGCACACAGATTTATACTCACCTACACAAAAACATGCAGATACAGTCACATACACACACACCTACATACACACTCACATACACATGCCCCCCACCCCCACTCTCTCACACGCACATACACAGATGCACACACATTCATACTGGGATACAAACACACACACTCATACACACAAACACAGGCACACACATTCATACCCATATACACATACACATGTTCATATATGTAAATAGATGCCCATACACACTCTCACATATATAGAGGCTAATACACATATACACACACACAAATGCACACATCCATATCACACACAAACACAGGCACAAACGTTCATATCACACACGTGGACACAGGCGCACGTGTTCATATCGCACATGAGGACACAGGCGCACGCGTTCATATCACACACAAACACAGGCACAAACATTCATATCACACATGAGGACACAGGCACACGTGTTCATATCACACACGAGGACACAGGCACACGTGTTCATATCACACACGAGGACACAGGCACACATGTTCATATCACACACGCAGACAAAGGCACACACGTTCATATCACACATGCGGACACAGGTGCACGCGTTCATATCACACACGCGGACACAGGAGCACACGCTATCACACACGCAGACACAGGTGCACACGTTCATATCACACACGAACAGTCACACACGTTCATATCACACACGAGGACACAGGCACACGTGTTCATATCGCACACACGGACACAGGCACACACGTTCATATCACACATGCAGACACAGATACACACACTCATCACACACGAGGACACAGGTGCACACGTTCATATCACACACACAAAGGCACACACGTTCATATCACACATGCAGACACAGGTGCATGCGTTCATATCACACACGTGGACACAGGCGCACATGTTATCACACACGCGGACACAGTTGCACACGTTCATATCACACACGCACAGGCACACATATTCATATCACACATGTGGACACAGGCGCACACGTTCATATCACACACGTGGACACAGGCGCACACATTCATATCACACACCTGGACATAGATGCACAGGTTCCTATTACACCCACAGATGCAGGTGCACTCATTCGTTTCACACATGTGGACGCAGGCATGCACGTTCACATCACACAAAGCTGCACACACATTCATATCACACACGCGGACACAGGCGCACACGTTCATATCACACACGGACACAGGCGCACACACTATCACACACACGGACACAGGTGCACACTTTCGTATGACACAGGCGAACTCAGGCACACATGTTCATATTATACATGCAGACACAGGTGCACACATTCGTATCACACACAGACACACACATCCACACAGCTGCATCGGTTGTCAGCATTTACACGCTAGGAGACAGAGCCCTGCAAGGAGAGGTGAGCAGGAGGCCCAGGAGCCACACGTGAGGAATGGAGCCGTGGGGTCTGCAGGCGGGGGGTGACCCAGCTCCTGGCTCCTCCCCATATTCTTCATCCCAGGTGCCCTCCATCTACCTTGGTTTCACCCAGTGTCTGGATGTTGAGTTTGAAACTCCGAAGCTGCGGCCACACCTGGCTGGCCCTCCCACACGACCCTGGGCCGGCCCTGAGGCACCCGGGACCCTGTAGGATGGCACTTCCCAGACCTCACGCCTCCCCCCGCCCCCCAGCTGCCTGCTCCTGTAGGTTACGGCACTTCTTAGTCCCCCTCGTAAAGAAACTACAGATTTTTGTCATTTGGTCATCTTAAAAAGTTACCTATTAAATCATCGCAAAACTAATTTTTATATATGCATAGAGTTTTGAAACCAGAATCCCATCATTTTACTTCTAAATACATTAATGTACATTTATGACAGAAGAAGGCTTTTTGAAACACACCACACTACCACTGTCACGTTCAGAAAAACATCACGAATTCAGCAGTACAGACTGTGTTCAGTTTTTCTCAGCTGCCTCAGAAGTTCTTTTTGGTAAAATTTGATTCCCGCTTTCCCCCTCATTTACAAGTTGTGTATTTCTGTATTACAAAAGTGATATATAAAAGGAAATAGAGAGATTAAGATGCAAAGCCACATTCCTCACTCCCACGTCCCTTGATCCTCACTCCCTGTCCTGGAAAATAACCGTTCACAAGACTTCTAGGTGTGGCCTTTCATTTTGGAAAATACTTAGAATATTCTGAGTATTTGTACAATAAGCATTTTTTTTTTTTGCACAAACAGAATTGTCTTTATGTACATTCTGCTCCTTGCTCTTTGCCCCTTACTGTGTGTCCTGGAGACCTTCCCACCAGAGCACACACCACCAGTCACTGTTCCTTTTAATAGCTTCACCCTAATACAAAATAGTGTGCAACCCACATGTGGAAGTCTGGGTTCTTTTCCAGTTCTTTGCTACCACAAAAACCAACACAGCCAGCCTGCTCGTCCTCTCATCTTAGTGCACACATGCCACCACGTCTGCAGGACAGGACCCAGGGACCCCTGCTGTGTGAACTGTGGCTCTGATGAAGACCTCCCAGTGTGACAAGGACAGGTGTCTGCCACAGAGCACAGGGTGACGCTCCCTCCCGTCACGTGCAAATCTACCCAGTGCTCTTCTCATCGCATCAGCACAGCTGCCAAGGTCATGTTTACAATAGTCTCCACGCCTCCAGTACTGGCCTGAATTAATCATTTATTTATGATATTTACTAAAGCACACATCAAAAGCATCAGGCTTCTCACTGATGATGATGATTTTTTAATCATAGCATAGCATGAGGTGAGGAGGCTTCTTTAGCTGTCTAAAGTAACTCATTGATTGAAAAAGTTTGAGGCAGGGTACAGTGGCTCACATCTGGAATCCCAGCACTTTGGGAGGCCGAGGCAGAAGCATCACTTGACCCCAGGAGTTTTAGACCAGTCAAGGCAATATGGCAAAATCCCATCTCTGCAGAAAATATAAAAATTAGCCAGGCATGCTGGTGTATGCCTGTAGTCCCAGCTCCTGAGGAGGCTGAGGTGGGAGGTTTGGTTGAGCCTGGGAGGCTGAAGCTGCAGTGAGCCATGATCATGCCACTGCCTTCCAGGCTGGACAACACAGAAAAACCCTGACTCAAAAAAAAAAAAAAAAAAAAAAAGAAAGAAAGAAAGAAAAAGTTTGAGAAATAACTAATAGGAAGGATCTGAATGCCTAATGACTATCTTACAGCTGGCCAAATCACATATTAAGAAAGGTCCCCTGTTACTATCGATAATTAAAATGGAAACAAGGTAACGTACATTTGGAAGAGCTTATCAATAATGTGGGCTCAAAACCCTGACCAAGATGAGTTACGGAGTTCTGACTCTTGAGTATTTCTTGAAAGCGGCTGTGTTTAGAGGTTGGATACAGTTTTGTGCAGAGATAGCAGCATGAACTCCACCACAGCCTTGGGCTCCTCGTGTTTTCTGGGGTTACACTTTCTACAAATTACTGAAATATCAGATTTCTATCAGTGTTACTTTTTCCTGCATGCGTAGGTTTCATGCTATATATCCCCTAAGACTGGCTGTTTAGAGAAGACAGCACCACACTATTTCTTAGCCACACTTTCTTGTCTTCCTCTCCTCTTTTTATTTATTTTTTGAGCCTCACTCTGTCTCCCAGGCTGGAGTTAATGGTGTGATCTCAGCTCACTGCAACCTCTGCCTCCCAGGTTCAAGTGATTCTCCTACCTCAGCCTCCCAAGTAGCTGGGACTACAGGTGTGCGCCACCATACCCGGCTCATTTTGTATTTTTAGTAGAGATGGGGTTTTACGATATTGGTCAGGCTGGCCTCGAACTCCTGACTTCAAGTGATCCACCTGCCTCAGCCTCCCAAAGTGCTGGGATTCCAGGCGTGAGACACTGTGCTCAGTCCTCTCCTCTTTCTTTCTTGTTTTTGTTTTTTGAGACAGAGTCTCTGTCACCCAGGCTGGAATGCAATGACGTGGTCTTGGCTCACTGCAACCTGCCTCCCGGTTCAAGTGATTCTCCTGCCTCAGACTCCCCAAGTAGCTGGGATTACAGATGCCTGCCACCACGCCTGGCTAATTTTTGTATTTTTAGTAGAGATGGGGTTTCACCATGTTGGCCAGGTTGGTCTCAAACTCTTGACCTTGTGATCCGCCTGCCTTGGCCTCCCAAAGTGCTGGGATTCCAGGCGTGAGCCACTGTGCCCAGCCTCTCCTCTTCTTACCACCTGAACTCCCTGTCCACATTTATTCTGTGTCTTGCTAACTGAAATGAATATTGCACTGAAGGAGTTAAGCTGATGATGAGGACATAGATGGGGAAACACAATTTCGAGGGGACAGGAGCGCGTGTCTGCAGAAGCCAACAGGTGGGCACGATGTTCAGGTGTGGAGAGTATCTGTAATGTGTCCTGAAATGCAAATGCAAGCCAGGCAGCTTCTCCCCGACCCCTGGACAGTCATGGGGAAGAGGGGGAAGTGGGCTGGATGCTAATAGAAAATCCTTCCCCATGCTCTCTTCTGGCTGCCAACGCACTTGTGAGAAGGAAGTGGGTCAGGATAAAGCAGCTGCCTCCCGCCGATTCATTGTGACAAAAATAGCCTGAGGATCCCGTGGTATTGTGTGTGCACCCAGCTATTCCCCTGCACAGGACCCTGGGAGCCACGGCCCGGGAAAGCTCCCAGATGTGAGATGCTGGTCAGTCCACACAATACAGCAAAATGGGAGTCACCTCAACCCCACCCCCTCGGGATTTCGAATGGGACTCTATGGGGTCTGGAGGGGATATTTTTATACTGTTTTGTTTGGGGTTTCGCTTGGCTTGGCTTTCACGATGGCATGCTGCGTTGGTTTACAAGAAATTCACTGCACCAGAATCGACATTTTAGCTGCACCAGGTCAAAGGTCACAGAGACAAAATAAAATGAATCCAAACAAAGCAGACCAAATAGGAATCCTTTGTCCATTGAGAAAACTAGAAGATGCTTATTGAACAGTCAGATTTATCTAGCTACTCCTGATGAAGTCATCTAAAGAGGAATACTGCCAAGGAAATTATGTCTCTCCAAAGACAGAGCACTCATATCCCTTAACACTTGCGTGTTCCAGGGCCAGTTCCTGAGGACTCAGGTAAAAAGGACAAAGATAGGCTGGGCACAGTGACTCACACCTGTCATCTCAGCACTTTGGGAGGTTGAGGTGGGTGGATCACCTGTGGTCACGAGCTCGAGACCAGCCTGGCCAACATGGTGAAACCCCATCTCTACTAAAAATGTAAAAATTAGCCAGGCATGGTGGTGGGTGCCTGTAATCCCAGCTACTAGGGAGGCTGAGGCAGGAAACTCACTTGAACCCAGGAGGCGGAGTTTGCAGTGAGCTGAGATTGCACCACTGCACTCCAGCCTGGGCAACAGAGCAAGACTCTGTATAAACAAAAAAAAAAGAACAAGAACAAGCTCGTGGAATGACTGAGATGTAGAGGGTGCCAGGATGTGCCAGAGACTTTCCCAGAATCGGTCATTCCCTTCTTTACAGGAACAGAACCTCCTGGGTGTGAGAGGAATGCCTAGCTAGAGCCTGCAGCCACAATCTCCCTTGCAGCCTCGTGCAGATACATAGAGGGAGGCGAGCAGCACCTTGGAGTCCTCCTTTGAGAAGGAGCTTCTCCACCCTGCACCCTCCATTTCCCGTCCCCCCTTTCTGCAGGTGCAATGCCCACGGGTGCTGATGGAACAGCTACTGCGGGTGGGCAAGAGTGGCTCGCCAGGGAACGGAGGGGGCAACAACACGGCGGGAACCTGGGTCCCTGGATGGCCTCCTGGAGCAGAGGCACCTGCCAGCCCTGGCCTGCGCCCCTCCATGTGTTACAGGCAGGAGAAACAATGAAGTCAGATGTTTCTCTCCTTGTCCTGTGCTGTCTCCTTCAGCAGCCTTGCCTGTATCTTCACTGAAATACAGGAAAAAGTAAGAATGGCCCCGGACCCCGCTGCTTACTCCCAGGAGGGTGGACAGAGCCCTGGGCCTGTCTGGCTGGCTGCATGGGACTCGGGGGTCTCCGCCAAGTCCTGCTTTGTTTCTGAGCCATCAGCACGTGTGTGCCCCGCCCTGCCCAGGCCAGGCTGCGTGGCTGCGATGCCTCACCCCTTGCTGTTCGTGAAAATCTCACAGATGGCTGGCTCTTCCTCCAGCTACACCAACATCATGTCCAAATAATTGGGAAAAAAATTAAAATATAAAAAATAAAAGAGGTTCTCAAAGGGTGGGCTGGGGACCCCTGGAGGCCCCCAAGACCATTTTGTGGGATCTTAGATGCATTTTCACTCTCCTTCTTCCAGGAGTGCAGCAGAGTTTTCTAGAGGCCACGTGACATGAGATAACACCACAGACACAGAGATGAAATCCAGTTGTCTTTGATGACACCAGACATGAAGGAGCCTTGCGCACACTGGAAACAATGCCACTCTTCTAAGACTTTTGCTTTGGAAAGTATCGTCAGTCTTCATGAAACGATGTTCTTTGTGGTAACGTGCAAAGGTATCATTATCACTATTTTTAAACAAATATCTTCAAAACTGTGTTAAATTCTAACAAGGTATGTGACATGCTCTCCATGAACAAAAGCTCTTTGGGATCCCCAGTAATTACCACAACTGTAAAAGGGTCCCATGGCCCAACGTTTGAGAAGCGCCAGTCTATGTCCAGGGCCTCCAGAAACCCTTTGATTCTAATTACTCTGCTTATAATACCACCACTACTAACCTCCATATACACATACAACATAAACACACACACCTTCATACCATATACATGTACACACACAATGCACACATGCATATACACATACACAATGCACACATGCATATACATACACACCATATACATACATGAACACATACATACATAAACTCATACACACATACATTCACACCTTATACACACACATGCATGCATGCATATATACCACATACACATAAATACATATAAACACACACATACATTCACACCTTATACACACACATGCATGCATGCATATATACCACATACACATAAATACATATAAACACATACATACATTCACACCTTATACATGCACATACACACATGCATGCATTTACACATATACCATATAAACACACACATATATACATAAATACAAACACATACTACACATATATACACAGCACTAGCACAGTACATACACACATGTATGTATACATCACACACGTGTATATACACAGCACCCACATAAACACATACACACATGCATACATACATACCCATGCACACATGTGTACATACACACACACACACACACGATCAGTCACTTCTGACTCTCCTTTATAACAGGTGGAGAGCTCTGTCCAGAGGATCCCCATGAGATGCCCCATGACAGCCACTATCAGCCTCGTCACAGAGTCACACCCTGGAAGGACAGCAACGCGTGGTTGCAGGTGTTTAAACGGCAGTAGCTGCTCCGGTGGGACTAGTGTATGACTATGCTAATGCCTTCATTCATAGTCCCTTGCTCCTGTCTGCCCACTTTCTCATTAAGGCACTGACGGGATGCACAGACCCATGCCACAGGCAAAGCCACTTCTGCTTCCTTCTTCTAAGCCTTTTGTTCAGAACGGTATCTGGCACAACCCCCAGAAACTGTTCCAAACCTCCCCTGTGGAGCCCTAAAAGACAGGGAAAGGAGAAAACACCCGTGCTTAAAACTCAGCCTGACCACAGCCCATTGTCATAGCTTTGTACCCTCCAGCAAACCCTCCTTTATTAAGCCACCTGGGGACCACCTGCAAAAACAATAGATTAGACACAAGAATCTTTCAACAGGCCCATGGCTGGGGGCCATGCTTTCTGACCCCGGCAGAAGCATACTTATGAGAGTTTAAATGAGAAGCTCAGTTTTCTAACATTAAAAACTCACCTTCTAAAGGTCTCTTAAGTAAACAGGAAATAGACATTTCAATTATAGATGTAGGAAAAACAATTATGGCCGGGCATGGTGGCTCAGGCCTGTAATCCCAGCACTTTGGGAAGTTGAGGTGGGCAAATCACAAGATCAGGAGATGGAGACCATCCTGGCCATGGTGAAACCCCGTCTCTACTAAAACACACACACACACACACACACACACACAAAATTACCAGGCATGGTGGCAGTTGTCTATAGTCCCAGCTACTCAGGAGGCTGAGGCAGGGAATCGCTTGAACCCGGGAGATGGAGGTTACACTGATCCAAGGTTGTACCACTGCACTCCTGCCTGGTGACAGAGCAAGACTCTGTCTCAAAAAAAAAAAAAAAGGAAAACAATTACAAAATACTAAAACTTACAGGATATGCTCTTCTCATAAACATTTGTATCACCTTAAATAAGTTCAATATTAAAAAAAGGGAAGCAAGCTCAGAGAAAAAAGAATGAAAGACATATTTCAGTCAAGAATTGACGTAATATAACCAAATAATACACCAAAATCATATACACACACACATATTGCCAAGGAATATACAATTATAAAACGGAGTATACGTGCAAATAAGAAAGCCAATTGAAATAAAAAGGAGAAAGACATTGAAATAAATCAATGAGTAAAGAAACCAAAAGAATTTATAAATGTGTATAATAAATACACAATATTCAACTTTCAAATAATGTATTAACGCAGGAAGAGAACCAAACGCTTTTCTGAAGCACACGTGAAAGCAGCCGAGTAGATTTCCACATTCTTTAGGAAGACTGAATAAAGTTCTCAGTAGTATCCAAATTAATAGAGGCAACACAATTTAGTATTGAAAAGTCCCATGAGATTATTATCTGACAAGACAAGTTTTAAATTTCACCTTAAAAATACATGCACTCGGGTAATAAAACTAATTAAGAGAAGAATAATGAGGAGGGGGTCACTTCCCCTCATCTTCCCCTAGGGTCTAGCATAGAGCTTGGCACATTGTAGATGCTAAATAAAGATTGTTGAATGAAGCTGGGCACAGTGACTCATGCCTGTAATCCCAGCACTCTGGGGGGCCAAGGCAGGCGGATCACCTGAGGTCAAGAGTTGGAGACCAGCCTGACCAACATGGAGAAACCCTGTCTCTACTAAAAATACAAAAAACTAGCCAGGCGTGGTGGTATATCCCTGTAATCCCAGCTACTTGGGAGGCTGAGGTAGGAGAATCGTTTGAACCTGGGAGGCAGAGGTTGCAGTGAGCCAAGATTGTGCCATTGCACTCCAGTCTGGGCAACAAGAGTGAAACTCTGTCTCAAAAAAAAAAAGAAAAAGAAACAAACAAAAAAGATCATTGAGTGAATAAAAGATTTGAATTATAAAATAAGTAGATATTATAAAATTAAAGCAATGCATTATTGATGCAGTGGCAAAAAATATTGGAATTGAGTACAAATTCAAATACTAAGTATGGATATATATTTGCATGTGTTACCATTTCAAATTGAGATAATACTTTTGAAATAATAGAATAACAATTTAGGAAAATTCAAATTATATTTCCTATAACTACAAAACATTACACCATTTTTTTTTTTAGTATTTTAAATACAAAGAGTAAAATTGTTAAAGCATTAGGAAAATATATAGGTACTAGAAGAATTTATATTCAGGACACTGGAGGCAGAACTAATATGGAAAAAAATGAATTGATTTAACTCCATGCAAAATAAATATATTCTGTATCAAAAAGACCTTAATCAAAATAAAGCAACAAAGAAATCTAGGAAAATTACTTACGATGCATAGAAGCTTTGATAAATCAGTAAGAAAAAGTAAACGCTTCAGTAGAAAAATGGGCAAAAGTCAAGCAAATAATTCAAAGTAGAAAAGCAAATAATTAACAAATGAAAAGACATTCATTCTCACTACTGAGCAAAGCCTTGCAAATTAAAAGTAAGATGCCATTAGCACTGGGAGAAATGGAAGAAAAAATCTTTTCGAGGGGTATCTGACAATTCGAACCAGAAGCTTTAGTGATGTTCAAACCCTTTGATCCAGCAATTCCGCTTGGGAATAAATCCACAAGCTCACAATACCTGCGTATATAGTAATACCCTTTATATTTCAAGAAAGAAAGAAAAAAAAGCAGGCTGAACATCTACTAGTGAAAGATTCATTTGATAAACGATGGAATATGTTAAAGCCATTTAAAATAATGGCATAGTTGTTTGGTAATTGGCATGGAATAAGGTTTACAATATATAATACCAAGTGGAAACATTATAAAAGAGAATGGTGACATGGCCAAGTGTAGTGGCTCATGCCTGTAATCCCAGCACTTTGAGAGGCCGAGGTAGGCAGATCACCTGAGACAGGGAGTTCGAGACCAGCCTGACCAATATGGAGAAACCTTGTCTCTACTAAAAATGCAAAACATTAGCCAGATTAGCCAGGCATGGTGGCACATGCCTGTAATCCTAGCTACTCAGGCGGCTGAGGCAGGAGAATTGCTTGAACCCTGGAGGCGGAGGTCGCGCCATTGTACTCCAGCCCAGGCAGCAAGAGTGAAACTGCATCTCAAAAAAAAAAAAAGCGAATGGTGACAGGAACTCATATTGGTAGAAATGATAAATTCATGTAGATGTGCACAATAGAAGTTTAGAAATGTTATCAGATGACAGCTGTGTTCTCTATGCTGCGATTTTTTCATGCAAATATATATTAGGAATGAGGAAAAATATCACCCAAATAAACACCTTTGCTTTTCATTCCTTGTCTTTTGGACATGAGGTCTGGAAGATAGTGGTAACCTATGGGGGACTGTGCTGAAATTCTGATGGGTATGTGGTTTCCAGGCCGTATACCTCAGGAAACTGGATGCTGGGGCACACTTCCCGCATGCAGGGGAACCCAAAGAGGATGGGGAAGGGCAGGTGCCAGGGAGGAAAGGGCTATGCATGGTCCAGGGCACACCGGCCCACTGCAGGCTGCTGGGGCCTGTTGTGTGTCTGAAGATTACAGGGACAGCAGAAGGAACGAGCCTTCAGAAGAACGTATTCTACTGACCAGGGGAAGATTCTTAGAAAATCACGATAGTAATAAGGTGGTCTAATGAGAATTTTCACTAAAATATTTACAAGCTAGGCCGGGCGAGGTGGCTCATACCTATAATCCGGCACCTTGGGAGGGCGAGGTGGGTGGATCACCTGAGGTCAGGAGTTCAAGACCAGTCTGGCCAACCTGGCAAAACCCTGTCTCTGCTAAAAATACAAA
Source organism: Ateles fusciceps (assembly GCA_036589455.1). Taxonomy (NCBI): domain Eukaryota; kingdom Metazoa; phylum Chordata; class Mammalia; order Primates; family Atelidae; genus Ateles; species Ateles fusciceps. The sequence goes on along the minus strand of JAZHEH010002791.1, from coordinate 3,026,214 downwards.
AATTAGCCAGGCATGGTTGGCAGGTGCCTGTAATCCCTGCTACTTTGGAGGCTGAAGAATCACTTGAACCTGGGAGGTGGAGACTGCAGTGAGCTGAGATCACGCCACTGCACTCCAGCCTGGGCGACAGAGTGAGACTCCACCTCAAAAACAAACAAACAAAAATGTTCAAGACCCAAGATGGCCAATTAGCAGCAGCTCAGGACTGTAGCTCCCACGGAAAGCGCAGAGAGTGAGTGGACGCCACATTTTCAGACAATTTTCATTGCCCACGGACCAGGAGATTCCCGGTGGAGGAGCCCCACGGGTTGCCAGCGCGACTCTTTTGGCGGGCACGGCCGTTCTGCAGGCGCCCCCGGCGCAGCGGTTCTCACTCCGGAGTATACGGGACTGAGTGCCCTTTTGGTTGGCGTTTGGAGCTCCGGGAAGGCAGAGTCTCCCACTCAGCTGATTGAAAAGCGGACTGAAGTGGGGAACCAGACCGGGAGATTCCCGGGCAGAAAAGCACCACGAATCTCAACGCCGCTGCTTCAGCCGGCATAGTGGGTCGCCACAGGGGAAGGCTGGTCCCCCACCCGCCCCCCACACACACAAAAAAAAACCCCAGCAATTGGAACTGCTGAGGATTGAGAGTTTCACAGCAAGTACAGCTGAACCCGGGAAGGTCCAGCTCTGTGGGGGAGGGGCGTCCGCCGAAGGAAAACTAAGAAACAGAAAAAACTTTACCACCAACAAGCTGGATGTCCACTCAGAGACCTAATCTGAAAGTCAGCAATTACACAGACGACAGGTGGATAAATCCACAAAGATGGGAAGAAACCAGCGCAAAAAGGCTGAAAACGCCCGAAATCAGAATGCCTTTCCTCCTACAGAGGATTGCAGTGCCTCATCACCAATTGAACAAGGCCTGATGGAGAATGAATGTGAGGAATTGATACAATCAGGCTTCAGAAGGTGGATAATAAGAAACTTCTGTGAGCTAAAAGAACATGTTCTAACCCAATGCAAAGAAACTAAGAACCTTGAAAAAAGGTTTGACGAAATGCTAACGAGAATAGACAATTTAAAGAGGAATATAAGTGAATTAATGGACCTGAAAAACACAATACGAGAACTTCACGAAGTATGCACAAGTTTTAACAGTCGAATTGATCAAGCAGAAGAAAGGATTTCAGAGGTCGAAGACCAAATTAATGAAATAAAACGAGAAGACAAGATTAGAGAAAAAAGGGTAAAAAGGAATGAGCAAAGTCTCCAAGAAATATGGGACTATGTGAAAAGACCTAATCTACGTTTGATAGGTGTACCTGAATGTGATGAAGAGAATGAATCCAAGCTGGAAAATATTCTTCAGGATATTATCCAGGAAAACTTTCCCAACCTTGCAAGGCAGGACAATACTCAACTCCAGGTAATACAGAGAACACCACAAAGATATTCCTCAAAAAGAGCAACCCCAAGGCACACAATCATTAGATTCACCAGGGTTGAAATGAAGGAGAAAATACTAAGGGCAGCCAGAGAGAAAGGTCAGGTTACCCACAAGGGGAAGCCTATCAGACTCACAGCAGATCTCTCAGCAAAAACCCTACAAGCCAGAAGAGAGTGGGGGCCAATATTCAACATCCTTAAAGAAAAGAACTTTCAACCCAGAATTTCATATCCAGCCAAACTAAGTTTCATAAGTGAAGGAAAAATAAAATTTTTTACGAACAAGAAAGTACTCAGAGATTTCATTACCACCAGGCCTGCTTTACAAGAGCTTCTGAAAGAAGCACTATATACAGAAAGGAACAACCAGTATCAGCCATTCCAGAAAGCCCATCGGTAAGCTGCATCCAGACCCATCTCACATGCAAGGATATACAGAGACTCAAAACAAAGGGATGGAAGAAGATTTGCCAACCAAATGGAGAGCAAAAAACAAAAACAAACAAAAAAAGCAGGAGTTGCAATTCTCGTCTCTGATAAAATAAGACTTTAAAGTAACAGAAACGAAAAGAGATAAGAAGGACATTGTATAATGGTAGAAGGATCAATGTAACGGGAAGAGCTAATGATCCTAAGTCTATGCGCACCCAATATAGGAGCACCCAGATACATAGGGCAACTTCTTGGTGACTTACAAAGAGACTTGGACTCCCACACAATAATAGTGGGAGACTTTAACACTACATTGTCAATATTGGACAGATTAATGAGACAGAAGGTTAACAAGGATACCCCAGGACTTGAACTTAGACCTCGAACAAGTAAACTTAATAAACATTTACAGAACTCTCTACTCCAAATCCACAAAACATACATTTTCGTCGGTAACACCTCACATCTATTCTAAAAGTGACCACATGGTTGGAAGTAAATCACTCCCCCGCAATTGCATAGCATTTCATAGGTTTAAATGAAATATTGGTTGGCTGTTTGTTATTTTCCTCCCTTATTCCTTCCTGTCTCCATTGTATAACACAATTATTAGTATAAAAGAGCTTTTCAATACCCATTTTTAGATTGCATTCTAGCCTGGACAATAGAGCAAGATTCCCATTCTCTCTCCCTCTTTTCCCCTTTCTTTCATTCTCTTTTTTTCCTTCTTTCTCTTTCTTTTTCTTTCTAAAAAAAAAAAAAATCTTCAAGTACCAAGACTTTTATATTCTCTGCAAAAATCTCCTCTGCTATTTGTACCAAGCATAAAAGTAGCTCATCCATTCTGGAGGGCGATCAGGTGAAACTGTTTCTGTATCAAGAGTCTCCTTCATAGAAAAAAACAGTCCACATCCTTGAACCTAGGAATTCCACTTAATTCCCAAAGAAATCCTCAAAGATGAGAACAGAGATTTCATTCAAAAGGATAAAAAGTACGTTGTCATTTTAAAAAATTATGTGCAAATAAACGGAAAGACAGCAGTGTTAATGTTATCTCTGGGGGAAGGAATTTTGAGTGATTTTTACTTTCTTCTTTTGTCTTATTTACATTTAAACGTTTTTTTTAACTTTATAAAGTAGTGGCTTTCTGCAGAAAAACAACCCCTGCAGTGTAAGTAATTTAAGATCTGTCAACAAATTCCATCTTTTAACTTGATTTGGTTGGTTTTCCTGTTACCTTTATTTCCCATCTGTCCTTTTTTCCCCTCCAGGTAGAAAGGCAGGAGCAGGAAGGAGGGTGAGAAGAGCTGCCTGCCTTTAAATTTACCAGAGCATCCATCAAGGCTCAAGCTAGAGCTTGGCTGACTCACCCTTTACACCTCTTCTTCTGGGTTCCCGCTAAGCTCCCAGAAATCCATGGATGGTGCGCCTGCGAAGGAGACACGTCCTCCTTGGGAGACACGTCTGTCTCATTTCTTGCTTTTTTCTAATCAAATCCACTGGTTCTCAAACTGTAATGTGCCCCGGAACCCTCCTAGAGTTTGTTAAAGCAGATCGGGGGCCCACCTCCAGGGCTTCAGTCTCGGTAGGTCTGGGGCGGGGCCGAGTCTTGTGTTCCTAACCAGGTCCCAGGTGGCGGTGATGTGGCTGGCCCAGGACCACACTTTGAGAGCCACAGGTGTAAATCAGTGGAAGGTATTAGCTGCTGAGAAACCGATCATCATTGGAAGCTCACCCAGATGAGTTTCACCTTTCGGGCAAACAACAACAAGAACAGTAACAATAATTTTAAAACTTTTGCCCCAGCGAGGAAAGCAAAACAGAAAAACATTCCTACAGCAGCAGATATCCCACTATCAGGTCTCACTGGCCTTTATCTTGGTGAGGCAGGCTGGATAGAGACTTTCAAAGAGATTTGACACAGAGAAACACACACTAACCCCCTGCCTGCAAATGACTCAAAACAAAAGCAATTCTAACATGTGAGGTAAGCGCAGGAAGCCCAGCAAGCAGCCGGCATCTGCCATGTTCACTTCTCTTCGATGCTCCTTTTGAAATAACAACTTCTTCAAAATAAATTCCCGGCATCTCTGTTTTTCCAGCATCCCAGGCATGTTATTAGGTGACCTATTGGTTAACACAGCCCCCGCCAGAGAGGAAATCTCCGCTGTCACTTACACAGCTCCGGCTGAAATGCGCAAAGCGCGTATAATTGTTCGCCTGGCCTGAAGCCGGAGTCGGGTTTCTGGTGTCTGGCTCCCTGCACTTGTGAAAGCTGCATCAAGGTCAAAGCCCTCAGCCTAATCTCCTGCCCAGTTGCAATCCAGGCTGGCACAGAGGGCAGCTCCTCCTTGCCCCGCAGCCCACCACACAGCGAGGGGGCTGCCTTCCTGAGGGGACCGGCTTGCCTGCTGTCTGGCATAAAGCCGGACGGTGTTCTTGTCCCATGAAGAATCACCTACCAGATTTGGGCCACAGAACTTGCTCCCCCACACAAGCTCCAGGCAGCTGCCGGTTCTGGCTGCTTGAACTTGGGCTGACCTCCATAGAGACCCCTGAAGGCAGCCCAGGCAGGGAGGCGTGGAGGGGGGAGAGGGGCCTACAAGATGCGTGGGTGGTACAAAGGCTTCTGCAGGGAAAGGTGGAATCACAAAGAGGAGGGAAGCATCTCCCGGCGGTGGCGTGGCTGGTGTGTATGACTCCACGCGCTGCGGGGCGTTCCCGGGACCTACAGTGCTATCATTGCATTGCTGACGCTTGCCATTTGGCAGGGAAGGAGGCTGCCCCTCACCCAGCCCTCTCTTCCCATGAAAGTCAGACTTTTGGGAGCAGTCACACTTTGGGGAATCCATCCTCACGAGTGTCTTGGGAAGGAGACCCTACTTCCCACTACCGAAGTCCATAGGCTTCTCTTTTTCCCACCCGGCTCAGCCTAGGAATGGCAGCCGGTATAGGCCTGGCCAGTTGGACAGTCTCAGCTAGGGTTCTTGGGGATCAGGGCAAGAAAATGAGGACAGCTGGGAATTATTATGTTAACTGCAGTCACACGGAGCGTGGGACCAAACTCTACCTGCTACGGTTCCTGGTTCTGAATTCTGGACTTCTGGCTTCCTGTGTGTCCCCTTCTCCAAAGCCCTCCTTAGCGAAGATGGCTGGACAGGGAGTTTCTGTTGCTTGCTACCAAGAAACCTGTCTGATACAGCAGGGTAAGGTGGTGGCCTCAGAGGGGAAAGTGAGGAACTGAGAAGATGGAACAATTCAAACACCCACGTGTGAAGGGACTTTTAAAACCATCATGACAATGACCCTGCCCTCCCGGACTCGGGATGGTCAAATGTTCACCTCGACTGCTCTGTGGACAGCATGTCAGGCGTGGGCAATAAAGAGGCTGGACCGAGGGCTGAGGGGGACTCAGGGGTCAGGCTGCCAAGTTCCAGAAAACAGCTGCTGAGGCTTTTGAAGTTCGTATTTCATTACAGACCCAGGTGCAGTTGTCTCTGTCTGTTTGCCCCCAAATGTCTGAGTCAGCACAAGGGATGGGCAGGGTGGGGGAGGAGGTGGAAGGGCCCCGCTCCCCCAGCTCTCCACCACCAAGTTCACTTCCAAGATGGCTGCATGGGAGAAATGGCTCTGGCTTCGGGGATGCTGGGGCCAGTTCTCCTTGCTGTCTCCATGCTCTTCAATCCGTCAGCAGTAGGTCACCCGTGCTGAGGCAGCAGGGCAGGGCCAAGGGGCTGCAGCCAGTCCTCAACCGCCCTTCAGCAGCCTGTGTCTGTCCTGCCCCCAGAGACTGCAGACAGCTAAGAAGGGAGAGCGGACGTGGAGGGAGGGGGCCCCATCTCTGGAAGATGCCATCATGTGACTGACCTGAGACAAATATAGTCCATCACATGGCAGGACACTCCCTGCGTTTCATTGCCCAAATCCCAAAGCCAAAGGGACTCTGTGCATGGTTTTGTTTTGACATCGTGGGGACGAGACTCCCCCTCATCTCCCCAGAGGACCTGCGGCGCAGGAGGCACAGGGCGGGTTGAGCGGCCTTTCAGCAGCGTGTCCTCTACACCCTAATACATCCTCCTCTGTGCAGCCTTTATTGTGTCTCTGAAGGAAGGTACAGCCAGCAGACACAGCAGAAGCCCCTTGGCCTAGAGTGACTTGCTCTCTAGGGGGGGCAGGGGCGTTGAGGGAAAAACAGGGAAAGGTGACCCTGACCATCCTAAATGCCAGGGGGCACTGCATGGAGGCTCAGGAGGCCTGTGGCCACCCCTAGCATGTCTCCGGGCCTCGGTTTGAATGAGGGCCCAGGACCGTGCCTACCAATTCTGAAGCTGGGGGGAGGCAGCGTTCTTCATTCTTTCCCTGCCCCATGCTATCCCCCAGCCAGTTAATTGTGCCCATAGAAGATTGAACACCTCTTAAACCAATAGAAATGTGGTCCGCCCAGCAGGGAGCACAGACCCCTCGGAATGTGTGAACCCCACTGCCTGCGTCAGGACTCCGGGCGGAACACCTGCAACCAGCAGACCCGTTGGAGACCAGAGGCCAGGGCACCGATGCAGACAGTGGTCAGGTGTCGAAAGCAGCCAGAGCCCAGCAGCAGCATGGGATAGGGAGCCGGCGACCGCACCGTTACAGACCACATGGGACCCCTGTCCCCTGGAGACAGGAGTGAAGGAGAAGGCAGGCTTGCAGGTGGCACCAGGGTCTGCATGGAGATGATGAACAGATGAGAAAATCATGGCTGGAGAAGGCTTGGATTCTGCAGCTGGGTGTGCCAGGGGCTGCTCTGACAGTCACATTTATGGACCTACTCAGCTCCTACTCCTCTTAGCCACGTGACCCAGGTGCCACTGGTGTCCCCCTCTTATCAATGAGCCCGGCAAATGCTTCATCCTCAGCCAAGGTCACATGGCTAACAGGTGGCCGGAGGCAGGATTTAGACTCAGCCTGTGCGGCTGGAAACTTTGTTCTAACAGCCCCTCTCCAGCACGCTTTTGGAAACCTGTGTGAGTTTGCTGCCACCACAAACCACCACAAACTAGGTGGCTTCAAAGAGCAGAAATGTATTCTTGAACAGATCTGGAGGCCAGAAGTCAGAAAGCACGGTGTCCTCGGGGCTGTGCTCTCTCTGGGTGCTCTAGGGGAGGCTCCTTCCTGCCTCTTCCAGGTTCTGGTGGCCCCCAGCACGTGGCTGCGTCACCCCAATTCCTGCCTCCATCTTCACGCAGTCTTCTCCCCTGCATCTCCTTCTCCTTTCTCCAGTTATGGATTTAGTGCCCACCCTAAATCCAGACTCATCACATCCCGAGATCCTTAAGTCACTTACATCCACGAACCCTCTCCAAATAGGGGAAGGTCACGTTCACAGAACCAAGGCTTAAGGACTCGCATGTATCTGTTGGGTGCCTCGATTTAACTGCCGACGGGGGTTTATTTATTAAGTCCTTTTGGGGAAAAAAGCTCATGAGCTGTGATAAACAGAGGAGGGACTGGGGTTGAGAGAACAGGTCCAAGGGTTTGCACAGAAGATTTGGGGCTGCAGGCTGGAGTGAAAGGGTGGTGAGAATAAGCATGAACTTGGAGCCATATGGAGTGGAGAAGAACCATCAGGGACCTCTTTCTGTGGGGGATGAAAGGAGATCTTATGTGAAGGGAAGGGCCACACACTGTATAATTCCATTTCTACGAGCTGTCCAGAAGTAGCAAACCCAGAGAGACAGAAAGCAGATGAGGGGTCGCTAGGGGACCTGCGGAGGGGAAGAACGGCTTGTGACTCATTACTGGGTGGTCGGTTTACCTTGGAGTGATGATATTTTGAAACGGCACAGAGGTGGTGGTTATGCACGCCGCGAATGTTCTATGTGTCCCTGAGTGATACACTTTAAATGCTTCACTTTATGTTGTGTGAACTTCACCTCAACGAATCATTTAAAGAAAAATCAACCTGAAGATTAATAACTGCTTTGCTACTCACTGGTTGCCTTGGCTGTGCAAGCATCCTTTCTTTTCCCTACTTTTTCTTTAACCCTCATTTCTTCTTCCTGGAAAGTGGGAATAACAACATTTGTGTGGGGGATGGAAGGAGATCTTATTTATCAAATGCCTGATAAGCTTTCATACACTTGTGATGGTAAGATTTGTTTTTTTTCTCCCATGCCTAGCAGTAGGTATTTAATAAATATCTGTGGGGAATGAGTTTAATAACTTAAGTGGAGGTGAAAAGATGGTCTACTGGGGTTCGTGCAGGAGACAGGTAGCTTTCAGAGGGCGGATGGGCTGCGTCCTCCCAGAATTCATGTGTTGAAGGCCTGACCCCTGACCTCCCCATGTGATGGTATCAGCAGGTGAGGGCTTTGGGGGATTGACTAGGGCGAGATGAGGCCGGGTAGTGGGGCAGCCGTGATGGGATCAGAAGAGGAAATTGCCTGACACTTCACCCACACACGCTGAAGACAGGCAGTAAGGAGGCCGCTGTCTGCACTCCCAAGATCGAGCCCTGACTGGGAACTGAATCTGCACCTTGATCTTGTATGATTGATCTTGTACTGCCTCCATTATGGGGGAGCAGTAAAGGTCTGTTGTGAAGTCACCCAGCCCATGGTATTTTACTGTCACAGCGTGAGCTGCTATGACAGAGGGTTTCTCTGGAAAGGATTTAAGAAAGGGGCTCTTGGTCAAGGTGTGTCTGATGGTTAATACAGAGTGTCAACTTGGATGGAAGGATACAAAGTATTGATCCTGGGTGTGTCTGTGAGGGTGTTGCCAACATTTGAGTCAGTGGGCTGGGGAAGGCAGACCCACCCTTAACCTGGGTGGGCACCATCTAATGAGCGGCCAACCCCCGGCTCTAATATAAGTGGGCAGAAAAATATGAAAAGAGAGATTGGCCTAGCCTCCCAGCCTACATCCTTCTCCCATGCTGGATGCTTCCTAGGTCATCCCTTGAACATCAGACTTGAACTCGGACTGGCTCTCCTTGCTCCTCAACCTGCAGGTGGCCTATTGTGGACCTTGTGATTGTGTGAGTTAATACTTAATAAACTCCCCTTTATATATATGTGTATATATATATATATATATATCCCATTAGTTCTGTCCCTCTAGAGAACCCTGTCTAATACAGTGTGGGTGAAGTTAAGAGAAACGGAAATGAACATCGAGGCCTGGAGAGAACACCCAGGTGGGTGCCACCGCACTGGAAGCAGTCTGATAGGGCCCAGGAGAAGCCGAGCGGCAGCAGCCTGGAGAGAAGAGCCACCACCCGCAGCAGCCGGGGCTGCAGGGAAGGGGCGTCTGCCGTACCAGGCCTGGCCGGGAGAGACAAGGCGGAACCTGTGCCCGGAAAGCTCGTTCTCTCCCAGCCTTCCAGTCTCCTTTGGTGATACCACCCCGTTGGCCAAACTGGACCCAATCCAGAGGTCAGGGAGATGCGGTGTGTGGGGTGAGCCTTCTCGGGGAAGAGAGGAAGAGAGGGGCTGGGGAGGCAGAACTGGAGAAGAGACCTACACAGAGGCCCGTCTCGGACGTCCCCAATGCTGACGACGGGCAGCCGGAGGATGCACGAGCCTCCCCTTCCTCTGTGCTTCCTCCCCCTCCTTCTGCACTCACAGCGCCGAACATGGACAGGCATCCAGGTGACGCTAAATTGCTGCTGCCCCTGAGTGCACTCTGCTGTGCTCGGAGCTGCACCTGTGTCCCGGTCAGTAGGAACTGAAAGGTATTTCTAGGAATCGAGCACTCACCCTACACGTCTCGTGGGCCTGCTCCTCGGTCAAGGGTAGCCCAGAGGGACAGATTTTTGCTGTTTTTCGCGTCCTGGTGACCAGTCTTTCTTGTCTCTGCTGAGCACAGGTGGAGCCACAATGTAATTAGCAGGTGGAGTTGCCAGGAAAACATTCCTGGTGTCGATTTTATTTTTTAAAGGTGGGAAATCAACGTCTCTGGGCAGCCCCTGTGGTGTGCTCCTCAGTCTGCTCAGAACTCGCCATCCTTTTTAAGTGACTCAAGAAATTACGTGGGCCAGCTGTATAGGCATACACAAAAGTCTTGACAGTGCCGCTGGACCCATTTTAAACAACGCTTGGATTTGTGAAGGTTTCCTAATGAAAATAAAATTTAAAAAAAGTGTGTTTCTATCTTTACAGTCCTAGATCGTGAAATATTTCCCCAGAAATATCCTCTTAAGCAGAAACCTCCACATCTCTGTTTTTACGTTTGTTTCCTCCTAAATACCGGAGCTTCAGCTTCTTTGTCCATCTGCCAAAGCAGAGAATCTGCTCCATCCGTGATCCAGTGGAAAGCCCGCAGACGCATAAATCTCTTGACAGCAGGTGAAAGAGAGGCCAGGCAGCCATCCTCGCCAGACCACTGGACTTCATGAGCCCCGTGCTGCCAGGGCCCTTCATCTACCTAGAAACATTCCCAACGCCGTAAGAGCTACGGGCTTTTCTTTGAAGTCTCAATTAAAACCAACACAAAACCAGAATGCTGAATGTCCCTGTCCAGGACCATCTCTCAGGAATGACATTTTAAAAACTCAGTAACTTCAAATAGAACCACTTCCCTCCACCCGCGTCTACAATTCTTCTGCCGTTTACTGAAAAACAAATAAACCTTAAACCGGGGGAAGGACGGGCTAAGAGAGAGCACAGTTACAACTACCATCCCAAAACCGTTTTTCAAAGCTTTTCAGTCTTGGCGAAATGCCAAAGCATGTTTTGACATGATTCTTCCCCCCCCCTAATTTATAACCTATGTGTATCTGCAAGGAAATTTAATCCTTATGTTTCTGATTCCTTTACACTTAACTCATCAAATGTTACTGTGGAAGAGCCATTTCATGTGAAGGGGCCTTAGAACCTTTTTTATGAGGCCTTTTAAACCTGTTCCCCCTTAGAAACAGGAAGCCAGGTTTTTCCAGGAGTAAACAAGCTCAGCCCACAGAATGTCCCTCGTCTGCCTGGAGACCAGATCCGGAGTCCTCCAGCGGCTCCCAAACTGTCAGCACATTTGACAAAATTGCTGCACACCAGCCTCTTTCAAGAAGTTCCTCTGGCTGAAAACCAGCATGCCACACAAGACAAAGACAGGATCGTTGCGGCAGGAAGGAGTTAATTATTCTACCTAGGGTCAAGTTCTGTTGCTATTTTATGAGAAAACAAAAGATGGGGCGTCCGGGGCAGGAGATGAAAGGGGGCCGTTTCCGCTCTTTCTCTTTGTGGATTTAGGGGCACCCTGTCCCGGGTGGTAACGAAGGCCACAGGGTTCTGTCCCCTTCTCTTGACTGAGAGGCAGGGATTCACTTCCGTCTCCTTGAAGTTAGGTGGGCTACGTGACTGCTTTGTCAAAAGAGCACGGTGGAAATCCCAGCACTCTGGGAGGCCGAGGAGGGAGGATGGCTTGAGCCCAGGAGTTCAAGGCCCCATCTCTACAAAAAACTTAAAAAATTAGTTGGGTATGGTGGCACATGCTTGTAGTCACAGCTACCTGGGAGGCTAAGGTGGCAGGATCCCTGAGCCTGGGAGGTTGGGGCTGCCTGGTGCAGTGGCTTGTAATCCCACCGCTTCGGAAGACGGAGGCAGGGGGATCGATTGAGACCAGCCTGGGCAACGTAGGGGAAAAAATGTTTAAATGTTAAATCTACAGGAAAAAATGTTTAAATTAGCTGGGCCTGGTGGCACACACCTGTGGTCCCAGCTACTTAGGAGGCTGAATTGGGAGAATCACTTGAGCCCAGGAGTCAGTCAGTGAGCTCTGATCACACCACAGCACCATAGCCTAGACAACAGAGCAAGATCCTGTCTCAAAAACAAAACAAAACAGAGCATGGCAGAAGGGGTGCCCTAGCCAGCCCCACTTTCTATCTTTTAACATGCTCTCTCTGGGCAGAGCCAATTGCCTTGTAAGAAGTTTACTCTGAGCCAGCCATGCTGTGAGGAAGCCCAAGCCACAGCCATGTGAGGAGGCCCAAGAGCAGGGGACACCATGTGGGGTTGGGGAAAGAGAGAGACCAAGGGGCAGCAAGAGGCCAGGTCTGTGAGTGGAATGATAAGCAGAAGTGGATCCCTCAGCCCCAGCCACCACAGCCACCACCACGGTGGCCAGAGACAAGTGACCCAGCCAATTCCTGCTGACATTCCTGACTTGCCAAACTGTGAGCCAAATATTAATAAAAGAGTCATTTTAAGAACCTAAGTGTTGAGGTGTTTCACTGTGGAATAACAAAGAACTCAGACACCCTGGGGGGATCCACTCCCTCCCCTGGCTTGTCTCCTGTCTGGTGAGGCAGCTACTTCTGTGGCAATTATATTCCTGTCTCAGTTGGTTGCAAGTAAGAGACAACCCTACAGAACTGTCTCTAAAAAGCAATTTATGAGCTGAAAAGCCCGGGAGAGATATTGTCCAGGCATTGTTTGATTCAAGGTATGTAATGTCACCGTGGCTTAGTGTCAGAGTTTCTGAAAACAGCCCTCCTCCAAGTGTTGACCTTCTCCTGGGATCAGGGGCCCCTGAAATGGTAAACATGGCAGAGGCCCTTTGACCCCTACGTCCTGTGCTGCCTGACCCAGAGGAAGAGACGTTGTGTTTGCCCACCCATGCCTGAGCCTCACACTGATTGGGTTAGTTTCGGTGGATGCCCACCTTTGTGGATATCTCAATGAAGTGAGCCAGCGGAGACGGGGGTGGGACCAATTCCCCCAGCCATATGGATCCCCAAAGAGAAAAGGGGTGAAATGAATACCAGGATAGCAGCCTGCTCATGCCCACTCACGAAACAGACACCATTGTAACACTTGCTCTGGAATAACCAGATACTGCAAAGTCTGCGAGACTTCCTTTATTTCCTTCTTTTTTATTTTGAGAGTCTTGCTCTGTCGCCCAGGCTGGAGTGCATGATCTTAGCTCACTGCAACCTCCGCCTCCTGGGTTCAAGCGATTATCCTGCCTCAGCCTCCCAAATAACTGGGATTACAGGTGCCTGCTACCGTGCCCGGCTAAGTTTAATATTTTTAGTGGAGATGGGGTTTCACCGTGTTGGTAAGGCTGGTCTCAAACTCCTGACCCCAAGTTATCCGCCCACTCAGCCTCTCAGTGTGCTGGGATTACAGACGTGAGCCACTGCACCTGGCCTCTTTTTCCTCTCCTCCCCTCCCCTGGCCCTTTCCACCCCTCCCCTCCCTCTTCTCCTCCTTTTCTTTGGGTCTCGCTATGTGGCCCAGCCCGGTCGGTCTTAGGAATTATATAACTTGCTTTGTTTAGTAACAACAGGGTAATATTTGAAGTGTTTAACAATCGATCTGGCACAGGGGCGTGGGCACATTTGAAAACACACCACACAACACAAACTGGAAGGGCCGCCCTGGCCCGTCCTGTCTGAAAGCCAGCCTGCTCAGCCATGCCATGTGGCCAGTTCCTATGTTAATAACACGGTGCTACGTAATTACTTCAATGACTACATGATACTCTATTTTAAGGATTTTCCATAATTGGCTTGAGCAGTCAGCTCGCTGTAATATATTTAGATTGTTCCCAATTTTCAATACAACATTTATTTGGAAGTGGAATTGCTGGGTCAAAGGGCACTAGGTACACATCACAGTTGTTCTCCAGCAAGGGTGAGCTACTCTATAGTTCACTTGTGTCACACAGGGAGTCCACTTCTCCATGCCTGAGCAAAATCTAGGTGTTATCAGCTTTTTTAAAAAGTACCAACCTGGCCAGGCGCCGTGGCGCAGATCTGTAATTCTAGCACTTTGGGAGGCCGAGGCAGGTGGATCACTTGAGCTCAGGAGTTCAAAAGCAGCCTAGGCAACCTGGTGAAACCTCGTCTCTACTAAAAATACAAAAATTAGCTGGGCGTGGTGACGAACACCTGTAATCCCAGCTAGTTGGAGGGCTGAGGCAGGAGAATTGTTTGAACTGGGGAAGCAGAGGTTGCAGTGAGCCAAGATCGCACCACTGCCCTCCAGCCTGGGCAACAGAGTGAGACTCTGTCTCAAACACAGACAAACAAACAAAAAACAAAAACCTGTTAGGCAGAAAGAATCCTGTGTTTCTACATGCACCCTTGGATTATTGGGAGTGAGGTTAAATATCTTTCCACAGGTTTATGGGCCACCAGTATTTCTTCTGATTTGGATTGCCCACTCACAGACCCAGACAAGAAACTCTCATTTTTGTCTTTTAATTTTGTTTATGGAGATTTTGCATTTTTAACTAACTGATTCCTTGCATTACAGAATTTTACATTCTTATGTAGTCAAATCATTATTTTTTAAAAAATAGCTTTAGCTTTGATGTCATGCTAAGAAGACATTTTCCTGGTAAGTTTATAAAAAATATTTACCAGTATTTTCTTTCTCTTGAATGAAAATTTTAGATAACATTTTCCCCAATGATTATATTATTTTATGTTTAAATGTTTCATCAATCCAACATGTATTTTGATGAAAGGTGAGCATGTAATATAACTTTCCCCACGCCTAAAATAAGCCTCAACAGTATATAAAGTTCCAGATGAACTTGACACTCTTTCTGGATTTTATGTTTTGTTCCATTGTTTTGTCTGTTTTCACCCTTGACCCCTGCTGTCTTAGCCACTGCAGATTTACCGTGCACTTTGCCCATAGACTATGTCCTTTCTTCTCCCTGTTCCCGGCTTTTTTCCTTGACTATTGCTCAAATTTTACGGATTTAATAGGATTTTGTGGAGTTCCACTAAAAAACATATTTTTAAGTTGCATTTGCATTATATGTAGGAATTAACTTGGGGATAATTGGCATATTTACAGGCACGTGACAGGAGTTTCCAATTATTCGAGCCGATTATGTTCTGCGGTAACATCTTCCCATTGTCTTCAGAAAGGCTCGCACGCCCCCTAAGTCAATTTCTAGGTAGTTTGTGCTTATAGTAGGCATCGCATATGTGAGCTTTAATTTTCTTTATATTTTCAACCGGTTACTGCTGGTGCATGAGGATGCTGTCGATTTGTGTAGCTACGTTTTTTCTTGGTCTCTTTATGAAAAGCTCATCAATTCTATTTCCAGCTAAGTTGCTTTTCAATTACAACAGCTGCAAATAAGGACAGTTCCCAATGATTTTCCTTTCCTTTCTCTTTCCTCTTCTCGGACTTCAGGGTTGATCACGTTGGGGTAGTGATGGGTAATTGTAGACAGTCTTGTTTTGTCCCTGGCTTTAATAAAAATGCTTTCAGTGTCCCATTATCTTGTATAAGGTTTGCTGTGGGTGTCTAAGGATCCCACTCCTTGTTGGACATTTCCTGGAAAATGGTCTCCACGGGCACATTTCTCCTGGACAAGAATCGAGACCGTGGTAAGCGCACTCTGAGGGCAGCCAGCAAGACGAAACTAAATTATTTGGGCAACAGTTTTAAGAATAAAAAGAAAGATCCAGGGAGCACATAATCCTCACTGGATTCCCTGAGAGTTGGCAGGTTGAGTGTTCCATGCCTCTTAGAAAAATAATCCTGATATAGCAAAGTAGCCCAGGGCGTCTCAAACTCTACTGTGCATACAAATCACTGGGGCTCTTGCTAAAAGGCAGCTCCTGATTCAGTAGGTCTGGGTGGGACCCTAAATTCTGCATTTGTAATAAGCTCCCATACATAAGAGGCTTTCCACGTGGAAAAAGGAGACTTGCTCTACGAAGCTCTATGTGGCAAAAGTAGAGACAATAACAGCAAATGGTCACAGGAAGCAAATTTTAACTCAACATAAGAAATGGTTTTAATTGACTGCTGGTCCACTATAGGACACCCAAGAAGTGCTGGCCAAGATGCGTCCATAGAATTACAGACAGGAATAAGTGGGGACGGGGGTTGAACTTCAGGTGGGTGGCCAAGTGGATCCTTCACTCAAAGGGGTCAGGAGAACCAGAAGCATCAATAGTGCCTGGGAACTTACTACAAATGCAGAATGTGGGGGTCCCACCCAGACCTGCTGAATCAGGAGCTGCCTTTTAGCAAGAGCTCCAATGATTTGTATGCACAGGAGGGCTGGAGATGCCCCGGACTAATTCACTGTATCAGGTGTATTTTCCTAAAAGGCACGGAACACCCAACCTGCCAACTCTCAGGGAATCCAGACAGTGTTGGTTACTTGGCATAACAAGAATCCTGGGGGGTGCAGTCGCTTAATGAGTCCTCACGAAGCTGGCTCTATCTTGCTTACCTGCCATCTCAGGATTTTGGCTTTAAAGTTGAGCATATTGCCTCATGGACACAAAATGGTTACAAGAGCTCCACATGTGATTTTCACACGCCACATTCTGTGCAGAAAAAAACAAGTTTCCTCTTTTTTTTTTATCATGAAGCAAAATCTTTCCTAGAACCTACCCACACCTCTATTTTTTTAATCTCACTAGGAAAGCTCCCACACACACATCCACACACACATACCCCTTTTTTTTTTTTAACTCACTAGGAAAGCTCCCTTCACATCTCATTGACCAGACTGAGTGACATGCACACCCCTGACCCAGAGGGATTATTTTACCTGATTTTTTCTTCTTTTTTTGACTCATCCCTGGGACATGTGTGAAGATTTTTGTCTTGGAAAGTATAAAGCCTTTAGAAGATAGAGGTGAGTTGAAAATAAAAATACTACATTTCCAACTTTGTGTGATGTCTCCTTCCTGTCGCGTGGTTTTTCTCTCTAATGCCCTCTGTTTACCCGAGAGATATGATTTGGCTCAGAACATTGCTGTAGTATTGTTTTGTTTTGTTTGAGACGGAGTCTTGCTCTGTTGCCCAGGCCAGAGTGCAGTGGCGCAATCTCAGCTCACTGTAACCTCCGCCTCCCAGGTTCAAGCGATTCTCCTGCCTCAGCCTCCGGAGTAGCTGGGATTACAGGTGCGCGCCACCATGCCCGGCTAATTTTTGTATTTTTAATAGCAGCTGGGTTTCACCATGTTGGCCAGGTTTGTCTCTAACTCCTGACCTCATGATTCGTCCGCCTCGGCCTCCCAAAGTGCTGGAATTACAGGCGTGAGCCACTGTGCCTGGGCAGTATGGGGTTTTTTTGATTGAAAATGGTTACAATCATGACTGCCAGGGAAGAATGTCAAATGCTATAACTGGCCTTGTTCTATTGTTCTAATTGCTTTTGTTTTCTCCGCTTAGACCTGCGCCATCATGACAGCAAATCAGAATCACAACTTCTTCATGACTGTCTCATGTTCTCTCACCCTGTGCCATGTGTGGAAAAGTAAGTTACCACTTACATTCCTAAGACTTAAAGTCCCTTGGAAGAAAAAAAAGTTTTGCTGACCTAAAATGCTTCTGAGTTTAGTCCAAATTTGAGCTTTCTGCTGTGATGCTGGAATCCAAAGAAACTGAGGTGGTATTGACCCAAGTTCAATACGACTGTTTCAGATGAGCTGCGGGAAGAGAGGCAGTTCGAAAATGAATGATCTTACTCAGAGTCCACAAAATCCAAGTGTTTTATGAGAGGGGAAAATAGTGCAGGGAGACTGTGGGGGGCAAACAGGTGCTGCTGCCCCGGGGGCAAGGGTGGAATGGGGAGGGGTGGGGAGGGGAGAGAGCTGCGCATCTCAGGAGCTTGTCAGTTCTGATCAAAGTCGGCACCTGCAGCCCCCGATCACCATCGTCCCTTTGGAAACCCAGCCCTGATTCATCACGTCAGGGTCGATCACTTTGTAGTTCTGCCTAAAATACTTAAAACATTGTTAGGATAGGTTTTAGATGTTTTTTTTTTTAAGTGCAAATATTCCCTAAAATGCCACAAAGTGCATCCTTTGAGGACATCTGTTGCAAGAGACCACCTGAGAGCATCCCATCCCGTCTACAGAACCCCTGAAGCCCCCGGCGTCTGGGAAGGAAATGGGCCTGTGGCAAGCGTTGCTGTTATGAATCCCTTCCTACAAACCAAATGCCCCTGGATCGAACCTGGTACCAAAAAGCGTACATACAAACAAACACATTCCAAAAGTCTTAGAATAACAAAGTGACAGGCGCTGACTTTTGAGACGTCCGGATGGGCTGCGGACATTGTGTGGGATCCAACGGTGTCATTTTCCTAGGAGTGTCCCCCAATTACGACCGCTCACCTCGGCAGCTGAAACTTATTCTTTCAGATTTCAAACGTCTCCTTCCCCTCCTCCCCCCCCAGCTTGGCCTTCACACTCTTAATAAAACATTAAAAACACCCCCACCCTATGTTGCCTGCGCACATTTCTCGAGCTTCCCTGAAGTCTGACCGTTTTTCCGCATTTCCATATTCCAGCCGTCTTTATCCGTTTGTGTATAGAGGTGTCCGTGCATGAGGTCTGATTTCCTGGGAAGTCAGCTATGATGTTATTGTGTTCAAAGAGAAAGACAGAGAATATTTTTCACTGCTGTAGAGGCTCTGTGCCTGCCTTTTAAATTTGAAAGATCAGTGGGTTTTCTGTGGAACCTGAGCACAGTATTGGAAAAAGTGTTTCTGTAAGAAAAAAAGCTCATTCTCTTTAAAGAGTGCTACTCATTAGCTTTCAGGGTTTAACTTTCTTTGCAGGGAGGGACAAAAAAAAACCATAAAAATAGCTCACATTTATTGAGCATTTGCTCTGTGACAAGCAGTCTTCCAAGTACTTTACACAAATGGTTTTATTTAATCTCATACCGTATCTCCCAGGGCTGCTGTGAGGAGTACATGAATTAATAAATGCAGAGAACTTAAAAAATCGAGCACATAATATTTGTCCAATCAGCAGGAGCTATTCGTGAGTGACAGTCCGGTGAGGTAGGTACCATTATCACGCCCATTTTACAGATGAAGAACCTGAGGCAGGAAAGTTCTGGTATCTTGCTCAAGGTGAAGCAACATGTACGTGGTTGAGTCAAAGTGAAAACCAGCTCACAGAGAAGGCAAGGTATAGTTCAGTTCCAATTATGTGATATCTGCTCATAACATGCCAGTTTGCACTCCAATCTGTTATCATTTCCTATATTTCCTTCTCCTCCTTCTGAGAACATAATCTAGAATGTAGGATAATATCTATGGCCTCAAGAATACTTCTTGATTTTTCTCTTTTGTTTCTCTGTCTTAAAGTAGCATGTCCAAGGTGCTAGTGGAGAAGTCAAAACTATCAGTCCTTGGAGCTGATTTTAATTGTGCTCGGGTAGCCCAAGGGTTAAGTTAAAGATACAGAGGCTGAGTATCTTGGGCAGGAGTGGATCCTCCTAACTGACTCCTGTAAGACCTTTGCTGTGTTCCCCCTTAGCGCTATCTGGAGCACATATTTTGACAATGGATAAGGCCATTTACATAATCTCCTCTGCCAATCCTCTTATAGTAAAAATGGGCACCCAGCGCCCTAGTGGTTGAGGTGCTGCTCCAGTCGCAGCCCCCCTTGCAGCCTCCTCTTTGTTCATCTGGCCCTGAGGTCTGCCCTCCTCCCTCCTCTGTCACTGAGGTTAACCACAGCTCCAACTCTCACCATTTCAAACCCCTGCCTGTGATCATGACCTTATCTCAAATTCTCTACTGTCACCCGGATGGCAGACAATCCACACTGCAGTCACCTTTGCTCCCCATCACATTGCCTGCCCGTCGTTCACTTTCTTCCGTCTCGATGAATGTCACTTTGCCACCGAAGTCAGAAATGGTGTGGTCCTCCCTGACATCCCTTCTTGCACCCTCTCTACATAAAATAAAGTCCTGGTTCTACCTTCTGAGGACCTCTCCATCCACCTGCTTCCCCCCATCCCCCACAAACATGCAGGTTGTTGCAGCCTCCTCCCTTGGGCTCCCTGACACTGGCCAAGTGGCCTTTTCCCTTTGCCATGTGATCTTGTTCCCCTTTTGCTTGGAATAAAGGTGCAGCAGTACTGCTGTGAAGATGAAATAACTTAGTCAAGTCCTGAGAAACCAGAAAGGTGGGAGAGCCTGGTGGCTAGAGGTGCAGGTCTGGAGCCACACAGCCTAGGTTTGCGTGCCGGACTCTGTTTGCTGCCTGTGTGACCTTGGGTAAGTGACTCGACTTCTCTGTGCTCCAAATTCCTCATCTGTAATATGGCACGAGAGCAGTGCCACCAGAGTGTGTCAGAGGATTGAATGAATGCATGTAAAGTGGTCAGCAATCATTCATTCATTCATTCAACAATTGCTTACTGATTTGGGGGTTCCGGCTCTGTTATCAGGCCACCCTCTTCATGTTCGGACTCTTTTACTTGTTTTGTGACCCTGGGAATTCACTTAACCTCTCTGTGTGTCAGGGTCTTTGCATGTAAAGCGGGGCTGATGACAGGCCTTCCCTGAATGCATTGTGAGGATTCACTGAGACAGTCCCAGCGACATGTTCAGAACACAGCAAGTGTCCTCAAGGCTACGTTGTGACAGTTACTATTATCACAGTTGTTGCTATTATTGTAGTTATTCTTACTACGTTCAAAGCCCTCTGCCAGGTGTGGGCTTACATAGGGGCGTCAGGAGCCAGACCCAGTCCGGGTCCTGATGGAGTTTTCCGTGCTCTATTGATAAGTTCTCTTGCCTTCTACGTGACCTTGCAGCTTCCCCTTGGTATGACATCACACAGGCTGAATCTTCCGCCCTGTATGCACTTAGATACAGAGGTGGAAATGTGTCCACCTCTGGGACTCCTGCCCTGATGCATCACAGAAGCACAGAAGATGTGCCGTGCGCGTCTCTCCTGTCCCCGCACGACCACGGGCCAGGTGCCAGTTGTTTCTCAGCCTTAGCACCTGGTGGGTGGGGATTGGCTGGAGGCTGGCGGAAGGAAGGGAGGGATGAATGGGTGTGGACAGTGTGATCTTGGACAATCTCCTTCTTTGGGCTTCTTCTGTGACTCCACCACTGCCATCCAAAACAGGTGGCCATTTTTCTAAAACTAAGGCCATGGGGCACAGATGCTAGAAATCTCCAAATTAATGCTATCAACAATTCCTTTGGAAACGCTGCAGAGAGCTAAAGAGAATCTAAGGAACAGTGATGTGGGCTTTTCTTTCTTTCTTTCTTCCCCACCCCCCACACCCCCCGCCCCCCCCCCAGCTTTCTGACTTTTAGGCCTTGATGCTTCTCCTAAGACTCCCTGTCTGTGTGACGGAGGGTCAGATTTCAGCTCAGCAGAGAGAGAGGGAAGACCTCCGGGCAGTTTGCTTGGAAGCTCTACAGCTGCTACTTGTACTGCTCACTGTGAAACTCACCCGGCTGCACCTAGCCCAACCACATGTGACGATCCCTTCACATTCGTAAACAAGATCGGTCATTTCTGGAATGGATCCACAGTGAGACACATTGAGAGCTAAATCACAACAAAGGCTCTTAGGTCTGTTGTTGAATATGTGTTTCCTTGGGACCACATTTTTGAGCCCACACACCTGAGCACAGGCAGGTCTGAAACTGCTGCAGTCCAGGAATTTTAGAACCAAATGTCTGTGGGGTTATGTCCAGCCCTGTGGCTCACAGCAGCACCAGGCAATGTTGTCCTTCTGGACTTTTTGAAAGTCCTATTCCAAATATGTTATTTTTATTTCCCTTAAGAATGACAAAAAGAGACCCTGTACACATACATGCACACAGACGTAAATATCTCTATGTAGTATTTTGGGGGACTAGGTGAACACAATCAACTAAGAAATTTGTGTTTGGGGGCATTTCTAACACCTTTCTGTCCCTATTCTTTTCTAATGTACAGAAAGCTCTTTGGGGTTTTGCATGAATTTACTTTGCCTACCTACCTGGTATTTCTGTTCCTCAGACTTGATCCCAAAGCAGGATCTGCCTGCTCCTGCAGACTGCAAATACTCGTGGCCATGTGCAGCAGCCCTCAAAACCAATGTAAGTCTGTTCCCAGCCCTCGTGTTGATGTGTGGTCTTACGTTTAATTTTTGAGCACCCTCTTCAGAAAACAGACTGCACTGGCTGCAGGCGCTCCTCAGTGGTGGCACATGCGTCGTCTGTGCTCCTCGTTCTCCTGAGCTCGGGGTTTAACTCGGAGCTGGACAAAGGCCTGGCCCCAGGGGCAGCTTGGCTTGCTTTATATTAAGAGTCCTCCCCACAGGGCAGCTTGGCTTGCTTTATATTAAGAGCCCTCCCCACAGTAGGACTGCGCGGTGCCCTTGCTTCCTTCTGGCTGGAACTTGAGTGTAGCTGTGCCTTTGAGCAGCAGAGCTGGGCCAGCTCTACAGCTACCCAGTTCTCAGCAAACCCTGAAGAAGATCTGAATACCATGAACTTTCAAAGCTGCTTAACTTCCCCTGAAGGACTCGCCGCCCTTAACAGGTATCTTATCCCGCCCTGGTCTATAATCTGTTTTCTAGATGTCTCCATGGTTCAGAGTCACTGCAAAGCCAGCACACTTCAGGCTGATGTACTCAGCTCTGTCTAGGTACCATTGGAGCCTAGCAGGTCAATTGAACACAAGTGATTTCATTCTCCTACTCGGTTGGCTCTACTCTCTGAATATATTAGAACAGGCTAATCCAGGCTCATGAGTGCATCCATGCTTAGTGGTGAGGCTCTCCTTGGTGACGCGTGTCTACAACTTAAGGCCTCACGTCCAGCTACGAACAGTCACAGAAACGACTTCCAACTTCACACGTTGCCTGCCTGCAATTCCTCTGAAACTCACAAGTGGTTTATTTGCCCAACCTTGGAACCCTCCTATCTATAATATTATATGGATAACAGGTGCTCTCTGGCTAGAAGCATCCCCCACACCGCCCCAGAATGTGCTTAAAAAGCAAAGGGAGGAAGTCGCCTGTATTCTGTCCACATACAGAGAAGGGAAACCTCGCCATGCACCAGGGACTAGCAGCAAACTAAAGAACATATTTTATTTTTAATAAAATAGTGGAGCATGAAAAATATCATATATTACAAATATACACAAGCAGAAACCACTGTTTCCTGGCACTGTCAGGAGAACACACTAGACAAAGTTTGCCTCTGCCAACCTAGTGCCTCCTGATCTGTTCGTGGAAATCGTTTGTTTAACAATAGAAAGAGTCAATAAGCCCGTGGGTAACTTCTGAATGCTCCTTCTCCCTCTTCCCCTCCTTTCCACAGATCAGTCCAAGTGTATCACCTCGGCTTGGTTTCCATTAAAAAGCCACAGATGGGTTTCTGAGGGCTGGGCCTCTGGTTCTTTTGTTAGATTTCTTTTGTTGTCTTTATGTACAGCAGAATTCTCTTTTTATTTTCAAGGAAAGAGAAAAAAATGTATTGCACATCGTTTGAATTCACAAATGTGAGGTTTGATGGAGGTTTCTGTCTTGCAGAGAGACTATTGGTGAAGGCCAGAGTCTATTTTAAGCGACTCTAAGTCCACTGGCCTGTGAGGCTGCCCCCGGCTGGGTCCCGACCTTCCTCTGCCTGCATGCCTTCCAGCACTGCCGCCTCCCGGGGGTGGGGTGGGCCCGGGGGGTGGCTCATTTGCTAAGGCAGGGGAGGCTCTTGAATTTGCAAAGCACTTAAATGTCCTCTTGCTTGTAAATGGGTAGCAAAGCCAACTCAAATACACAGATGTATATTTACGGAGGGCTCTAAACAGAAGTTTTCTTCTGAGGGCTGAATCAACTACTTTACCACAAATTAGTTACACAAGAGCTACTTCACTGGGGAGCTTCCCTTCACTGGAAAAACAACATGAAACAAACGCTTTAAGTACATTTTTCCTTTCAGTGTATCACAGCATCCTGAATTTCAGGGTAAACACTTTTGTATGTATTTATTTTTCTTTTGTTTTTATTAAAAAAAAAAAAACCAACCAAGAAAGCACATCTTAGCTCCGGGCACCCGTGCCCTTCCCTCCAGCCCCATTCACACGCAGGTGGGCGGCTGGGTGGGGATCTCGTATTTCCCGTGGTGAGTTTTCTGGGGGATGCTGAGCTTTTTTGTAAATCCCACCGCTGGTGATCACGCTGGCCGGTTTTCTCCGGCTCTTCTTCTTAACCTGCGGCTGCACACCTGCTGCCAGGACTGCAGCGTCTTGGAGGTCCAAATCCACACACCGCTGGTGATGCCCACCACCAGCAGCATGAAGATCTTCACCATGAAGATCTCCACGGCGGGGGATGGAGGCGGCCATCAGGCAGTCCGGCGTTTTCGTCTGGTTGTTCATTTTGCACTTGTGCTGCGCGGCCAGGATCTTCCAGTAATCCACGTTGAGGCGTTCGTAGAAGTAGCAGGCGATCACACAGGTGGCCGGCACCGTGGACAGCACGGAGAAGAGCCCGATGCGCACCATGAGCTTCTCCAGCTTGTCCGTGTTCTCGCCGCCCGTCTTCATCACCCTCCGGATGTGGAACAGGGCCACGAAGCCCGAGAGGATGAAGGACGTGCCGATGACCAGGTAGCAGGCCAGGGGGGACCAGCACGAAGCCCGTGAGCGCGTTGACGTCCATGCTGCCCACGTAGCAGACCCCGGTGAGCTCGTCCCCCCGCCACCCTGCGCATGACCAGGATGAGGATGGTCTTCACCGCCGGGATGGCCCAGGCCGCCAGGTGGAAATAGCTGCTGTTGGCCTCGATAGCCTCGTGGCCCCACTTCTTGCCGGCGGCCAGGAACCAGGTGAGCGTGAGGACCACCCACCACAGGGAGCTGGCCATGCCGAAGTAGTAGAGCACCAGGAAGACCAGCGTGCAGCCGGTGCTCTCCAGCCCCTCCTGGATGACATAGAGCTGGCCGCTGTCGCGGTCGCAGGCGATGCTCTCGGCGCCGGCGAACAGGCGGATGAGGTAGCCCACGGAGTAGACGCAGTAGCACATGGAGAGGAAGATGATGGGGCGCTCCGGGTAGCGGAAGCGCGCCGGGTCGATGAGGAAGGTGAGCACGGTGAAGGCGCTGGAGAAGAAGCACAGCACGGCCCAGACGGCCAGCCAGACCACGGCGAAGCGCTTGTCCTCGCGGCTCCAGTACACGTCCACGCCGGGCGTGCAGAGCGGCGCACACGACGCGCTCTTCTCCACGTGGTGGAAATTGCCCGGGTTGTCGCAGCCGCCGCGCCCGGGCGCCCCGTCCTTCAGCGGGTGCTCCTGCGAGCCGTGGGGTCGCTGCGGCCGGAACAGCGGCGGGAACAGGCCCGGGCCGCGGGCGGGCTCGTCCGAGCCGTTGTTGGGCGCCTCCATGCACAGGTAGTTGGGGTCGTTCTTGTTAGGGAGCTTCCGGCAGTCCAGCGAGTCCGGCCACTTGAAGTTGAACTGCTCCATGATCGGGGAGCACTTGAGCCGGGCCTGCTCGCACATGACCCGGCAGGCGGGGATGGGCGTGGAGACCTGCTCCGTGCACATGGGCGCGTATAGCGAGCACAGGAAGAAGCGGAGGTGGCCGTGGCAGCCGTACTCCACCAGCGGCGCGAACTCGTGCAGCTGGATGGCCGCCTCGCGCTGGTTCTCGTGGCCCATCAGGTTGGGCATGCGGGTCGTGTTGTAGCCGATGTCCTTGCACATGGGGATCTCGACCGGCTGGCACTTGCCGTCGCCCGGGCGCTCCATGTCCATGGAGCTGATGGCGGCGCACGAACCCAGCACCTGCAGGACCAGCCACAGCTGAGGGCCCGGGGGCTGCATGCTGCTGGCGTCCGGAGTGTCCTCGCTGGGGGCCCCGCGCCCCTCAGCGCCGCCGCTCCCGGGCGCGGGCGGCCGCTGGCCCCGGCTCCGCACCCTGCTCGGGCCCCCGCCCATGCCCGCCCAGCCTGGCCCGAGCGCCGCGCACGGCGCCCCCCGGCTCGGCTCCCGCGCCCGGCCTCCGCCGAGTTGGGGGCCGCGGCGGAGAGGAGCAAAGTTTGCAAACAATACCGGGAAGCGAGGGAAGCCCCCGGAGCTCCCCGCGCAGCGGCCCGGCGCGGGCTTCGACTCACTGCCGCGGCAAACTTTGGCCTCTTCTCGGGGCGCCCGAGCGGCGCGTCTGGAGCGGGCGGAGAGGGCGTACCGAGGCCGGGCCAGCTCGCGGCGCCCCCCGCGGCCCGGGCGGCTCCTCCCTGCCTGCGCCGGCCTCGGCCGGGCCCAGCCCGCAGCTGTTTCGAGGTTTGCGTCCCGGGATGAGAAGACTCGCAAAAAGGAGAAGGGGGGGGCAGAAAAGCCGAGCGCTGACAGGCCCCGCCCCGCCCCGCGCGCCCCGCCCCGCCGCTGCTTTGCATGAGAAAGCGCCGCGGCCCCGGACAGCCTCCGCCTCCCCCGCCGCCCCGCCGGCTCCCGGGCCCCGACCACCCGGCCCGCAGCCCGGCCGCAGCCTGCGGGGGGCGCCGCTGTCGTCCCGCCCGCGTCGCCCGCTCTCCCCGGGACCGCCCGCCTGGCGCGCGGGGCTCCGGGCTCCGCGACCCTTCCTGGCTGTCCCGCCCGCCCGCCTCCCCCTCGCCCTCCCTCTGCCCGGCCTCTAACTTTGCCTCTCGTCGCTTTCCCTCTCCGCCGGCGCCCCCTTCCCCCGGCTTCCCCCGGGACTGTCCCCGGCACCCCGAGAACGCCGAGGTTACGGGGGAGTTCGGGGCCGGCGGGAGGAGGGGGGCGGGGGCTCATCTCCTCTTCCTTTTATGGTGAGTCCCGGGCGGAGGGCGCTTTCAAAGAGAGGTGGGATTTGCGTTTTATGGCCCGGGCCATAAAGTGGCCCCTCGCTCGTAAACCTGCCCGCGTCGTCCGGGGGTTGGGGGAGCGGCTACCAGCCCCGGGCTCCGGGCTCCGGGCTCCGAGGAGGGGGTTTTTCTTTGAAATTTCAAAGCGGCGAGCTCAGGGGAGGGGGAGGGGCTCTGGGAATCCGGATTTTGGGGCCGCTTGTCCGAGGTCTCCTCGGGGAAGGCGGGGGAGGGGGAGGGGCGGGAGCGTCCCAGGACGTTTCACACCTCCCTCCTCCCACCCCTCGGGAAGTGGGGGGGGTTGGCCTGAACCGCGGCGACCCCCGCCCCCGCCGAAGCCACAGAGCCTCGCGCCAGCAGGGCTGGAGATGCCTTCTCGGCAGCGGAGTTTATTTATTATAGGAAGTCTTTCGCTCGTGGGTATTGATGTGACTTGGCGAGTGATGTGCCCGGCCAGCGCCCTCCTTGGCTGCAGCCCCGTGGAGGATGCGGAGTGCGGTGGGGTGGGTGGGGACGGGGTGGGCCGTGGGAGGACCGCGCTGGCGTCTGCCCGTGGGATCCCCGCTCCCGCGGAAGCGCGTGCCGCTTGGTGTTCCTGGAAAGTGGAGAAAGACCGCCCTGGGCCGGTCCTCTGAGCTCACCCCCCCACACCCCAGGATTGGGTGGGTCTGTGACCGGGTCAGTTGGGACACGACGTCTCCTCCCCCATTCTCTTCCCCCGCCCGGGGCGTTCGCGGGGGGCGCCCACCTCCAAGCCCCACGGTTCCCAAGGATGCGCCAGGTGCTTCCCGCAGCTTCCTGCGTTGACCCTTAAATAAACAGCCCCCCTAGGAGGCGGCCGGCCCTGTCCTCCCGGAGTCTCCCCAGGTACTGATCTTCCAAAGTTTGGAATCTCCCAGGCCCACGTGTGCAATCTCCCGCTACCTCTGGCTCGGGGATGGGGGGTGGGCTGGGAGAGGTCGGGGGAGCGAGTCCCGTGTCCACCGGCCTCGTTTCCCCCCCTGCTGGTTCCAGTTGGATTCCAGGGAGCAGGGTGGGGTGTGCAGACGTCACTGGAAGCCGCGCGGGGGCTTCCCGGCCCCCCACGGTGGGGGACGCTGCACTCGGGCGAGCTCTCCCAGGGAAGCGCCCGGGAAGGAGAGGGGCCTGCCAGGAACCCCCCTCACCGACCAGCTTTCTGCTCGCGGTGCAGAAGTGGGGCACTTCCTCAGAGAGTATTGGTTTTTAATTAAAACAAGCCCTACAATTTTTACATCTGTAAGAAAGTTGGGGAAATCTCACCTTTCCACTCATTCATTCATCTGCTCCACAGATATCTGCTCGCCCAGGATCCCAGAATTAATTAGGCAGGTTCAGGTACCCACCCCCCGAGACCCTGTCCCTGGGTGCCCGGGGCTCACTGGGAGGTGCTGGAGGAAATCGGGGTGAGGGAGAAAGTGATAGAGGTAGAAACTCCGGACAGTTAGAACACCACCTTCAAGTGTGTTATTTCCCGAGTGAAAAAATCGCGCATGGTTTTATTTTGAAAAGACTGCCATTTTTATTATAGTTTTTCTTTTTTGGTCTAGTGAGTAATTTGCAAAACCTTTAAATTAAAATTGATTCACCGGAAATCACTTGGCTTTTCTAGAATTTTCCTTGGAAAGGTCCTTCCTGGGCCCCATTTTCCTTCTTTCCCTTTTTAGTGTCTCTCCCTCAGCAACTATTGGAAATACTTAGTGGAAGAGTCACAGCCAAACGCCAGGAGCTGGGTGTGAGCTGTGCGAGAAAGTGCCTCCTAATTGATCTTTTCTGTGCTGTTTTAATTCAGCCGTGTTCAGGCCCATTATTTTAGCTATAACCACTTCAGATTGCCTTTTTCTGTCGTGTTTTATAAAAATGTCTGCAGAAGTGCTTGGCCCTGTCCAGCTGAGATGGAAACCAACAAATAGACTTTATTATAGAAAAATGAGGGTTCTGAGAAACCGGCAACTGGAAGATAAGTCTGTAACTAATAAATGAAAAGGCTCTTTTGATGGCCCCAGCTGAAAAGATATTTTATTTTATTTTTTTTCCTGTGTGTGGGATTTGAGATGTGTGAGTCTAGGAGCAGCTGGGTCCCCCGCTGCTCAGCCCTGGCTGGCAACCGACCCCCCCTCTGGCAAATGTTATGGAGAATTGGGAGGAATTTTATGGCTGTCTTTCCCTCAGCTCTTTTTTCTTTTGTCTTCTTTGAAGAATGACTTTAGACATTTTATTTACATATTTAACCATGGATGAAAGAAGGAAAAGAAAGCTTTGGAGCTGTCGTGGGAATAGTGATA